>CM069131.1:78015629-78071612 GCA_035221665.1 Okamejei kenojei
CCCCATATGTTGTATCTTATTTTGTTGCATTAAATTGTTTATTGAATTTTCCCCCGTATTTGTAGTTTAGATAGTTTAAGATCTCCCCCGTTAATATCCCCCCCCCCTCCCCCCCCTTTGGCTTACCTCAGTCTTAAATGTCCTCCCCTTTTATTCTAAGACTGTGACCCCCTGGTTTTGGACGCGCCCAACATTGGTGAAAAATTTTTCTTGCATCTTGCTTGTCAGTCCGTTTTTAATTTTTATGTTTCTATAAAGATGCCCATCATCCTTCTAAACGTGTCGGAAACCCTTTCTTCTTGGTGGATACACGGTCAAGTCTGTTTATAAAATTAAGAGTTTTATCTTTTTTGTTTGTTGGCGGTATATGGTGTTTCTTTTTTTAAATAGACTGTAAGGTCCTTTTACAGTCTATGCAAACCTACTAGCCTTTACTTTCATCTATAGATTTCTCCAGAGCTATAATGTGGACTTTGTTTCATTAAAATTGGATGCCAAATACATGGACCATATTAGCATATGGTTCAAGTTTCAACTGTTATGCATTTTTTAAGTTAATCTGAAATTACAATGATGTTATTCCTAAAGTGTTTTTAGCTTTCCAGAGTGTGTACAGTTGATGTGATTGTATTTTTAAGTCCAACCTTTGACTTCAAAAACAAATTGCAAAGTACTGTATTTTGAATTATTGGATAGAGGTAGGATTTAAAGCTTATGGATCCTGTTGTGGACAAAATGCTGCCTTGCTGTTTTATTAAATGACTTGTTAGTCCTGTGAAATTCTTATCATTGGCTTTTGTTTTCTCCCATAGCCATGCTCATTCGGTTATATCATGTCGGCTGATTTGTTTGGAGTTGCGATGAACCTGATAATCGGGTGACAGCATCCCATGATGCTGTTTTAAAGCAGTGGTTCATCACTTACGCCTGAAATGTTATTGTATTTGGGGAGGGGGCATAGAATTTCAGGGACTTGGGTTGCTGCTTGTAGAAAGTAGTATTGAGCAGAAATATTTCTTTTTTTGCCCTGTGGGCCCATTATCACAATCTTATCTCTGCTATACGGTGTAGGGAAAGCTTTTAGCTGATAAAAAATGACGTGAAAAGCACTTGTTAACCTTATTCTGGTGCTTAATCTTGTCGTCACACTTCCAGAGGGCAACAGCTTATTTGTATTCATATGACCCTATATGCAGCTTTTTTCTCCTTTTTTGTTTTAAAGACCAGATTGACGTTGTACTGAATCAGAGACTAAAACTACATAAAAGAATATTTCTGTATAGTGACAGATAATTAATGTGTGATTGAAATTGATGCAAGTGCAGCTTACTGTATATTGTACGTTTTTTCTTTTGCGTTAGGAAATCTTGTACTGCACAATTTGTTGCCTGAGATGTTCTCCAGATTATCAGAAAAATGACCTAAATAATGTTTTTTAATGCTTTAAGATTCTAAATGGTTACTTTATAAATTGGAGTCCTTGTTCCATTTTACTATATTCAATATTTTTTTAACTAAAAATTAGATTGTTTTAGTGATGAATAGTAAGTGCCAAAAAATTGATACATAGAAGTGGGAACATTTTCTGATTAAATATTCACTTTTTAAAGACATTTACAATGTGCAAAAAGCAGTAGTTTTAGTTTTAGAAGTCTTTTTATACTACATTTGAAATATAGTCTGTCTCGATGCAATACTTGGTGGAAGGAAACTGTATAGCAAAAAGTCTGGAGTAATTAAATTATCTTGTGGATTATTTCAGTCGAGTGGCTTGGAACAATCTACGGTACTAGAGAAATGTTAGAATATATGCGAAGTTTAATTATTCTTGCATAAGGGACATGATTGTTTAATATGGGTTCTTGAACATTTTGGCATTTGCAGCGCATGCATGCTTATCTCAATATCCATTATTTTTTAAACCAGCAGCATATTTTTCCAGAAGCACTAATTTTTGTTAAAGGTTAGTTTCATTGAAAAAAGTGAATGGGTTCATGAGAAATTCTGGCCCAATAGTTAATTAAAGTTTGTTGTAAATTTGGAGGGCAGGAATTCCATAAACTACCTGCATGGCAATGGCGAAATGTGCACAGGAATCCGATAGCCATTCGGTGAGATTGTAACTGTTTTCTGTTTTGTCCAGTTTCTTTAGTTGGCTTTTGCATTCCTTTGTCCTTTTTCCAGCATGCATTTTGCTATTAGTAGATTTGCAGGAGACTGTCTTTTGAGTTGGTGCTTCCTTTTGTGTGGGTCACAAAGATCTTTTGGTTTTGCTCATGACCTGGCTGTATCTTCAAAGTTAAACCCTCTTTCCAATTTGCCCATTAGGAAATGCGCCTTATTTACTTAACTCTTTTTTTAAATCGATCACCTCTTGCTTGTTTATTCAAACTAACTTCTACAATCTATCCTAGTTCTTGTTTACTATTGAGTCTGCGCTATACCATTCAAAAGGTCCCCTTCCTTAATATGCAGTGTTCAGACTGACGTATGGCAAGATAGTGTTTGGCAAAGATATTATATTCAATTTGAGTGAAACTTTTTTTTGGTATTTTAGCCATGATGAGAATGAATAGCAAAATGTTATTATTCTTGCTTTTTACTCTTTCCATTCCTTCCCCCATGTTAATCAGTGAGTTTTTTTTACATGGATATCAAATCTGTTGGTCTTCAAGATTGCTTACTACTTGACATTCTGCAAGGTTTTTCAGTGAATGACTCTAAATACCTACTATTGGACAATGTATTGCTCACTTGTTTAGTTTTTTCCACGTTGTAAATTTCTGCTGTTGTCTTCGCAGGCCTTTTTTAGTGTCCTCTGCAAATTAAGGTATTTAATCCTCCACCTTTTATCATATCGCTGATAAGTACAGATAAATATAATCAAAGCGCACACTTCTGGGGAAACAAATTACACAATTTATCAGTCCAAAGATTCCATGTATGTACCTTAATGTCCCACTTGTGTTATTTAGGTTGTTAGTAATTCTGTGTAAAATCTAGGCAATGCATGTATATTCTTAAAAAAAATTATGCTAAAGGAATTTAAGAGGAATCTGGGTATATAAATTTGCCATTATAAGGTTAAATGTATATTATCTGTGAATCCTAATTTACAGTTCAGAGTGAAAGCAAAGGACAGTTTAGTACTATATATTTATCAAAATTATAAGAAACTTGAAAGCAATCTACAGTTCATCCTAACTGAAAATTGCCCAGGGGTTATGAGTGAAATTCATCTCTGTACTGAACTATTGATCACCTAGTTGTGAATTTTATAAAATAGTGATTGAGTACTCTTGGTGTAATTAATATCAAATCTGTTTAATTGGCAGCCAAATCAATATAAATGGCTATGTTATTAGGGTATGAAGTTATTGTAGTGGCTATTTGGCTTATTTTGTGTGTCATGAATTATGGCATTTGCCTTTAAATTGTCTGACTGCCCGTTATTATATGGGCTGGATTTAATGCGTAATTCTAGGGCATTTTGGAATTGGTTTTCTTGTGCTATGTTTAGTTTTTAGTTCAGTTCGGAACTTTTATGGGGATGGTGTACCATTGGACATGTGAAGTGTAAAATGAGGAGTTTTCTGACGTTTTTAATGCGATATGCTTTTAATTTGTTAAAGATTAAAATGTACTACTGTGTATTTGGGTGCTACTGACTCTAGTAGCCTCTCGTATCTGAGTGTTATTTAACAAGCGTCTTTATCAAGGATGCCACTTGTGTATCGCAGCGCTGACATCCCCTCGCACACGACATCGGCATATGTAATTATTTACTTACATCACACTGCTCCCCTTAACTTGGTGGCAGGTTACACCATTTATATTAATAACACATGCTCCGCCTAACTGGAGGCGGATAACCCATTCTTATTACTTAAATATAATTGATTAATACACTGTGCAAAATTGTATATTATTAGTCATTTTAATTACATCATCCTAACTGTAATAATCGTATCTATCTTAGCACATAATTTTTAATTCCACCATCTTCCTTACCAAATACATTACCCCTTGCTTTGTGTTATCGTTTCGTTCCCCCCTTTTTTTCTGTGTGTAAAATGCGTTCTCTTTCTAATCTGTCTAGCTCTTCCTGGATCTCTGCCTCTTCCCTTTTTAAATGTCTAATCTATTTGCAGATTAGATTTCTTACTGTCCCTGTATTTGCTAAAGTTAACATTTACTCTCTGTTTCTGTTCCTTATTTGTAGGTGGGATCTGACACGTGACAGAAGGTTTTTCGTTTTAGCAGCTTCCTCTGTTGCTCAATTCCTGGTGCTGGTTTTCTTCTGCTCTTGTTGTTTAATGACATTATGCAATGCATAACATCTGTCCATTGCTCATGTGAGGATACTCTCGCCTGGACTATATCGAAGTTGTCTAATCGTAATCGGTCCTGCATACTTTTGTCTCAACCGACATGGCTCTCTTCTTCAGACTTATCTATATTAACAGCTTTTTGCTATCATCACACATTTATTTAAATGTTTTTTGTATCGTTTAAGCCTTTCTGTTGTTCATCTATTTGTCTTTCTTAAATTACCTTTATGGTTATTCATCAAGAAGTTGGATCTTATTGTCTTCGCAATGCAACAGTGACTTTTAGCTATTGCGCTCTGTATCGTTTTCTTACTACATAAGCACGGTAGTGAGCTGCACTACATTGCTGTATATTCAGTTTAGGAAAGTCTTTCCGATATCTGTTTAAGACCTTTTCTGTTGTCCATCTATTGGTCTTCTTAGGTTTTCCTATACAGACTCATACGGTAGTACTGACTGAAGTGTACGTAGCCCTTCCATCTTTTGCTAATCCAATGAAATAACCACCATACCCATTGTAGGCAGCGTGAATGTAATGCGCTTGCTACATCATAGACTGATATTGTACAATCTGGGTTGACTTTTTTGAATGCTTTGTTACCATCTCTGGATCGAAATGAATGCTTGTCGCATAGCTCTGTAAACGTATCCCTTGCCTCGGTTAAACCATGAATGAAGCTTGCAGAGTGACTGGCCACATTTTGCATCAATAAATGTTTTATCTTTGTAATGCACATCATTAAGGAGATGACTTAAATATGGCGTGCTGCCTTGATTTTCTCAACAATTCTCTTAGGCTTTAATCCCGCGGTAGAAGGCGAATACAAAACACAGCTTTTCTCAAACGATTATTAATGTTCTCACGGGACTTCTCTTATTGGCAAGCTCTGTATCGATGCTGTACCGCAATGGCAGACCAGCTTCTTGAAATACTGATTGCAGTTTATGCATTGATAATAAGTCTGTTTGACCTTAGCAGATTTGTGCATGCAGCGCAAGTGCTTTCTGATGCAGGCTGCTTCATGTCAAAAAGTTGCCGACCTTTATGAAAGGCGGCACCAGCAACACCTGGACAGTGTTGCTCAAATTCCACACATATCTGCTCGCTCACGGAGTCAGGAGAGGATTCTCCACCGGGTCTAGAGAGCACAGGCCACGGAGTCGGGGATTGAATTCTCACCGGGGCTGGATAGTGCGTTGAAAACATACTATTCCTAAATACAGCAACTGTTGCATACAGTGCTACAAAGGTCTCATCGGATGCCCAGAGACAGATGGGTCAGAGATATGCATGACACCATAGTCTCAGGACTATGGCGTGGGGCATACCCAAAGGGATGATGGGCATTGTGACTGGGTACCTTTTCCTGAAAACCAAAGTTTGCATCCCAGTAGAATATTCTTTGGGTTAAGGCCAATGGGTTCGTTCAGTATTTGTATCTGCGGCCTGCGGCAGCGCCTGTTTAGGGTTGCCTATGAATCACCCTCTCTGAGGAGGGAAAGCAAAAGGTCAAGAGACTGCCGGGCTCTAAAAAGGTCAATTAGAAACATACTCAAGCACATATGTGCCGGCAGTGAACCATCACCAACAGGGGGATGTGTGGAGAGCCAGCCGCTGAATCGGTTATTCAGGTAGGTCTATTCTACAGGAGAAGAAGCCTGCAGACTAATCATTCGGCCAACGACGGGCAAAAGTATTTGTTCAGAACGCACCCCAGGATGCTCTTCGGCTGTAGTGGTTCAGTGGAGCTGGGTGGCAGCATGATAGTCAGAATTTCATGCACCTACTATCATGCTCAACTAAAATGGGTCTAGGCACTTTGGGTAGTGACGTTACAAGTTGTTATAATTTTACATTGTTTGTTCAAACACACAAAGGCGTAAAAATATTGGCTGAGTCACAGCCGGAGCATTCCAAGTAAGTTTGGATTGGCACGGTTTGGAAATTGGGCAAGGTTTAATCCCTCATGCAATAAAGCAGGATTGGCTGTTTATATGAAGAATGGAGGAGTACTTGGGCATATGAGCTTTCCGATTATAAAAAACTTATTTCCTGACTACAACGGATTCATAAGCAACCTACAAGTACTAACCTACACCGCCCTTCCAGTCCGTGCGAACAGTATTTGTTTTCCCTAGTCCATCTACTGCACTCAGACCATACCCCTCATTCCTTCCCGTCCATATAACTTCACTTTACTTTTAATTGTTACATAGTTCCTGCCTCACCACGTCTGCTGGAAGCTCATTTCCACACAGCCACCACCCTCTCGAGTAAAGAAGGTACCTCTCACGTGACCCTAAACTTCTGTCCCTTAGATGCAATGTGATACAAATCCCATTACAAAGGTTATCAAAGCAATAAAACTGTTTACTTATAACAGTAAAGCTTTAGCCAGTTATGGGTTCTACAACTAGTTGGTCATTGGGATTTACCTTTAATTATTTTTAGCTTGTCTACGCCTTGTGGTAGGCCAAGAGTTTGGGGTTATAGCAATCTGTTACCAATCCGAGTTATTTTCATTAAGAGTAATTGGCATTATAGCAGCTGTGTTGCTGCTGAGCAAATTAAGGAACTGAATGTTGTGTTAGTAGCAATTAGATCGTTGCTATCAACCTTGTGCTATTGTCAGTGTGGCTACTTCAGCCACAATGTTGATGTACAGTATCTGCATTGCTGAACATAAAACAATAACCTTCATTGAACTGAACCTTGAATACTAGATCTTTGTTTGTGTGGTCGGTTGAATTCAGTTATTATGAAATGTTGTTTTAGAATCTAAGTTGTGAAGTTCCAAATACAATCAACTACTCAAGGTATTGTGTGATTGTATGTGGTACAATTTCTTCAGTTGGTGGTATCAACTACATATTTACAACTAAATTTGCACCCATGATTAAGGGGTTTTGAGTGAAATACATATTCTTCATGCTCAAATTCAAGTTTGTTCTCTATGATGGTGACTTGTTAGTCAATGTTAATCAAGGAAAAAAAACCTGTAATTAATCATCCTTGCCATGGTGTATCCTCCAGTTCTGATATTACACAGGAATAAGTGTTGGATCTCTAAGTATGATGGAAAGCATGGTTCAATACAATCGAATATTCTTCATGTTAATGCAGGTTTTTCACTATTGCAAAAATATCTGTAGCACAAACAGTGCGGAGAAATCTTTCTCGCTTAATAGTAGAGAGATAGAATCCTCCTACTTTTTTGCCTATTAGCCGGGGTTTAAAACAGTCAGCAAGAACGAGCTTGCTTGGTGTTCGTACTGTCGGGAATGGCCAAGATCTTGTTGCCTGCTTCATCAGGCAGTATGGCAACAACGGTTATGGTTATGCCAAAAAACACCGAACCTGCTGTTTCAAAACTGTGGTTCAGGAGACCGGCTTTTGCACAGTTTAAATCATTTATTGATCTACACATTTTGAATGGATTGACTTTTGCTCGGGTTGTCACATCAAGCAATGGAGGTGCTCCTGCTCTGTGCAGGGATAGCACCCAAAAAAGCCAGTAATTTTCTATTGAGGGGATAGATGTGTTTTGTAAATTGTTAATGTTACATTAAATACGGTACAGATTACTGAACTTTTCCAGGTCATTTGAATGGTATTGGACAATGATTCAGGTTATAGGACCACACAGCTGCATACATAAGGGGGGAACTACGCTGTCGGGTCAACCCGGATATCGAGTTGTTAAAGATCTTGACACAAGTTCCCCACTATAGGATTTGCAGTTGATTATTGAAAAAGTGTGAAACATTACTTCACCAAGGGGTTCCAGCTACAGCCCTTAGTTTTGACACTTTTATCAGCACAACGACGGCAATCATTGCAAAGTTGTGGATAGATAGGATGCAAATGGCTGAGGTGCCATTACATTCACAATTGGTCTACACAACCTGAGTAGACTTGGGGTGCGTGTGATTGAAGATCATTTTGAATACCCCACGGTCTCACTTCATGTTATTTAGGTCACAGAATCTAATAAGAAGTTTGGAATAGCACTGTTTATTAGTATACAAACAACTTTTACTGCAAGGAAGGTCGGTTCAGACTTTTTTCAGGTGGCTGCTGAAGGATACAGATTACAGATTGATTTTATTTGTCATTGTGCCAAATGGCACCAGTGGAAATGAAGTACATATTAGCCAAAAATAAAGAAAATCAAGAGTAGACTGATATTCAACATAAACATCCCCTCACTGCAGGATCAAAAGTTCCCACTGTGAGGGAAGGCACCAATGGTCAGTCTCTTCCGATTGATCCTATGTTCACTATGATCAGGGCCTCCCCCGAGCCTCCGCTGTAGCCCTACGGGGCGGCCCGATGTTCAGGCCCCGCTCCCGTGGTGATGTAAGTCCGACGTTGGGGCTGGGGGACATCCTCAGCGGCCTGGCCCCCGAGTCGGCCCCTCCTTAACGGAGGTCCGCGGCTGCTCCCATAGTCCACTGGCGCGACGGGGTGGAGAACAATGGCTGGAGGCCCTCGACAAAGGGTCCCAGGACTCCACTGATTGACGGTAGTGCCGCCTGCTGCATTGGGAGCTCTTAACCAGACTACATGATGTTGGAGCAGAGGCCCAACGTTACGGAGCTTCCAACGGCCATACCAGGTAGGAAATCGGCCGCTCCGCGGAGACCTCCAGCGCGCGCTGATTAGGCCTCTGATCCGGGTTCCTGGTCCCTGGACAGGATTGGCCGCTCCGATCAGGAGGTAGGCCATGAGGTGGGGGTCGAGGACGCGATTCGGAGAAATAGTCGCGCCCCCGCCAGGAAGTGACTGGGAAATAGTTTCCCACCTTCGATGACTAACAGCCCTCCGCCCCCCAATATAAAAGTTAAAAGGACTCGCATAACACACTTTAAACTGAATAAAAGTGAAAAAAAGAGGGAAAAAACAAACGGGCTGCAGCAGTGGGCTTGCTGTCAGTGCTGCGTACCTATCGACAACCTACAACCCAGGTTTCTGGTTTAATTCAGGTATTAACACTGTCGGATTGTTTATCTCATTCTTAATGGTCGGAATCAAAACGTCAGCGTATCATTTAGATAGTGTGTTTACATCTCATTCCATAGGGCGCAGCTGGTCGGCAGCCAAGGCGTGGGGACGTGCCCTTCGACCTATTTTGGCGCGCCGGATGGGCAAATAAGATGATGTTTCAGATTTTTTATCATCGGACTATTGTCAATCTTGCACTGTTTGCCTTATGCCTGTTTAAGTACCTAATTTAAGGGGTTATGTCCTTCGTTAACCATTGTTAAATAAACCCTATTTTACATTGATGCAATGTTGCTACTAATGCATTTATTTTATCTTTCGAGTTAATCAATGCAGTGGGATGCCGGATTTGTAATCTCGGCATGAAATCACCATAGCTTTGAACTCTTCTCGGGTAATCACTCACGTGGACTCCGAAGTAATATAGAAAGATTAAACGTGAACTTCCTGTTTGAAGTTTGATCTTGATTTTATGAGGAGTTATGTTGGTGATTACGTGCCCGGCCACGCCCAACCCTTCTCATAAAGGATCATGTGGTTTAGTTCTCGAGTCACTGATCTTACTATGTACTTCGGTGTTTTTAGTTCATACCGCTGCTTGAGTTTGGTTGCGCTTGTGGCCTGGCAGTGCCTTCTTCACGTAATCACCAAAGTAACTCCTCATATAAATCAAGATCAAACTCAAAATGGTAAGTTCTCGTTTAATCTTGCTATTATATTCAACCAGTCCCACTTTTCTGTGGGAGGAATAGCGAATAATGCCTTATATTTCAAACAGCACTTTATGTTGAAGGATTCACTGGTCAGGCTTTTGGCATATGGACACGGTGCATCCTTGACTTCTCGGGGCTTTCCCGACCATCACTGTTAAGGACACTAGAGGATTCTACAGAGCTTCTTAGAGTGGGGAGTTCTCAACGGGGGAATTCCCCCCAGGAGGGATTCAGTGTTTTCAGGGGGGGAATTAGTGACCACAGATTAGCAAACTCAAACTGTTAGAATGTTGATCTTTTTATTGCCTTGGCATATATTTGGAATGCACTCTTTGAGGCAGACAATCTTGGAAAGGAGGGAGGTGGGAATGTACATTACTGACATTACGGTTGAAAGGGCGTGCATGGAGGCAAACAAGGTTGAGAAAACCACTGCTCTAGAGGATTACCTTTTTGCTGCTGGCCTCTCCAGACCTCGCTGCTGCTGCTGGGTCTGCCGTTGCTGTTTCCTACGTTGTTTCATCGCTTGAATTGATGCCCGACGACTCACCTTGCTCCGCCGACTTGCATGCCGCTGGGATCCATGGGCGGCCTCGCTCTGCGGCTCTCTGGCTCTGCTTGTTGCTGAGCTCCACAGGCGTTTTGGTGTGGCCCTCGCTCTGCTGGCTCCCGTGCCTCGGCTCGTACATGGTTTCCGGCCCTCCTGGCTGCTGCTAGACCCGCTGCTAGGGTTGTCGCTGGCTCCTGGGCCCCACCGACTGGCTGCTCGGCTCGTCGGGAACTGTGTGCCTGCAGGCGGGGCTGGGTTAGCGCTGTGTCCGCTTCTCTTCTGGGGGCGGTCTGTTCAGCTTCTCTCTCGTGATCGGTTTCTACTCGGGCGGGTCCACTTCTCTTACGCGGAATGGACCCTCTTTTTTCTGCCTCACGGTGGGCTGACTCTGCTCACGACGGGCTTCTCTGCTTGTGGACGTCTCCTGTGACTGAGCTTTCTCCCATGTCCGGGCTGACTCTGCTCCTGGCCGGGCTTTTCTTTCCGGAACGGGCTGACTCTGCTAACAGCCGGGATGAAGTTCGGCTTTCGTCGGTGGCCTCTCCGGACCTAGGCGGCAGCCCTACCCAGTACTAGTTATGACGTGGTGGTGGCTACCGGACTTGTCTGTGGCCTACACAGTACACGGACCTGGTAATCTCTGAAGTCAGTGGTGGCTGCTGGGCATCTTATGCCTTGTGCCGTGGCTGCACGGCCCTGGAAAGCGTTCCAGGTAAGTTGACTCTGTCGCTGTCCTGCTGGTTAAGGCTTCCACGCTTTCGGCACTGCGTTCTTCAGTGGACACTTACTTACTGTCAACTTGCTTCCTTGCGGCTCTGCTTCCCGTTCCAACCTTTCTTTTCTTTCGCACCTATTCAAAACCATTTTGGTTGCCCAATCTTTTTATTGGTGCCATTCCACTTTGTCTCCAAACACAACCTCTTCGTTTTAACTTTTTTCTTTCTTGACGATCCTTTTTTCCTTTTCTATTCTTTTATCCTCGTCGCCAATTGTTGTGTTTTTGGGTGCTTGGTTACTGACTTTAAATATACACTATAGTTAAGGAGTTACTAAACAAGCTTCTTTACTCAAGGATGCCACTTGAGTCTCCCAAGCGTCATGGCGGTCCCTCGCAAAAGACATCACTATGCTAATTATTATTACATACATGTACGAGCAGAGAAGAAGGTTCGTTTGTATACCTTAGTGTTTTTCTTCAACTATAAAACAATTAATCAAAAATTCTTATGAAGATAATATAGGTGGAAGAACTCTGAAAGTCTCACGAAGATTTCACATGCTTTATTACAACATTCTCCTAATACATGTTGTCTCCCTTAGTGGGTTAGGGAGTAATCTCTTGAACATATAAAAATCTGCCGATAATAAAGTCGAAGGATACTTCTGAAGGGGGGGTGAAAGGCAGTCCAGAGATGGGACAGAAGATTAGCTTCGTATCTCGGGGAAGATGGTTTTAATCAGAAATGAACCGGTTTTCCAGCGAGGAACTGAAGACAATAGATCCCGGCCAGAGATGGCTAGAGGTTTATCTACAGCAACACGACTTATCTGAGATCTGAAGACATTATCAGAAATCGTGAGTAGGAAATTGACATTTCCATTTGAATTGAAGCTGCAAATCTTTTAATTTTGAATGGCTTCTGTAAGAAGAGCTAGAAACTTAGCCACTAGCTTGGAGATTGCCAATAAAAGTGTTATTTTCCAATCTGTGGTGAATCCAGAGGTTCGAAAGCATGGATTTGTTTTGAAGTAAGAAAAGGACACATTCATTTTGATACTAACGTCACACTGTTAGCCCGTTGGATGTTGAAAGGGATGTTGTTGGATTTTCGTTTGTTATTGTTCCTGAAAATATGTTTACAAACAAAAGTAAGCAGAAGAAGAAGGACTCGATCATTCAACTTAATGACTGGCAATCTGCCTAAACCTGTTTAAAATCCATGCAGCAAGATGATGAAGACAAGTGTCACGTCTGAGGAAGCATGAGGTGGCCAATGAAAGTCCAAGGAGACAAGTTAAATTCAAATAGACTGCCGAAGTACCATTCCTAGAAAAAGGCGAGGAAAATGAAGTAACAAAATTATGGAAACAGGTTGCAGATTAATTGAGGAAAAAGGAAGAATACGAATGGAATCAGATAAGAACGCAATCAAAGTGTAATCAAAATATGAATCAGTTACTAAACTTCTTCAAGGTGGTTTAAGATATTCATAATGCACCGATGGACTCAGAGCCATCTCTGTAAAGAAAGTGAAAGGCACACCCAGTAGTGGGAGCCAAGGGTGATATATAATGATTACATGGATGAGGCGGAGGAGTGGTTAAGTGGCTTGCAAAAGTATTCATACCCCTTGATTTTTCACATTTTGATCACGTTTACAACCCACAATCGTAAATGTATTTTTATTGGGTTTGTATGTGATAGACAAACAAAGTGGTGTGCATTAATTGTGAGTGGAAGGAATATGATACATGGTTTCCAAATTTTATTACAAATAAAAAAAATGAAATGTTGTGGAGTTGCAAATATATCAGCCCACCTGAGTCATACTCTTGTAGAACACTTTCGCTGCAATTACAGCTGAACAAAGTTTTTTTGGGTATGTCTCTATCAGCTTGGCACATTTAGAGATGAAATTTTTGCCCATCCTTCTTTGCAAAAATAATTCAAGCTCAGTCAGTTTGGATGGGAGAGTCAGTGAACAGCAATTTTCAAGTCTTGCCAGAGATTCTCAATTGGATTTCAGGGTCTGACTTTGACTGGGCATACAAACACATGAATATGCTTTTAATCTAAACCATTCCATTGTAGTTCTGGCTTTTGTGTAGGTCGTTGTTCTGCTGGAAGGTGAAACCTCGCCCCAGTCTCAAGTTTTTGCAGACTCTAACAGGTTTTCTTCCAAGATTGCCCTGTATTGGGCTACCATCCATCTTCCCTTCAACTTGACCAACTTCCTGTCTATGGCTGAAGAAAAGCATCCCCACAGCAGGAGCTGCCAAGCGAGGTGGTAGAATGGACGAATGCCTTGGGGGCTCCGACTCATAATTTTCTTGTGGTTTAGTCCAGGTGCCTTTTTTCCATGACTGGATATGGCCCACAAGGACAGTTGGAGGTTTTTAAATCAGAGTTTTCCCTCTACAGATGGACGATGAACTGCCTTCCCAGGCTGTCCATCTGCCTCATCTGCCGTAACTCATAGGGGGGCGGGAGCCTATACCTTCCCGTGCAGGTCTCTAGCGCCTGCCCACTGCCCAAAACAGAGGATGAAGATGGGTAAAACTGCATCTCAGCAAATGGGGTGCTAGAGAAACATCTTATGGAGCATCTGTTGATGGCTCAGGACAAACAATAGTGGACTATGCTTTTCCAAGGCCTGGTGCAAAAGCTTGGAAGTTCAGTTTGAGCCAAGGCCTGTCTTTCGTCTGTTGGAGCCAAGCCAAGGTGAACAGGAAGGAATATTTGCATGCGAAAAGGCAAGCTGAATTCAACCAGATCATAGCTCGACAAACATACCTCTCTCACTCTACTACCAGCAGAAATTCTCTACATATGATGGAGATCCTTTGCGGTATGAAGCTTTCGTTAAGAGAGCATGGGAAGAAGTATAGAAACGAAAATAAAATTACGGATAAAAAGGAGCGATTACAATTTCTGGTTGAAGTAAACAAGAAGCGGAGTGAGAGTGTATTTTTTTTACTATGTATGTTTATTTTTAATTTATTTCTAACTACTAACACACTAGCACTAAGAATGTCACCATGACTTGATACGAAAAAAAACTCTCTTAAAATTAAACTTTAGTGTACCCAAGAATTTTTAAACACTGTACTCACAGTCAATCAGCGTGGCTGGCAGAGATATAAGAGCGCGCCGCAGCAACAACAATGGGGAGCGCGGGTCCGAGAAATCGGAGAAAAACATCGAAGGTAAGCGGGGGGGAGGGGGGGTGGAGGGGGGGGGAGGATTCCAGAATAGGGCTGAGAGCCCAAGCCTTCCGTCCCCCTCTGCCAACATTCTTCTGGCTATCGTCCAGTCCCTGAAGAACAAGTGGGTTGACCTCAGGGCGAGGATCAGATTCCAGTGGGACCTCAGAGACTGCAAACATCTTCTGCCTGACCGAAACATGGCCCACCCCACTGGTGCCGGATCAGGTTTACTGCCCAACCGAGTCCTTCACTGTTTTCCGTGCGGACAGACGGAGAAATCCTGGAAATCCAAGGGTGGAGGAGTTTGCTTCAGACCAACAACAACTGGTGCAACCTAGGAATATTAAGATGTTTTCTCGTTCCTGCTCACCGGAGGACCTGGAGCATCTGATGATCTCATGCCTCCCATTTACCTTCCCTGGTTGTTCACGACTTGAGATGTTCATAGTACTTACAATTCAATACAATACAATACAATACAATATGGTTTTATTCGTCACATAGCACATAAAGTGTGCAGTGAAATGAACTTGTAGAAAGTTGTCAAAAATGAGCTGACAGTCAAGGCTATAAGAGGCGAGAAGATTACTTAAAGAACATTTTTGTAAGAACAGGGGATTGCTAATGCATACATGGAGAAGGCCATGCTTGTGAAATAAATTAAGCCAGAAGTGGGGAGTCAATTATGCAATATTTCTTAGAGGTTGTTGCAGCTCGATGAAAAATATCTGTCACATGGAGGAAATGAATCTTGCAAGTTGTACTAGGAGTAATCTTGGCGAGTTGCCCAGAAAACTGAAAGGTGGAAAGTTAAAACCAGGCAAGAATATTGGATAAGAAGACAGTGAGTAGCCAGGCAACCAGACCTGGTGAAATTTCTTGGACAAGCAAGTACGATACATGTGAGAGCCACACCACGGGATTATTTGAAGATCATAAACCAATTGCAACTAACAAAGGTTCTACCTTTACCAAAACTGAGGAAAGATTAGAACCTAAGAGAGAAATAGTTTTGCTACCACTATAATACCAGTGGAAACGACAGATGGAATCAAATGAGATATACCGTATCTCTACGAGCAAGTAAATTGGATTTTGATTTGTTACGTGATGAAGAGTCAAGATGAAGAATATGAAGAAAAGATGCATTTCTTGAAAGAGAAGGGGATCTGTTTAGGATGGTGAGGAACTGTAAGAGTCCTATAATTTGTTATAAATGCAAGCAGAATCATCCTGAAGTACTTCACACTGTAAAGAAAAGCCACCAGAGCATTGGGAACTGGGAACAAATAGATAAAGAACTACAGAGCAAATAGAAGAGGCGGAAAACGGTTTGAAACAGAACAGAAGAAGAAGCAAACTACTAGTGATGCTATCACCTCACCTCATGTAACAACTCGTATTGGGGGCCGGGGATTGAAGCATGTATTTTTTTTTATTTTACCAGTATAGGTAAGGAATAGCAAGACAAATTACAGTGTTGCAAACATATGCTTTTTTTGGATCACGGAAGTTCGATACCTTTTGCACAGAAAACCTGATGAGAAGACTGAACATCACAGAAGAGACTAAGATTCAATTGTGTGTACCATAAATAAAGATAAAAGAGAGCACGAGTCATTACAGTACAGCTTGTGCTGGGATTTGAAATCTCTGCTAATGATCCGGAAATTTAAATCAAACCTAACGGTGAACTTTATTGCTAAAATATCCTGATATTCTCTCAAAGGATTTTCACACTTCAACATTGTTTTACAACTTTATCCATGAGTTGATCGGTACATGGAGGAAGAAGTTTCATGCTATCAAAGCTTTGGACTATATACTGGGTATGCTTTGGACTAATACTGGGTTATCATGCCTGATGTTAGAGTGTTTGGGGCGCACGGTACAACTTTAAGCAAAAATACAACATTTCAATAAGATTAATCATGTTATGCTTGCTTCTAGAAGGCAAAAGTGAAGATGGAAGAGTCGATATGAAGAATTCGGAAATTGCGGATATACAGTGCATGCTATTTTTCTCGTTAGTATAGTGGTTAGTAGCCCCGTCTGTCATGCGTGAGACCGGGGTTCAATTCCCCGACTTTTTGCTTTTGATATAGTTAAGCCTTCATGGCTACTTTTTTGGTTTATTAATAATTGCCTCGTTTATACTCGGAAAAATTAGGGGCCGGTATGTAGTGGCCATTTGGCTTATTTTGTGTGTCATTAATTATGACGTTTGCCTTTAAATTTTACTGCCTGTTATGTGGGTGGGATGTATTGCGTATTCTAGGGTGTTTGGAACTAGGTTTTTTGCGCAGGTTTAGTTTTTAATTTAGTTCAGATTTATATGGGGAAGGTTTACCTTCGGACCATGTGAAGTGTGACCGAGACACGAGGAGTTTTTTTTAATGTTTAAAGCGTAGAGTTTGTTACAAGATTAAAGTGTATGAGCCGGAGAAGAAGGTTGGATGTATACCTTATTGTTTTTCTTCAATAATAAAATAAACAAAAAAAGAGTGTGTTGTGAAGATTTATCTGTGAAGAACCTCTGAAGGTCTCACGGAGAGCTCACATGCGTATTAAACACCATTCTCCTTAACCATGTAGTTCTCCTTAGTGGCTAGAGGGAGTAAAATCTCTTGAACGATATATTTAGTTTAGGGGTAACATGAGGGGGAACTTCTTACTCAGAGGGGTGGTTGGCAGTGGTGGAATGAGCTTCCAGCAGAAGTGGTGGAGGCAGGAATCGATTTTTTAACATTTAAAAGTAAAGTGGAATAGGTATTGGACGTGAAGGGAATGGAGGGGTATGGAGGGAATGGAGCAGGTAGATGGGACTAGGGGAAAACAAATGGTCGGCACGGACTGGAAGGGCCGAGAGGGCCTGTTTCGTGCTGTAATTGTTATAAATGGTTATATAAATATCTGCCCTACAAGTATTTTTTTTAAAAACTGGAAATCAGTAGACTTGGGCCAGAAATGTGATTGTGCAAATAAACCAAAACATTGATTCATAAGGCTCATTTGCTAAGTGACCCAAGTAAAGATGAAGTTAAAAATCATGTCACTTTTATACCCTGTCAGCATTCAACCCATGTCAATCTTGCTGTTAGATGTTAAATTGTGACTTCTAACCTCCCACAAGACCTTTAAAAGGGGTCTACTTAAACCAGGCAAAAAGACCGTGACTGCAACTTTTTGCGAATTGAATGTGAAGAGGGAGAGATGGGTCATCAATGTTCTAAGGCTAGTCTGACTGGCAATCCAGGTCTGGAATTAAATGTCAGTTGGGACATTTTGGCTAAGAAACTAAAATGAAATAAACCCATAAAAAAATAATATGCCATATATTTAAGATCATTTGCAAGTTCTCATCTCCTAAACAAATGAAAGCCTCAACTAACCCTATGAAACTTTGCATTTGTCACTCATTTTTATCACCATAACAAAACACACCACCTTACAACTTTTACATAGAGCCATTTAGTCCACAGTAAGATCCTCAGAGAACATCAGAACCTCAGAACATCCTCGGAGCACCTCGGAACATCCTCGAGAGAGAGGTGAACAGCCAGCCAGTAAGTCGTGCACGTAGGCACAAACGACATAGGGAAGAAGAGGAAGGAGGTTCTCCTAAAAACCCAACATGAGTTCAGAAGTTGGGAAGAAGACTGAAATGCTGGGACTTCTAGGGTGGTTATCTCTGGATTGCTTCCAGTACCTCGTGCTCGTGAGGGACAGGAACGGGGGGAGATTGGGGATCTGAATGTGTGGCTAAGGGGCTGGGCAGGGAGCAAGGATTTATAGATATTTATAGACCACTGGGATCTCTTCAGTTTGCATACCGCAAGAACAGGAGCATGGAGGATGCCATCTCAAGGCACTCCACTCCGCCCTCTCCCACCTCGACAACAGAAAACACTTATATGAGAATGCTGTTCATCGACTACAGCTCAGCATTCAACACCATTATCCACTCTAAATTGATCGCCAAACTCGATGACCTGGGCATCAACCCTTTCCCCTCTGCAATTGGTTTACTGGACTTTCTAACCAACAGACCACATCTGTTGAGAAGAAGGATAACCACTCCTCTTCTACCCTCAAACCCTGAACACTGGCGTACCCCCAGGGCTGCGTGCTGAGCCCCTCCTCTACTGCTCTTCACCTACGACTGCACCCCCCCCCCAGTACCTGTACATGGGCTGTAGTTCCTGGAGGGACAATATATTCTTTGCATCGAACACAGAGATGACCTAAACCTAAAATGGACTTCTTTCGAGAGGACAGCCGACGTGAAATTTCAAGACTTTAAACATGTGCAAGTGCAGAGAGTTTCCGCAACAACTGGTTCTTTTGTTTCTTGAAAAATTTAGTTCTTCAATGCTGGGGCATTGGTGATTGGTGACCATTTCTGTTGAAGACATCGGCCACCTCGGGTTTTTGCTTCACTGTGGCACTTTACAGACATCTGTCTGCTGAACTTTAGCACTTTTTTTCTGTTGCATTGACTGGTAAGTGCTACCATGTTTGGGTGAATGCTATCTGGCTCTTCACAATCAAGCATTTGGTTCATTCGGATCTCATCACAAATGTCCCATCATCCCAATGGGAAATTTGTCACTGTTATCATGAATTGTAAGATTAAACGAGCTTACCAGTTTGAAGTTTGATCTTTATTTAATGAGGAGTTACGAACATGAGCGATTACGTGAAGAACCCCATCCCAGTCGGCATGCGGATCAATCTTCAAAGCAGCGGTGTGAAATCACAGAAGAAACAACAATTGAAGTATTATAGTAAGATTGTAAAAACCTAGAACTACCAGATGAGCTTTGTGATATGAGGGTTGGGAGCGGTGGGCACGTAATCACACGTAAAACTGGTAAGTTCTCATTTAATCTCACTATTTTTCTTTGGAGTCACGTGAGTGATTCCGTGAAGATTTCAAAGATCTGTGATTTCACGCCGGATTCAAATCCAGGCGTCTCACCACTGCAAATCAGTTGACTCAGGCGAGTGAATATTAAGCAATACATCGAAATATGAATGCTGATTAACAATGTTAAAGCTTTAATTCACAAATCAACTAAATATACTATAGCGACTCTCATAGGGATAAACAAAGAAACATAGAAACATAGAAAATAGGTGCAGGGGTTAGGCCATTCGAGTCTGCACCGCCATTCATATGATCACGGCTGATCATCCAAACCACTCAGTATCCCATACCTGCCCTCTCTCCATACCCCCTGATCCCTTCAGCCACAAGGGCCACATCTAACTCCCTCTTAAATATAGCCAATGACTGTCCTCAACTACTTTCTGTGGCAGAGAATTCAGAGGCTCACCACTCTCTGTGTGAAAAAATGAATTTTCTCATCTCCATCCTAAAAGACTTCCCCCTTTATCCTTAAAACTGTGACCCCTTGTTCTGGACTTCCCCAACATCGGAACAATCTTCCTGCATCTAGCCCTGTCCAACCCTTAAGAATTTTGTAAGTCTCTATAGATTCCCCCTCAATCTTCTAGCCGAGTTCAAGCCGAGTCTATTCAGTTCCTTTCTTCATAATGAAAGTCCTGCCATCCCAGGAAGCAGTCTGGTGAACCTTCTCTGTACTCCTCTATGGCAAAGAATGTCTTTCCTCAGATTAGGAGACCAAAACTGTACGCATTACTCCAGGTGTGGCCTCACCAAGACCTTGTTACAACTTTAGTAGAACATCCCTGCTCTTGTACTCAAATCCTTTTGCTATGAATGCCAACATATCATTTGCCCTCCTCTCTTTCTTACGCTGCCTGCTGCACCCACATGCCTACTTTCAATGACTGGTGTACCATGCCACCCAGGTCTCATTGCAATCTTCTCCGTCTCCCCTTTTCCTAATCGGCCACCAATTCATATAAATAGTCTACCGTCCTGTTTTTGTCCACCAAAGTGGATAACCTCACATTTATCCACATTTATACTGCATCTGGCATGCATTTGCCCACTCATCAAAACCTATCCAAGTCACCTTGCAGCCTCCTGGCATCCTCCTCACAGCTAACACTCCCCCAGCTTCGGGTAATCTGCAAACTTGGAGATGTTACATTCAATTCCTCTCATCCCCAGATCATTAAGTATATATTGTAAATAGCTGGGGTCCCCTGCACTGAACCTTGCGGAGAAGCTATGAAACAGAACTTAAAAATAGAATGGGCGAACACCCCGGCTTCAACAGCGGCTTATTATAAAACCTTGAAAAGTTAATTAATTTGACCATCTTGCGGCCACGAGGATATGGTCTAGAGAGGGACGTCCATTGCCCTCGCCACTGACATTGATGCCGCCCTGGTGGAGTGAGATTTAAAATTGTCAGTATTAACTCCTGCGCACCCCCAACACTTGCTTACAGCCATCGTGAAATGGTTGAGGTGACCATTTCATATGTTGTGTTTGTGGCCTAATAAACAATGCTTCCTCAGAGCCTCTAAGGCTCTTTGTGACTTCAATATAATGCCGCAAGTGCGCCACCACACACAGCCGTAAATCCGTGGTATAAGCTGACAGTACAAGCTTGAATCAGACTCCCCTGGTTCTGCTTTGTTTAATTAGGTCATAGATGTAAAATTTAACATCCTTCTGTGATGACACCATCCTGTCCAGGCGCAGTTTTTGTGAAATGTCTGAACCCTTTGCGCTGATACGAGCACCATGAAACATAACAACTTAAGGGTAATCTTTGTTAAGGACAAGGATGTGGCATTGTGCTCCATTGATGAATGCAGCGTCCCAGTATCATGCTTACATCCCCCAGATTTCAGAATACTAGGCCTGGGGAGGATTAGAATTAAAAACACCCTTATAAATCTGAGATTAACGGATGAGATCTATAGACTGAAGTCTAACCCCCAGCATATGTACGAGGACAAAGCGCCTTCCTGGCACTGTTGATGGCAACTAATAGCTCAACCCTTCATCGAAATGTTAATTTGGGCCAGAAAAATTCGAGAACATCTGGGATGGAGACTGTGTGGGTATGTAATATTCCCCTGTAAACAAAATTTCCAGACATGAGAGATGTATACTTACTGCCTGTTCGTACTATCTCTCCAGGACGCTGTGATGACATCCACGGTCCGATTGGATAGTCCCAGATCCCAAAATCTGCAAATCAACAAATTTAGACGATTATAACAATGGGTGTTGACCTCCAGTCACAGGGTGCACTAACAGATTATGACATTTTGGAACCACCATAATAGGCTGTGTACTAATACCTGAAATCGTAGGCAGGGAACCAGAACTGTGTAGGCCAGTCAGGTACCACCAAAACCTGTTTGTCTTAGTCAAGCACGACTGATGAGGCAGAAGGGGGGGAAATACATATAAAAACATTCCGCCCCCAGTGCAGCGAGAATGAATTCACTGCAACTGCCCTGGATCTGGTTCCCATGAAAGGGGCAGTGTTAGTATGAGGAGGATGTAGGAGGGCTGCAAGGTGACTTGGATAGGTTGGGGTGAGTGGGCAAATGCATGGCAGATGCAGTTATAATGTGGATAAATATGAGGTTATTCACATGGTGGCAAAAACAGGAAGGTAGACTATTATCTGAATGGGTGACCGATTAGGAAAAGGGGAGATGCAACGAGACCTGGGTGCCATGGTAAAAACCTGTCATTGAAAGTAGGCATGCAGGTGCAGCAGGCAGTGCAGAAAGCGAATGGTATGTTCAGCATTCATAGCAAAAGGTTTTTGCGTATAGGGGCAGTTTTGGTACAGGGTCTTGGTGAGACCACACCTAGTATTGCATACAGTTTTGGTCTCCCAAATCTGAGGAAGGACATTCTTGCCATAGAGGGAGTACAGAAAAGGTTCACCAGACTGATTCCTGGAATGTCAAGGCTTTCATATGAAGAAAGACTGGATAGATCAGCTTATACTCACTAGCATTTAGAGGATTGAGGGGGATTATAGAAACTTACACAATTCTTAAGGGGTTGGACAGGCTAGTTGCAGGAAGATTGTTCCGGATGTTGGGGGACTCCAGGACAAGGGGTCACAGTTTAAGGATAAGGGGGAAATCTTTTAGGAGCGAGATGAGAAAACATTTTTCACACAGAGAGTGGTGAATCTCTGGAATTCTCTGCTACAGAAGGTAGTTGAGGCCAGTTCATTGGCTATATTTAAGAAGGAGTTAGATTGTGGCCCTTGTGGCTAAAGGGATCAGGGTGTACCGGAGGAGAAGGCAGGTAAGGGATACTGAGTTGGATGATCAGCCATGATCATATTGAATGATGGTGTAGGCTCGAAAGACCGAAAGTCCTACTTCTGCACCTATTTTCTATTTTCTATTATGAAAGACATTTCGGTACCCCGGTGATTAAGTCAACAATTCGATATCTGGCATCCCATACCGGAGAACGATTTCATTAAATATCGTCATGATTCAACCATGCCACTCAGTGTTGTCGTTGAATTTGTGTGACCTGGTGTCTGCCACAATATTGAATTGCCTGGCAAGGAGGCAGCTGAAATCCAAATATTATTTTTTAATGCACCAGTGCCAAAGAAGGTTTGCCAATCCGTCACAAGATTTTCGATTTGATTCCACCCATGTGAATTAACATACGCCACTGGCTGTGGTGTTTGTCAATCTGAAGCTGACATGTAAAGTGATGCTTAGTGGTACAGTAAGCTTTGAGCCTATCAAAATGCTCCCTAAAAGCACTAAATAATTAAATTCCATGTGATTGGAGAATCAACGCCTCATGCATATTCCATCTGCCTCCACAGCTAGACCTGGCATCAGTGACCCCCAACCTTGGGCACTAACATCAGTCTGCAAAACAACTGAAGGTGTTTCTTGCCATAGAGGGAGTGCAGAGAAGGTTCACCAGAACTGATTCCTGGGATGGCACAACTTCCATATGAAAGAAAGACTGGATAGACTCGGCTTGTACTCGCTGGAATTTAGAAGATTGAGGGGTGATCTCATAGAGACTTACAAAATTCTTAAGGGGTTGGACAGGCTAGATGCAGGAAGATTGTTCCCGATGTTGGGAAGTCCAGGAACAAGGGTTTTACAGTTTAAGGATAAGGGGGAAGTCTTTTAGAGGACCGAGATGAGAAAATCGTTTTCACACAGAGAGTGGTGAATCTGTGGAATTCTCTGCCACAGAAGGTAGTTCAGGCCAGTTCGTTGGCCATATTTAAGAGGGAGTTGGATGTGGCCCTTGTGGCTTGAAGGGATCAGATGGTATGGAGAGAAGGCAGGTAACAGGATATTGAGTTTTGGATGATCAGCCATGATCATATTAGGAAATGGCGGTACAGGCTCGAAGGGTCGAATGGCCTGCTCCTGCACCTAATTTCTAGATGTTTCTATGTTTTGATCAAATTTTGCAGGAACAATTTGAAATATTTTAATCCACCACTGTACTATACTTCAATCATGGCTTCAGATGGTAAGTGCATGGGCCGATTGAAATGACCTGCATGTATTCTAAGTGCCTGTACCTTTGCCCTCTGTAAATGTTGTAATGTAAAGGTCCATATTGCACAGATGGAAAGCAGCTACCGATTTTACCAATTAAGCTGGCCACCTGTTTATTTGAAGGTGGTTGCCCCCCCCCCCCCCCCCCCAAGAGCGTGATACAGCCTTCAATTAAATCTAATCTCTTGGCCTTGGGCAGAGGCACACCACATGTGAATTGAAGCTATTGTGAATACCACATAGTCCAATTGTGTTAACCGGCACCAATTTTTTTGAGATTTTAGCTGGTTGGATAATGAACCACAACCTCTCAACCATGAGTTTAACAGCTGAAACTGATAATTCGGCTACCACAAAGGTGTTTTCCAACCATTTAAGATGTCATCCAAATAGGCCATTACAATATGGCCCTGTTACCCGTAATAAATACCCCCTAGTACCGTTTTTTTTAATCAATTTTGTAAATAAGCGAGGGGCTAAGATTTAACCCATTAGGCAGTGCTCTAAACTGCCATAAATGTCCCCCCCCCCCCATCCAGCTAAATTTCAAATATCTTTATGAACAGGTACTGAATAATATGCATCTTGAAGATGTATACATGCCATATAACACCCTCTGGAAAACAATTGCTTGGCAGTAGCAAACGTTTTCCATTTTTAATGATTATACTGCTCAAAACAGATAAGTCCTGTCAGGTCCAAAAAATCCACACCCACCATCTTTCTTAGGTCTAGGAAATACATTAGAAATAATTGATGGGTTTGATAAACGTTTTCCTCAATTTGGCACCTTAAAAACATAATTTTGCTATTTCAGCTTGAATCTCCAAATTCTCCCGTTGTAAGAAAATGAGTGCCTGGATGCCTACTCCCATTATGACCCCAAATGTCCCATGGTTGACGCCGGCACTTTGAGCAGAATAACAATTTTTCTGGGGGGTCATATTTTTGGCCGTTGTCTCCATGGACCCCAGTTCCTGAAGCTGGGTGGTGTGAAGCCAAGTAATTTATACTGGCAGCAGGCTCTTCCCCCAGTGGCTCTCCATAGTCCCCCCCTATTGGGATGGCAAACTGGCCGCCAGGAATGGGACCTCTGGCTGTTGCCCTACATCCCCGTGGGGCAGCTTCCAACGCTAAGCCCTTAAGTCGGCATCAGAATCATACTAACCCGGTATACTCTCCTCCTCCAAGAGAGGAGTTACTAGGCAGCCCAGTTTGGTTGAGTTTTTTTTTTTTTCATTAGGATGGAGAGTGACATTGTTAATTCAGAAACAAGGGTTCTGAACTTTGAAAAAAAGGTAACTTTGAGGGTATGAGACATGAAATTGGCCAAGATAGACTGTCAAGTGATTCTTAAAGGGTTTGACGGTGGGGATGTGCATGATGGAAGGCATTTAAAGACTGCATGGGATGAAACACAAACAATTGTTCAATCCCAGTTTGGCAAAAGAATAAATCAGGGTAGGTAGTGCATCCGTGGATATACAAGGGAAATCAGGGCTAGTATTAACACAAAAGATGAAGCAAAATACAAATTAGCAAGAAAAGCAGCCTACCAGAGGACTGGGAGAAATTTTTCAGATCGTCAGCAGAGGAGGACACAGGGCTTAATTAGGAAAGGGAAAATAGATTATGAAAGAACAAACTGCAGGGAACATAAAAACTGACTGCAAAAGTTGCTATAAAATATGTGAAGAGAAAGAGATTAGATTAAAACAAATGTAGGTCCCTTGCAGTCAGAAACAGGTGAATTGATCATGGGGAACAAGGACAATGGCAGACCAATTGAAAATAATTACTTTTGTTCTGTCTTCACTAAGGAAGACATTAAATAATCTGCCGGAAATAGCAGGGGACCAGGGGGTCAAATGAATGGAGGAACTGAGTGAAATCAATACCTTGTGCTTAAAGTTGAGTACTTTAAAGTGACAATGAGATTTTTAAAAGTCATGTTATATTGTGATTCTTATGTGAATGTTATTTGGGACAATTAGGCTTTTTAAAAATGTTAACCTTTTCTTAAGAAATTGATAATGTTTTTTAGATCTAGTAAATTGCATTTTGTAATTAGCTACAATTAGGTAACTAACTAATTAAATGATTTTAATTTTCAGTCATCCAAGTAAGATTGTTTCATATTTGTTTTCAGAATGCATTCAATCTATAATAAAAAATGTCATTCAGTTCTCTTTTTAGGAAAGATATGGCTTTTGAGTGTCCTTTTAACAGCTTTTGTGTTAAGTCAATGGAAAAGCAATAGGGGTAACAAATGCTAAATTTCCAAGCATGAAAATGGCCATAACTCTTTTAATACTGAAGATATGAAAGTGTGAATTAGGTGTCAAATTAAATTATTTTTATGCATTAACTGATGGGTTAAATTGCAGACTTGGATTGTTAAAATCTCAAATATTGTAACTTTGCTACTTTACAGACATCTACCCCCTGAACTTAGCACTTTCTGTTTCTAAAATGAATTCTTCGAGAGGAGATGCAGACGTGAAATTTCAAGACTTTAAAAATGTGCAAGTGCAAGAGAGTTTCCGCAACAAATTGTTCTTTTATTTCTTGAAAATCTAGTTTGTCAGTGCTGGGGCATGGTGATTGGTGTGCATTTCTGTTGAAAACA
This sequence comes from Okamejei kenojei, assembly GCA_035221665.1. Lineage (NCBI taxonomy): Eukaryota > Metazoa > Chordata > Chondrichthyes > Rajiformes > Rajidae > Okamejei > Okamejei kenojei. Next base: position 78,042,253 of record CM069131.1, read on the forward strand.
TCGGCAACTCGGGTTTTTGCTTTACTGGAGCACTTTACCAGAAATCTGCCTCCTAACTGTAAAAAGCATTTTCTGTGGCATTGACTGGTAAGTGCTACCATGTTTGGGTGACTGCTATCTGGCTCTTCACAATCAAGCATTTGGTTCATTCGGATGCTCATCACAAATGTCCCATCATCCCAAAGGGAAATTTGTCAACTGTTATCATGAATGAAGGTTTACTCAACCAATATTTGTTGCTCAGATAATATTTTTTAACAGATTATGAATCACTGGTCTTGAGAGATTTGCTTGACCATGTTTTTTATGTCTCTGACTTTTATATGAGAATGTTAATGGCCACTTGTGAAATGGGATTTTCATGTCCATAATTGAAGATGTCTAACGGCTTTTTGATCTTTGTACATCGTTTCCTTTACCAAATGGTCTTCTTTAATTGTAAACACTGTTTAAGAATGGAATTGATGAGCAATGTCGGGTGGCTGCAACAATGGTTACTAAATGATTGTTAATTCAATAATTAAGTGCATGGCTGTTGTGGTGTCCTTACTTGTTGTTTTCAATTGTCATCATGGCTTGTTTTTTACATGTCCATCTGACTCTTTTTTTACCTCTGTTTTTGTTTCCCCTTAACCGTAGCACTTTACAGACATCTGCCCTCCTGAACTGTAAGCATTTTCTGTTGCATTGAGTGGTAAGTGCTACCATGTTTTTCGATGACTGCTATCTGGCTCTTCACGATCAAGCTCGAGGTTCATTTGTATATCTTTGAAACTGTCCCATCATCCAGTGTTACTTAATCCTGAAAGTGACATTGTCTGACATTTCCACACACTGCAAGGTCCCTTTCCTATAAATTTCCTTCTCGAACAGATCCTTTTCCCCATGACTCAGGAGAAAGTCCACCCAACAGAGGCAAAGTTAAAGCCATGTTTGTATGAAAGGGAAGAGATGTGCAATGTTGGGTGGCTGTGACAGTGGTAACTAAATGACAGATTGAAAACAAAAATATTAAGTGCTACTGTTGTGGTGTCCCCCCTTACTTGTTCAATCATCATCACTTGGTTTGGCCAACATGTTCCGCTGAGTTTTTAAATTTGGTTTGTCCCCCCAAAGTCTTACTGACTTTTTAAGACTTTTGTGTGCAAGTTTCTTTATGCCTGCATTCATTAAAAAAAAATTTTCTGGTCCGTGTGACTTTGATTGAAAGATGTTGTCCAAATCTATTGAAGCTACCAAATGTTGCAGATTTGTTGGTGTTTTGCATGACTTATGTTGCATTAGCTGAGATGAACACCCAAGGCCAATGACCTTGCTGGCTGCATGGATACAAATGGAATGATCGTCACTTATTCAGAGGGAAAAGTAAGAGGTTCAAATTGCCAAATTACTGTAGGTTCCTGGAGGGAAAATATTTTCTTGCATGGAAACACAGCAGATGACCAACAATCTAAAATAGATCCTTTGAGAGGACAGCCCGACGTGAAAATTTCAAGACTTTAAAACATGTGCAAGTGCAGAGAGTTTTCCGCAACAAATTGTTCTTTTATTTCTTGAAAATTTAGTTTGTCAATGCTGGGGCATTGGTGAGTTGGTGAGCATTTCTGTTGAAGACATTGGCACCACGGGTTTTTGCCTTACTGTAGCACTTTACGGACATCTGCCTTCTGAACTTTAGCACTTTCTGTTGCATTGCGTGATATGTACTACCTTGTTTGGCTGACTGCTATCTGGCTTTTTCACAATCAAGCATTTGGTTCATTCGGATCTCATCACAAATGTTCCATCATCCCAAAGGGAAATTTGTCACCTGTTATTATGAATGAAGGTTTACTCTACCAATATTTGTTGCTCAGATAAGATTTTTTTAAAAGGATTAAAGAATAGTAAGATTAAACGAGAACTCACCCTGTTCGAAGTTTGATCGTTATTTTACGAGGAGTTACGATGAGGGATTACGTGAAGAGCCCCCCGCCTCACGCTGGTAACTCGGCATACTTCAAAGCAGCGGCAAAATGAAAAACACAGAACACCAAAGCCGGAGTAACATAGTAAGGCTCATAAAAGACTTAGAACTACCATTTGATCATTTATTTTACGAGGGTGGGAAGTGGAGGGCACGTAATCCCCTCATCGTAACTCCTCGTAAAAAATAACGATCAAACTTCGATGAACAGGTGAGTTTCTCGTTTAATCTTAACTATTTTACTTCGGAGTCACGTGAGTGACCTACGTGAAGAGTTTTTAAAAGCTTTCTGTGTTTTTTCATGTCGTAAGAATTAATCCCGTAACGACAGTCCGGCTAAGTAAACACATACATGAGAAACCAGACAAATGTTTAGATCGTTTTTTTTCACAATTAAACTTTTTTAGATGGTTGAAAAAACCAATATAATACCCTCCTTATTATTTGAGGGAAAATGATTACAAGTGAACAAAAGATTATCAGTTGACTACACAACTGATTATAGCAATTAATAGCAATTAATAGCAAACAAAGCAGGTGATTATAGTGCTCCCAACAAGCACCCCGTGTCCAAAGCTTGTCATAGTGTGAACAGGTTTGTTTGTAGAACTTTTGAAAAAGTTTCTTCTTTACTCCACCCTGCGATTTTTAAAAATATGCTCGAGAGGTACGTCCCGCCCCTTCGCCGCGACGTAGCTGCCGCCCTGGTGGAGTGAGATTTTGAAGACATCAGTGTCTAACTCCCGCTAAAACCAACACCTGTTTTCAACCATTTTGAGATAGTTTGAACTGAAGCTTTTGTGTGTTGGCTTTTTTGTGCGTAAGCAGTAATGTCTTTTCGTTTCCTCGAAAAGTGTCCCACCGTAACTTTAATATATTGGTTCAAATGTCTAACCACACACAAAGCAGGCTCAATATGAAAAAAAAAGCTTGAAAGGTTACCTTTGTTCCAGATCTCCCCCTGGTCTACTTTGTTTGATCAGAATCGTAAACATAGAAGACAACGTTATCTGTAGTCACATGCATACAGTCTAAACGCAAACATTTGTAAAGTTTGCACTCTTTGAGCTGAGACCAGTGACATTAACATGACCAATTTCAATGTTAACTATCCAATGGCAACCCTTCAATTGGAGTCCATTCTCTTAAGTAGAGCAAGTACAATGCTCACATCCCAAATTTCTGTATATCTAGGTTTTGGCGGATTCATGTGAAAAATTCCTTTCATGAAATCGTGATATCAATGGATGCGACCCAATTGATTTCTCATCAGTCATAAGTCCTAAATAGGACGACAAGGCACTGCGTGCAGTGTTAATGGCACTGTAACTTAAATGTTGCCCAAAGTGCAAATTGGCAAGGAATTCCAAAACATGAGTAACATTCACAGAATCATCAGAAATATTTTGACTGTGTGCAAAATTCTTCCCATTTCTTAATATGTGTCATATATTGTTTTGTGTGCTATTCTCGCCATGATGCGCCAATAACTGCCAAAGTTTGGTCCGACAATCCCAGTTTCCTGTAGTGGGTCTGGTCAAAACCTGCAGATTAACAAATTCATATATGCATATAATGGGTAACCTTCATTTGTTACTGGATTAGTCAAGATATCACTACAGTTTAGGAATCTGCATATATCCGGTTCTTTAATCATATTCAGCATAACTGGGAACCAAGGTTGAGTTGGCCAATTTTGGCACTACCAACAATCCGGAAGCTGAATCTTGCTCTATTTTCTTCAAGCATCTCTGAATCAGAGCAAATGGTGGAAAAGCATAAAAGAACATCTTTCCCAGTGTAATGAAAACGCATCTACTGCAACTGCGTCCGGATCGTGTTCCAAGACACATAATGAGGCAATTGATGATTAAGCCTGGATGCAAATAAATCAATTTCTGGCAACCCAAATCGGCTAAACAATTTTCTTAAATATTGCTGGCTTAAGCATCCATTCCGTAATTAATCTTTAAAAATCCTGGACCTTTCATCTGCTACCACATTGTCCTTACCTGGAATATAGCTTGCTGAAAACCATATCTGCCGACCAATACACCATTGCCATATCTCAATTGACCAGACAATCACATGATACTGATCTAAAACTCCCCCCATGTGATTAATGTAAACCACAGCCGTTTTATTGTCTAACTGTATTAACACATGCAGACCTTGTTTAGCACAACAATAATGCTTTAAAGCCCATAAAAGGCCCCCCAATAATTCCAAATAAGTTAATACCATACTCTTGAGAAACACTTGTTCTTCAGTTTTTCCATCTACCTCCACAACTGGAGGATAAATCTGTGGCCCCCCCATCCGAGAGCACTAGCATCTGTTTTTGTAAAACCATTTCAGGCTGTTTAATCATGATATTCTTAGCAGCTTGTGGGACATTTTCAACCCACCATTGCAATTCCAATACTGCTTTCCTTGTTAATTGCATAGGCCTGTCAAAGTGACCTGCCTTATCTTTAAGAGCCCTTACTTTGTCCCTTTGAAGATTTTTGATAATGTAATGGCCCAAATTCCACTGCCGGAAATGCTGCCACCAGTGTACCAATGACTTTTGCACTTCTCGGATGGAGGGATAAGGTTTGTGAATGAGGTAATTACACATTTGCGAAATATCATTTGCCTTCTTTGCTGGCAAAGTAACTAACATAGTCACTGAGTTAATTACAAACCCCAGAAAATTAATTGATTGAACTGGCTGCAGCTGGGACTTTAATTGGATGAATTAAGAATCCAAGCTCTTTAAACAAAGCTTTAGTAACTGAAATTGAGTGCTCAGCTGACTCTTGACTATCGTTAATAATCAAAATATCATCCAGATAAGCCATTACAATGTGTTTCTGTGCTCTTAATTGGGCTAAAACTGGTTTTCAACAGTTTTGTAAAGAGTCTAGGAGCCGAACTCAATCCATTTGGTAAAGCTTTGAACTGCCATAATTGCCCCTGCCAATAAAACTTTAAGTATCTCCGAAAAAGATGATGAATTGCTACAGAATAATAGGCGTCTTTCAAATCAATCTTAGCCATATAACAACCTGCTGAAATCAGATATTTTGGCAGTACTGAATGTCTCCATCTTAAAATGTTTGTATTCTACAAACTTATTTAGATCTGTAAGGTCTAGAATAATTCTACAACCACCATCTTTCTTATCTCTGCGAAATATATTAGAGACAAATTGATGCTTATGTTCATAAGTTTTTTTTTCAATTACCCCTTTTCCGGATAATTTGTCAATTTTTCCACATTAATCTCCATTCTTTCTTCTGCAGAAAACACATAAGCATTAAGCAGGTTTATTCTGTACAGGAGGATTGACCCCTTCTTTAAAAATAATAATAGCTCCCGAAAACTGCTTGTAATATAAATCGATCAGAAGTAATATTAAGCCAGGCATTATAAAACTTTTGCAATCTCCCTTCAACTGGAGATTCATCCACAGTTTCCTTAAGGATAGAAGTCTTTAGTACCTCTCCATAAGAGCGTGATGGTCTCCTCTTTCCCGAATGCAGGGAAGCACTGGCCTGCGCAGCACGATAATATTTTCGTGACAAATTTCTGCCTCTATAACGAAAATCAAAACCCTTCGGGCCGAAAAACCCTCTTCTTTGTCCAAAGACAAAAGGTTTAATAGTGCTAAAATATTTAGCTTCTTCATCCAACTGTTTCAGCTGTTTCGGCAGATTTTTTTCTCCAAACAAATACCCAGGAGCTTTGAACTCCACTTTCTTGACAAAGGCTTACAAATCTAGGGTGAAATATGGGCCGAATCGCCATTTTTTCTCATGCAATTGATCTCATAAAACGAATTGCACAATAAGCCCAAAGTATCTTTTTGAATCTTTTCCATTTCCAGATTCTCCATTTGCCTGCCAAATGCTGTAAATGGCAGCAGAAAATAATTTTAGCACCTTTTGAAATTTTCACTTCTTGGGCTCTCATACTTGGAGTCATAGACGCCCATAACCATCGGATTCACCGTAGGCACTTCCAATGAGGCACAATTGCCTGGTGCTTTATATAATTCTGATAATTCATTCATCACAGTATTATGAAGCTGGTGAGATACCAATATAATTTATATTGGCAGCTAGGCTTTCTTCCATAGCCTCACCACTTCCTTCGGGTATAGCAAAAACTTGTGCTATCCCAGGCACATCAAGCCTTTTCTTTTTACCTTTGTGGCGTGCTTTCAAAAGCCATTTCACTTCAGCAGGGTCTGCCTTCTGCAGCCCTAATTCCATCGGGATATCATCCCATGAGACTTCTTCCAGCCCAAATTCGTGGGTCTGGAGTATCATATTCCCAACTTGGCCCACAGCCATATTCATCATATTCAAACCCCTCAGGGATTTTTTGGGATTTCATGTGGGTACTGTGACCCTTGTCTCATAATAGTTTGGAGAACTTTCTCCATATGCTCCATTTTTAGCCACATAGTTTTATTGTCTGGAGGTCTTTCAGAATCAGAATCATCAGAAAACCACGGGCCTCACAGCTTTCTTTTTGCTTTTCTTAGGAGCATTTTCCTCCGTGGTTATAATTTCCGGAGAATCTGGAAATTCTATATCGGGTAAATCAGTGGCCAGCGGTATCGGAATCCGGTCCACTCTAGCTTCGCGTCCCGTATATTTTTACTTTCACCCCGGAGGCTCTCTTCACCCGCGAAACCTTCTTTCCCGATTTCTCAATTTTTGTTAAAATTATCTGTGCTCAATCAGCACGCTAACGTCTAATTTTTTACTTTTTACTTTCGATGCTGGAGCCACCCAGCGTAACTTGAAAACCGCCCCCGATGTAACTTCACTTACCTGCGGGGCCGTTCCGACCGCTGCGAGTAGCTGCTCCTTACCGCAGCTCCTCCTTTCGCCGTCAGCGTTGATGTCATGCCGTTACCAGCGTGAGGCGGGCTCTTCACGTAGTCACTCACGTGACTCCGAAGTAAAATCACTGGTCTTGAATGATTTGCTTGACCATGTTAATGTCTCTGACTTTTATCTGAGAATGTTATGGCCACTCGTGAAATTGGATTTTTATGTCCATAAGTGTAGATGTCAAGCGGCTGACCTTGTACATCATTTCCTTTACCAATGGTCTTCTTTAATTTTAAACATTGTTTAAGAATTAAGATTAAACAAGAACTTACCAGTTTGAAGTTTGATCTTGATCTTATGAGGAGTTGGTGGTTTCGTGAAGAAACCCTTTCTAGGACGCATCTTTCAAAGCAGCGTTATGATATCCCAAATAACAATCACCGAAGTGACATAGTAAGATGCATGACTCGAGAACTACCAGATGATCTTTATGAGAGAGGTTTGGGCGTGGCGGGCACGTAATCACCAACGTAACTCCTCATAAAATCAAGATCAAACTTCAAACTGGTAAGTTCTCATTCAATCGTACTATTTTACTTTGGAGTCACGTGAGTGATTCCTTGAAAGACTTCGAAGCTTTGTGATTCCATGCCACAGATCGAAATCTCAGCGTCTCACTGCATCAATTGACTCAGGATGAGTGAATAATCAAAATGCATTAGCATGATATTGATTCACATGTATTAATGGTTTACATTAATAAATAAATCAATAGCAACCCCTGTAACTCAGGGGAGGCGAAATTGGGATGCAAACAGAATGGGCAAAACCCCGGGTCAGTAACTTGCCTATGGAAAAAAAATTAAAAACAATTTAGCTGACCATCCTGCGGTCGCGAGGATATGGTCGCTGGGCATGTCCATTGCCCTGGCTGCTGACGTTGATGCTGACCTGGTGGGATGAGATATACAATCGCAGTGTTTAATACCTGCATAACCCAGAACCTGCTGCAGCCACCTTGAAATAGTCTGAACCGACTTTCCTTTGTGTAGTTGTTTGTTGATTAATAAACAATGCTGATTCCACACTTCTTAGGATTCTGGTGGCCTTGATAACATAGACGTGAGACCGTGGGTATCTGAAAAATTATCTTAAATCATGCCACTCCTGGTTTGCTCTGCTTGTGTAGACCAGAATGTAAAATGTAATGGCACCTGCAGCCAATTGCATCCTATCTAGCCACAGCGTTTGCAATATTTGCCGTAGTTGTGCTGATATTACTGTCATAACTAAGGATGTAGCTGGAACCCCTTGGTGAAATAATGTTCACACATTTTCAATAACCAACTGCATAATCTTGTAGTGGGAGAACTTGTGTCAAGATCTTTTTGACAACTCGATATCCGGGTTGAACCCGACAGAGTAGTTCCCTTTTGTTGCAGCTGTCGTGCGTATTAAAAGTAACATTAACATTTAAACAAAATCACTTCTGATCCTCCTCAATAGGAATGTACTGCTTTTTTGGGTGCTATCCCTGCACTCTACAGTGAGCACATTCATGGCTTGATGTGACAACCTGAGGCATAAATCAATCCATTCAAAATGTGGAAGTCAATAATTGTTTTAATGTGCAAAGACCGGTCTCCTGAACCAGCAAGTTTTTGTTTTTTGGAATAATCGTATACTGTTGCTCCATTATGCCTGATGAAGCAGGCAACATGGCTGCTTAGCCAGTCCGACAGTACGAACCCAAGCGAGGTCCTGCTGACTGTTTTAAGACCCGGCTAATGAGGCAAAATATGGAGGAAACACTATAACATACATACGTTTTATTATTAATAAAAACCCTTTGTAGCCCGACTCACCTGAGTCCAAATAGGGCTGGATTTTACTCCTTGCCTGGGGATCAACGTCTGTGAGCCACTGACCGCACTGTCAGTGACTCTGACATTATTTCCTTGCCGTTTCATAGCATCCCCGCAGGCTGGGAGCCACTGACTGCACTGTCAGAGTCAGAAGTCAGAATCAGAGTCAGAATCTCTTTATTGTCATTGCACATGGTGCAACAAAATTTAAAAAGTCAATCCAATGGTGCGATTCACAAGAACAATCTTAAAATATAAGGAAGGGTTGATGACCCTTTGAAGGACTCCCCTATCTGCTGCAGAGCAGCTGGCATACCATGTGGTTATACAGTACGCCAGCACACTCTCGATAGAGCAGCGGTAGAAGGGCATCAGCAGCTTCTCTTCCAGGTTGTTTTTCCTGAGGATCCTCAGAAATTAGAGTCACTGCTGGGCCTTCTTGACTACTCTGGTGGTGTTTGTGGTCCAGGAGAGATCCTCTGCAATTTGTGTGCCCAGGAATCTGAAGTCTGAGACCCTTTCCACACAGTCCCCATTGATGAATAGGGGTTGGAGGGCTGCACTGTTCTTACGGAAGTCTATGATAATTTCCTTTGTTTTTGTGTATTTAGGTTGAGGTTGTTGTCTGAACACCACGCTGCCAGTCTTTGGACTTCCTCCCTGTAGGCTGTCTCATCTCCTCCTGAGATACGTCCAACCACAGTCGTGTCGTCCGCAAGCTTGACGATGGTGTTGGTGGAGTGGGCGGGGGCACAATCATGGGTGTAGAGTGTGTAGAGGAGGGGGCTCAACACACAGCCCTGTGGGGAGCCGGTGCTGAGTGTGATGGGGGTGGAGAGGTGATGGCCCAGTCTGACAGTCTGGGGGCGGTTAGACAGAAAGTCCTTGATCCAAAGGCAGATGGGTTGGGAATGTCCTAAATCCATGAGTTTGGTGACTCATGTCTGACTTTGGCTTGAATTTCTTGTCATTCCACGGCATCCCCGCAGCTTGGGAGCCGCAGACTGCCTTGTTAGCGGCTCCTTATCTCGCAACCCGATCTTTTTACAGGTTTATCCGCTTCCGCGGTTGGACTGTGTTTCCCCACAGTCCATAACCGGTATTCTCGTCGGGCTGCGAAACTGGCAGGAAAACCTCTGTGAAGAGAGGCTCCTGCCTGAAAAAACATGTGAAGTAGAAACAAACTTACCTCTAGGTTTAATTTACCGTTGGCAGGAGCTCTGTCCTGCCAGTCTGGTGCTTGCGCCAGTGCGGCTGACGTACTGATGCGCATGCGGCCAAGACGGGGTTCTTCACGGAATCACTCTCATGACTCCGAAGTAAAATGGAAGTTGATGAGCAATGTCGGGTGGCTGCAACAATGGTACTAAATGACTGTTAATTCAAAAAATTAAGGGCTGCTGTTGTGGTGTCCTTACTTGTTGTTCAATTGTCATCATGGCTTTATTTACATGTCCACCTAACTCTTTTTTACCACAGTTTTTTTCCTTACCGTAGCACTTTACAGACATCTGCCTCCTGAACTGTAGAATTTCTGTTGCATTTAGTTGTAAGTTCTACCATGTTTGGGTGACTGCTATCTGGCTCTTCACGATCAAGCTCGAGGTTCATTCGTACAGCTATGAAACTGTCCCATCATCCAGTGTTACCTAATCCTGAAGAGTGACATTGTCTGACATTTCCACAAACTGCAAGGTCCCTTTCCTATAAATTTCCTTCTCGAAACAGATCGTTTTTCCCAGGCATCTCCTATCAGGAGAGTCCACCCAACAGAGCAAAGTTAAAGCCATATTTGTATGAAGCGCCTGCCCTACCCATCTTTTCCTTTTCCAAGGGAATGCTTTAATTTCAGGATATTTTTTTGAAAGGGAAGACATATGCAATATTGTGTGGCTCAACATTGACAGTTGAGAACAAAATATTAAGTGCCACTGTTGTGGTATCCTTACTTGTTCAATCATCATCATTTGGTTTGGTCAACATGTTCCGCTGAGTTTTATCTGGCTTGTCATGTGTGGGTCTTACTGACTTTTTATGACTTTTGTATGCAAGTTTCCTTATGCTGAATTCATTATTTTCTGGTCCATGCTACTTTGATTGAAAAATGTTTGTCAAATCTATTGAAGCTACCAACTTTTGCAGATTTGTTGGTGTTTTGCAAGACTTGTGTTGCATTAGCTGAGATGAACACCCAAGGCCAATGACCTTGCAGGCTGCATGGATACAAAAGGAATGATTGTCACCCATTCAGAGGGAAAGTAAGAGGTGCAAATTGCCAAAGTGCTGTAGGTTCCTGGAGGGACAATATATTCTTGCATCGAACACAGCAGATGACCTACAACCTAAAATGGATCATTCGAGGGCAGTGGACGTGAAATTTGAAGACTTCAAACATGTGCAAGTGCAGAGAGTTACCGCAACAAATTGTTCTTTTATATCTTGAAAATTTAGTTTGTCAATGCTGGGGCATTGGTGATTGGTGAGCATTTCTGTTGAAGACATCGGCATCATGGGTTTTTACCTTACTGTAGCACTTTACAGACATCTGGCTCCTGAACTTTAGCACTTTCTGTTGCATTGCGTGGTAAGTGCTACCATGTTTGGGTGACTGCTATCTGGCTCTTCACAATCAAGCACTTGGTAGGGCAGGGGAGAGACCGTGATCACCAAGGCGGTTCTCCCAGGACGTGTGAAAGAGTCTATATGTTCTTATAAGAACAGTTCTGGCGGTCCCTTGGGGACAAGGGCGGTGGATTGCGGAGCGAAATCGAGGAGTTGGTCGGCACAGGCTTAGAGGTGGTTCCATGCTGGTTGGGTAACCAACCTAACACCTTATTCAGCCACAATGTCAGCAGGAGCAGGCGCACAGGGTATTCAGAATACCCTGAGAATAAGCGTAAAGGACCTCAGCAAGGGGACCCCCTCCTCACGAGACCTGTTCATGAAGAAGGTCTTGCTAGAGGCCTGCAAATTTGAGACCAAGGACATCTACTGCCTCCAGGACTTCCCGGGTAACGGATATTTTGATGTTACCTTCAAGTGTCCGACGGGATGGCAAAAGTTGATAGAAGACTTCCGGGAGAAGGGGAATGAAGCTCTGCTGTCGCTGCTGAAAGTGCAGCCGCTCTTCACCCTCCCCACCCAGAAGGAAAGGTTGATCACGGTGCATATGTTTAACCCACATGTGCCTGTAGTGGATGTCCTCATCTTCCTTGCTCGCTACGTCGAGGGAACAGGGAACTGCGTGGACTTGAAGGAATTGCATGGGATTTGGATGAGCAAGCGGCAAGTCAAGGTAAAGCTAACGGTTGAATGTCCTGCAGGGAAAGGACTCGATGGATCCGGTGGCGTGGTTCCCTGAGCAGACTGCCCAGCTTGTCTGGCAAAATGCCTCATCGCCAGAACTCACCAACAAGCACCAAGACCTGGCTTGGCTGGCGGTGAGGGGAGCCCTCCCAGTCAGATCCTTCCTGCACCACCGGAAACTCACTGCCAGCGCACGCTGCCCTCGGGACGGCTGCTATGGAGAGGAGACGGTTGCCCACCTCTTTGCAGAGTGTGGATTTGCTAAAAGAGTCTGGAGAAGAATGCAAGGGTCCCTGGTACGCTTTATACCAAACAGCTCTGTCACAGAGGACTCTGTGATTTACGGACTGTTCCCAGGGACACATTCAGAGACTGAAATCGAGTGCTGCTGGAGGGCCATCAACTCGGTGAAAGACGCCCTTTGGTCTGCCCGAGCGTTGTTCATCACCCAGCAGAGCGAGATGTCCGTCAGGGAATGTTGCCGACTGGCCCAGCTGCAGACTGCAGGAGTACGTGCTGAGGGATGCACTGAAGCTCGGTGCAGCCAACGCCAAGGCTCGGTGGAGGAGGGCCTCAGTCTAGGATCGTTCCGCTGATGGACAAGGGGGGCACGGTATGGTGGAGACATCTCTCAAAATAAGGGAAGGTATCCCACGCCAGTGGACCACATGAGTGGCATGGGTGGGAGACACATTTGTGAAATTTGGGGAATAGAATTGTATAAACTGCATTGATCAATTTGTAAAGCCTCCGAAAATGTTGGATGGATTTTCCGCAAGATTCATGTATTCTATATATTTATCATTTGAATGAAGACTATTTTGAAAAAAAAAGGACGTGAAATTTGAAGACTTCAAACATGTGCAAGTGCAGAGAGTTTCCGCAACAAATTGTTCTTTAATTTCTTAACAATTTAGTTTGTCAGTGCTGGGGCATTGGTGAGTTGGTGAGGATTTCGGTTGAATACATCGGCACCTCGGGTTGTTGCTTTACTGCAGCACTTTACAGACATCTGCCTCCTGAACTGTAGCATTTTCTGTTGCATTGACTGGTAAGTGCTACCATGTTTGGGTGACTGCTATCTGGCTCTTCACGATCAAGCTCGAGTTTCATTCGTACCTCTTTGAAACTGACCCATTATCCAGTGTTACTTAATCCTGAAGAGTGACATTCTCTTACATTTCCACGCACTGCAAGGTCCCTTTCCTATAAATCTCCTTCTCGAAACAGATCATTTTTCCCAGGCATCTCCTATCAGGAGAGTCCACCCAACAGAGCAAAGTTCAAGCCATGTTTGTATGAAGCGCCTGCCCTACACATCTTTTCCTTTTCCAAGGGAATACTTTAATTTCAGGAAATGTTATTGACAGGGAAGAGATGTGCAATGTTGGGTGGCTGCGACAGTGGTACTAAATGACAGTTGAGAACAAAATATTAAGTGCTACTGTTGTGGTGTCCTTACTTGTTCAATCATCATCACTTGCTTTGGTCAACATGTTCCGCTGAGTTTTATTTGGCTTGTCAAGTGTGGGTCTTACTGTCATTTTATAACTTTTGTTTGCAAGTTTCCTTATGCTGCATTCATTATTTTCTGGTCCGTGTGACTTTGATTTGAAAGATGTTTTTTTCAAATCTATTGAAGCTACCAACTTTTGCAGATTTGTTGTTGTTTTGCAAGACTTGTGTTGCATTAGCTGAGATGAACACCCAAGGCCAATGACCTTGCAGGCTGCATGCATACAAAAGGAATGATTGTCACCTATTCAGAGGGAAAGTAAGAGGTGCAAATTGCCAAACTGCTGTAGGTTCCTGGAGGGACAATATATTCTTGCATCGAACACAGCAGATGACCTACAACCTAAAATGGATCTTTCGAGAGGGCAGCGGAAGTGAAATTTGAAGACTTCAAACATGTGCAAGAGCAGAGAGTTTCCGCAACAAATTGTTCTTTTATATCTTGAAATTTTAATTTGTCAGTGCTGGGGCATTGGTGAGTTGGTGAGGATTTCTGTTGAAGACATCGGCACCTCGGGTTTTTGCTTTACAGCAGCACTTTACAGACATCTGCCTCCTGAACTGTAACATTTTCTGTTGCATTGACTATTAAGAGCTACCATGTTTGGGTGACTGCTATCTGGCTCTTCACAATCAAGCATTTGGTTCATTCGGATCTCATCACAAATGCCCCATCCTCCCAAAGGGAAATTTGTCACCTATTATCATGAATGAAGGTTTACTCAACCAATATTTGTTGCTCTGATAAGATTTTTTTTTTAAAGGTACAATCAAATCACTCACTGGTCTTGAGTGATTTGATTGACCATGTTATGTCTCTAACTTGTCCATAATTGAAGATGTCAAACGGCTGATCTCGTACACTGTTTAAGAATGGAAGTTGATGAGCAATGTCGGGTGGCTGCAACAAAGGTACTAAATGATTGTTAATTCAGTAATTAAGTGCTGCTGTTGTGGTGTCCTTACTTGTTGTTCAATTGTCATCATGGCTTGATTTACATGTCCATCTGACTCTTTTTTACCTCTGTTTTTTTCCCCTTACCGTAGCACTTTACAGACATCTGCCTCCTGAACTGTAGCATTTTCTGTTGAATTGAGTGGTAAGTGCTACCATGTTTGGGTGACTGCTATCTGGCTCTTCACGATCAAGCTCGAGTTTCATTCGTACCTCTTTGAAACTGTCCCATCATTAAGTGTTACTTAATCCTGAAGAGTGACATTGTCTTACATTTCCACGCACTGCAAGGTCCATTTCCTATAAATTTCCTTCTCGAAACAGATCATTTTTCCCAGGCATCTCCTATCAGGAGAGTCCACCCAACAGAGCAAAGCTCGCCATGTTTGTATGAAGCGCCTGCCCTACACATCTTTTCCTTTTCCAAGGGAATACTTTAATTTCAGGAAATGTTATTGACAGGGAAGAGATGTGCAATGTTGGGTGGCTGCGACAGTGGTACTAAATGACAGTTGAGAACAAAATATTAAGTGCTACTGTTGTGGTGTCCTTACTTGTTCAATCATCATCACTTGCTTTGGTCAACATGTTCCGCTGAGTTTTATTTGGCTTGTCAAGTGTGGGTCTTACTGTCATTTTATGACATTTTTGTGCTAGATTCCTTATGCTGCATTCATTATTTGTGACTGGTAAGTGCTACCATGTTTGGGTGACTGCTATCTGGCTCTTCACAATCAAGCATTTGGTTCATTCGGATCTCATCACAAATGCCCCATCCTCCCAAAGGGAAATTTGTCACCTGTTATCATGAATGAAGGTTTACTCAACCAATATTTGTTGCTCTGATAAGATTTTTTTTTAAAGGTACAATCAAATCACTCACTGGTCTTGAGTGATTTGATTGACCATGTTATGTCTCTAACTTGTCCATAATTGAAGATGTCAAACGGCTGATCTCGTACACTGTTTAAGAATGGAAGTTGATGAGCAATGTCGGGTGGCTGCAACAATGGTACTAAATGATTGTTAATTCAGTAATTAAGTGCTGCTGTTGTGGTGTCCTTACTTGTTGTTCAATTGTCATCATGGCTTGATTTACATGTCCATCTGACTCTTTTTTTACCTCTGTTTTTTTCCCCTTACCGTAGCACTTTACAGACATCTGCCTCCTGAACTGTAGCATTTTCTGTTGAATTGAGTGGTAAGTGCTACCATGTTTGGGTGACTGCTATCTGGCTCTTCACGATCAAGCTCGAGTTTCATTCGTACCTCTTTGAAACTGTCCCATCATTATCCAGTGTTACTTAATCCTGAAGAGTGACATTGTCTTACATTTCCACGCACTGCAAGGTCCATTTCCTATAAATTTCCTTCTCGAAACAGATCATTTTTCCCAGGCATCTCCTATCAGGAGAGTCCACCCAACAGAGCAAAGCTCGCCATGTTTGTATGAAGCGCCTGCCCTACACATCTTTTCCTTTTCCAAGGGAATACTTTAATTTCAGGAAATGTTATTGACAGGGAAGAGATGTGCAATGTTGGGTGGCTGCGACAGTGGTACTAAATGACAGTTGAGAACAAAATATTAAGTGCTACTGTTGTGGTGTCCTTACTTGTTCAATCATCATCACTTGCTTTGGTCAACATGTTCCGCTGAGTTTTATTTGGCTTGTCAAGTGTGGGTCTTACTGTCATTTTATAACTTTTGTTTGCAAGTTTCCTTATGCTGCATTCATTATTTTCTGGTCCGTGTGACTTTGATTGAAAGATGTTTTTTTCAAATCTATTGAAGCTACCAACTTTTGCAGATTTGTTGGTGTTTTGCAAGACTTGTGTTGCATTAGCTGAGATGAACACCCAAGGCCAATGACCTTGCAGGCTGCATGCATACAAAAGGAATGATTGTCACCTATTCAGAGGGAAAGTAAGAGGTGCAAATTGCCAAACTGCTGTAGGTTCCTGGAGGGACAATATATTCTTGCATCGAACACAGCAGATGACCTACAACCTAAAATGGATCATTCGAGAGGGCAGCGGAAGTGAAATTTGAAGACTTCAAACATGTGCAAGAGCAGAGAGTTTCCGCAACAAATTGTTCTTTTATATCTTGAAATTTTAATTTGTCAGTGCTGGGGCATTGGTGAGTTGGTGAGGATTTCTGTTGAAGACATCGGCACCTCGGGTTTTTGCTTTACAGCAGCACTTTACAGACATCTGCCTCCTGAACTGTAACATTTTCTGTTGCATTGACTATTAAGAGCTACCATGTTTGGGTGACTGCTATCTGGCTCTTCACAATCAAGCATTTGGTTCATTCGGATCTCATCACAAATGCCCATCCTCCCAAAGGGAAATTTGTCACCTGTTATCATGAATGAAGGTTTACTCAACCAATATTTGTTGCTCTGATAAGATTTTTTTTTAAAGGATTATGAATCACTGGCCTTGAGTGATTTGATTGACCATGTTATGTCTCTAACTTGTCCATAATTGAAGATGTCAAACGGCTGATCTCGTACACTGTTTAAGAATGGAAGTTGATGAGCAATGTCGGGTGGCTGCAACAATGGTACTAAATGATTGTTAATTCAGTAATTAAGTGCTGCTGTTGTGGTGTCCTTACTTGTTGTTCAATTGTCATCATGGCTTGATTTACATGTCCATCTGACTCTTTTTTACCTCTGTTTTTTTCCCCTTACCGTAGCACTTTACAGACATCTGCCTCCTGAACTGTAGCATTTTCTGTTGAATTGAGTGGTAAGTGCTACCATGTTTGGGTGACTGCTATCTGGCTCTTCACGATCAAGCTCGAGTTTCATTCGTACCTCTTTGAAACTGTCCCATCATTAAGTGTTACTTAATCCTGAAGAGTGACATTGTCTTACATTTCCACGCACTGCAAGGTCCATTTCCTATAAATTTCCTTCTCGAAACAGATCATTTTTCCCAGGCATCTCCTATCAGGAGAGTCCACCCAACAGAGCAAAGCTCGCCATGTTTGTATGAAGCGCCTGCCCTACACATCTTTTCCTTTTCCAAGGGAATACTTTAATTTCAGGAAATGTTATTGACAGGGAAGAGATGTGCAATGTTGGGTGGCTGCGACAGTGGTACTCAATGACAGTTGAGAACAAAATATTAAGTGCTACTGTTGTGGTGTCCTTACTTGTTCAATCATCATCACTTGCTTTGGTCAACATGTTCCGCTGAGTTTTATTTGGCTTGTCAAGTGTGGGTCTTACTGTCATTTTATAACTTTTGTTTGCAAGTTTCCTTATGCTGCATTCATTATTTTCTGGTCCGTGTGACTTTGATTGAAAGATGTTTTTTTCAAATCTATTGAAGCTACCAACTTTTGCAGATTTGTTGGTGTTTTGCAAGACTTGTGTTGCATTAGCTGAGATGAACACCCAAGGCCAATGACCTTGCAGGCTGCATGCATACAAAAGGAATGATTGTCACCTATTCAGAGGGAAAGTAAGAGGTGCAAATTGCCAAACTGCTGTAGGTTCCTGGAGGGACAATATATTCTTGCATCGAACACAGCAGATGACCTACAACCTAAAATGGATCATTCGAGAGGGCAGCGGAAGTGAAATTTGAAGACTTCAAACATGTGCAAGAGCAGAGAGTTTCCGCAACAAATTGTTCTTTTATATCTTGAAATTTTAATTTGTCAGTGCTGGGGCATTGGTGAGTTGGTGAGGATTTCTGTTGAAGACATCGGCACCTCGGGTTTTTGCTTTACAGCAGCACTTTACAGACATCTGCCTCCTGAACTGTAACATTTTCTGTTGCATTGACTATTAAGAGCTACCATGTTTGGGTGACTGCTATCTGGCTCTTCACAATCAAGCATTTGGTTCATTCGGATCTCATCACAAATGCCCCATCCTCCCAAAGGGAAATTTGTCACCTGTTATCATGAATGAAGGTTTACTCAACCAATATTTGTTGCTCTGATAAGATTTTTTTTTTAAAGGATTATGAATCACTGGCCTTGAGTGATTTGATTGACCATGTTATGTCTCTAACTTGTCCATAATTGAAGATGTCAAACGGCTGATCTCGTACACTGTTTAAGAATGGAAGTTGATGAGCAATGTCGGGTGGCTGCAACAATGGTACTAAATGATTGTTAATTCAGTAATTAAGTGCTGCTGTTGTGGTGTCCTTACTTGTTGTTCAATTGTCATCATGGCTTGATTTACATGTCCATCTGACTCTTTTTTACCTCTGTTTTTTTCCCCTTACCGTAGCACTTTACAGACATCTGCCTCCTGAACTGTAGCATTTTCTGTTGAATTGAGTGGTAAGTGCTACCATGTTTGGGTGACTGCTATCTGGCTCTTCACGATCAAGCTCGAGTTTCATTCGTACCTCTTTGAAACTGTCCCATCATCCAGTGTTACTTAATCCTGAAGAGTGACATTGTCTTACATTTCCACGCACTGCAAGGTCCATTTCCTATAAATTTCCTTCTCGAAACAGATCATTTTTCCCAGGCATCTCCTATCAGGAGAGTCCACCCAACAGAGCAAAGCTCGCCATGTTTGTATGAAGCGCCTGCCCTACACATCTTTTCCTTTTCCAAGGGAATACTTTAATTTCAGGAAATGTTATTGACAGGGAAGAGATGTGCAATGTTGGGTGGCTGCGACAGTGGTACTAAATGACAGTTGAGAACAAAATATTAAGTGCTACTGTTGTGGTGTCCTTACTTGTTCAATCATCATCACTTGCTTTGGTCAACATGTTCCGCTGAGTTTTATTTGGCTTGTCAAGTGTGGGTCTTACTGTCATTTTATAACTTTTGTTTGCAAGTTTCCTTATGCTGCATTCATTATTTTCTGGTCCGTGTGACTTTGATTGAAAGATGTTTTTTTCAAATCTATTGAAGCTACCAACTTTTGCAGATTTGTTGGTGTTTTGCAAGACTTGTGTTGCATTAGCTGAGATGAACACCCAAGGCCAATGACCTTGCAGGCTGCATGCATACAAAAGGAATGATTGTCACCTATTCAGAGGGAAAGTAAGAGGTGCAAATTGCCAAACTGCTGTAGGTTCCTGGAGGGACAATATATTCTTGCATCGAACACAGCAGATGACCTACAACCTAAAATGGATCATTCGAGAGGGCAGCGGAAGTGAAATTTGAAGACTTCAAACATGTGCAAGAGCAGAGAGTTTCCGCAACAAATTGTTCTTTTATATCTTGAAATTTTAATTTGTCAGTGCTGGGGCATTGGTGAGTTGGTGAGGATTTCTGTTGAAGACATCGGCACCTCGGGTTTTTGCTTTACAGCAGCACTTTACAGACATCTGCCTCCTGAACTGTAACATTTTCTGTTGCATTGACTATTAAGAGCTACCATGTTTGGGTGACTGCTATCTGGCTCTTCACAATCAAGCATTTGGTTCATTCGGATCTCATCACAAATGCCCCATCCTCCCAAAGGGAAATTTGTCACCTGTTATCATGAATGAAGGTTTACTCAACCAATATTTGTTGCTCTGATAAGATTTTTTTTTTAAAGGATTATGAATCACTGGCCTTGAGTGATTTGATTGACCATGTTATGTCTCTAACTTGTCCATAATTGAAGATGTCAAACGGCTGATCTCGTACACTGTTTAAGAATGGAAGTTGATGAGCAATGTCGGGTGGCTGCAACAATGGTACTAAATGATTGTTAATTCAGTAATTAAGTGCTGCTGTTGTGGTGTCCTTACTTGTTGTTCAATTGTCATCATGGCTTGATTTACATGTCCATCTGACTCTTTTTTACCTCTGTTTTTTTCCCCTTACCGTAGCACTTTACAGACATCTGCCTCCTGAACTGTAGCATTTTCTGTTGAATTGAGTGGTAAGTGCTACCATGTTTGGGTGACTGCTATCTGGCTCTTCACGATCAAGCTCGAGTTTCATTCGTACCTCTTTGAAACTGTCCCATCATCCAGTGTTACTTAATCCTGAAGAGTGACATTGTCTTACATTTCCACGCACTGCAAGGTCCATTTCCTATAAATTTCCTTCTCGAAACAGATCATTTTTCCCAGGCATCTCCTATCAGGAGAGTCCACCCAACAGAGCAAAGCTCGCCATGTTTGTATGAAGCGCCTGCCCTACACATCTTTTCCTTTTCCAAGGGAATACTTTAATTTCAGGAAATGTTATTGACAGGGAAGAGATGTGCAATGTTGGGTGGCTGCGACAGTGGTACTCAATGACAGTTGAGAACAAAATATTAAGTGCTACTGTTGTGGTGTCCTTACTTGTTCAATCATCATCACTTGCTTTGGTCAACATGTTCCGCTGAGTTTTATTTGGCTTGTCAAACTGTCATTTTATGACATTTTTGTGCTAGATTCCTTATGCTGCATTCATTATTTGTGACTGAAGTGCTACCATGTTTGGGTGACTGCTATCTGGCTCTTCACAATCAAGCATTTGGTTCATTCGGATCTCATCACAAATGCCCATCCTCCCAAAGGGAAATTTGTCACCTGTTATCATGAATGAAGGTTTACTCAACCAATATTTGTTGCTCTGATAAGATTTTTTTTTAAAGGATTATGAATCACTGGCCTTGAGTGATTTGATTGACCATGTTATGTCTCTAACTTGTCCATAATTGAAGATGTCAAACGGCTGATCTCGTACACTGTTTAAGAATGGAAGTTGATGAGCAATGTCGGGTGGCTGCAACAATGGTACTAAATGATTGTTAATTCAGTAATTAAGTGCTGCTGTTGTGGTGTCCTTACTTGTTGTTCAATTGTCATCATGGCTTGATTTACATGTCCATCTGACTCTTTTTTACCTCTGTTTTTTTCCCCTTACCGTAGCACTTTACAGACATCTGCCTCCTGAACTGTAGCATTTTCTGTTGAATTGAGTGGTAAGTGCTACCATGTTTGGGTGACTGCTATCTGGCTCTTCACGATCAAGCTCGAGTTTCATTCGTACCTCTTTGAAACTGTCCCATCATCCAGTGTTACTTAATCCTGAAGAGTGACATTGTCTTACATTTCCACGCACTGCAAGGTCCATTTCCTATAAATTTCCTTCTCGAAACAGATCATTTTTCCCAGGCATCTCCTATCAGGAGAGTCCACCCAACAGAGCAAAGCTCGCCATGTTTGTATGAAGCGCCTGCCCTACACATCTTTTCCTTTTCCAAGGGAATACTTTAATTTCAGGAAATGTTATTGACAGGGAAGAGATGTGCAATGTTGGGTGGCTGCGACAGTGGTACTCAATGACAGTTGAGAACAAAATATTAAGTGCTACTGTTGTGGTGTCCTTACTTGTTCAAATCATCATCACTTGCTTTGGTCAACATGTTTTCCGCTGAGTTTTATTTGGCTTGTCAAGTGTGGGTCTTACTGTCATTTTATGACATTTTTGTGCTAGATTCCTTATGCTGCATTCATTATTTGCATTGACTGGTAAGTGCTTACCATGTTTGGGTGACTGCTATCTGGCTCTTCACAATCAAGCATTTGGTTCATTCGGATCTCATCACAAATGCCCATCCTCCCAAAGGGAAATTTGTCACCTGTATTATCATGAATGAAGGTTTACTCAACCAATATTTGTTGCTCTGATAAGATTTTTTTTTTAAAGGATTATGAATCACTGGCCTTGAGTGATTTGATTGACCATGTTATGTCTCTAACTTGTCCATAATTGAAGATGTCAAACGGCTGATCTCGTACACTGTTTAAGAATGGAAGTTGATGAGCAATGTCGGGTGGCTGCAACAATGGTACTAAATGATTGTTAATTCAGTAATTAAGTGCTGCTGTTGTGGTGTCCTTACTTGTTGTTCAATTGTCATCATGGCTTGATTTACATGTCCATCTGACTCTTTTTTACCTCTGTTTTTTTCCCCTTACCGTAGCACTTTACAGACATCTGCCTCCTGAACTGTAGCATTTTCTGTTGAATTGAGTGGTAAGTGCTACCATGTTTGGGTGACTGCTATCTGGCTCTTCACGATCAAGCTCGAGTTTCATTCGTACCTCTTTGAAACTGTCCCATCATCCAGTGTTACTTAATCCTGAAGAGTGACATTGTCTTACATTTCCACGCACTGCAAGGTCCATTTCCTATAAATTTCCTTCTCGAAACAGATCATTTTTCCCAGGCATCTCCTATCAGGAGAGTCCACCCAACAGAGCAAAGCTCGCCATGTTTGTATGAAGCGCCTGCCCTACACATCTTTTCCTTTTCCAAGGGAATACTTTAATTTCAGGAAATGTTATTGACAGGGAAGAGATGTGCAATGTTGGGTGGCTGCGACAGTGGTACTAAATGACAGTTTGAGAACAAAATATTAAGTGCTACTGTTGTGGTGTCCTTACTTGTTCAATCATCATCACTTGCTTTGGTCAACATGTTCCGCTGAGTTTTATTTGGCTTGTCAAGTGTGGGTCTTACTGTCATTTTATAACTTTTGTTTGCAAGTTTCCTTATGCTGCATTCATTATTTTCTGGTCCGTGTGACTTTGATTGAAAGATGTTTTTTTCAAATCTATTGAAGCTACCAACTTTTGCAGATTTGTTGGTGTTTTGCAAGACTTGTGTTGCATTAGCTGAGATGAACACCCAAGGCCAATGACCTTGAGCAGGCTGCATGCATACAAAAGGAATGATTGTCACCTATTCAGAGGGAAAGTAAGAGGTGCAAATTGCCAAACTGCTGTAGGTTCCTGGAGGGACAATATATTCTTGCATCGAACACAGCAGATGACCTACAACCTAAAATGGATCATTCGAGAGGGCAGCGGAAGTGAAATTTGAAGACTTCAAACATGTGCAAGAGCAGAGAGTTTCCGCAACAAATTCTTCTTGTATATCTTGAAATTTTAATTTGTCAGTGCTGGGGCATTGGTGAGTTGGTGAGGATTTCTGTTGAAGACATCGGCACCTCGGGTTTTTGCTTTACAGCAGCACTTTACAGACATCTGCCTTCCTGAACTGTAACATTTTCTGTTGCATTGACTATTAAGAGCTCCCATGTTTGGGTGACTGCTATCTGGCTCTTCACAATCAAGCATTTGGTTCATTCGGATCTCATCACAAATGCCCCATCCTCCAAAGGGAAATTTGTCACCTATTATCATGAATGAAGGTTTACTCAACCAATATTTGTTGCTCTGATAAGATTTTTTTTTTAAAGGATTATAAATCACTGGTCTTGAGTGATTTGATTGACCATGTTATGTCTTAACTTGTCCATAATTGAAGATGTCAAACGGCTGATCTCGTACACTGTTTAAGAATGGAAGTTGATGAGCAATGTCGGGTGGCTGCAACAATGGTACTAAAATGATTGTTAATTCAGTAATTAAGTGCTGCTGTTGTGGTGTCCTTACTTGTTGTTCAATTGTCATCATGGCTTGATTTACATGTCCATCTGACTCTTTTTTACCTCTGTTTTTTTTCCCCTTACCGTAGCACTTTACAGACATCTGCCTCCTGAACTGTAAGCATTTTCTGTTGAATTGAGTGGGTACTGTGCGAGTGGCTATTGACCCCGAGTTTTCAACTCGGGGGGGGGGGGTGTGGTTTGGCGTCCGGACTCGCTTATTCTGGCTCTTCGCACGGCAGGTCAAGCTCGAGAACCATTTCATTCGTACCTCTTTGAAAACATGTTTGATTTTTTCCCCACTGTTCTTGGAAACTTAACTCTGGAAGAGTGGATCATTGTCGTTTATTTCCACGCTCTGAGGTACCGTCCATTTTATAAAAGTTCCTTCTCGAAACAAAAGGAGTTTTTCCAGGCATCTCTATCAGGAGAGCCCACCCAATAGAGTCAACCCCTTCCGCCTTTCATTCCCTCTAGAGAAGCAGCCTGCAAATTTATACACAATCTTTTCCCTTTTTCCAAGGGAATATCTGCGGCCCTTTCTAATTCACTCTGATTGACAGGGTAAGAGACCTGTGCAATGTTGGATGTGTCCACGGTGCGAGAGTGTGGGATTGGGAAGGACTGCAATGCTGGTTCACACCGGAGATAGACCCACACAATGTGGAGTTAACTCGGGCGGGCCAGGCAGCAAAAATATGGAGCGAATGGGTGGCTTACTAAGTCTGTGGTCTCGACTCTATTGTTCTCTCCAGAGAATGTCGCTGTGTTCACCCTCTCTGTCTACAACATGTTCCGCTGCTTTATTTGCTTGATTCCTCAAGTGTGGCCAGTGCTGTTCTGTGTGTGTGTGTGTGTGTCATCTCTCTCTCCTCTTTGTCTATCTGTGTTGTGTGTGTGTGTGTGTGTGGTGTGTTTGTCTTCCCTCTGCTGCATTCATTATTTTTCTTTGTTTGCTTTTTCAAATCTATTGAAGCTACCACTTTTGCAGATCTTGTTGGTGTTGTTGTGTGTGGTGTAGCTGAGATGACCCAAGGCCAATGACCTTGCAGGCTGCATGCATACAAAAGGAATGTTGTCATCTCTCTCTCCCTCTTGTGGTGGTGTGTGTGCACAAACTGAACTGTGTGTTCTGGTGGGTCCCAACGGCCGCTCAATATTCTGTCAGGCATCGAACACAGCAGTATGTCCTTACAACCTTTTTAAAAATTATTTAAAATGGATCATTGCAAAAAAAGTATTTACAAACAAGAAATGCTTGTAGAGTGTTTCCGCCAACATAATTTGTAAGTCAATCCTCAAAACCCAGGATGGAGAATTTTAATTTTTGGGGCATTTGGTGAGTTGCTAACTGAGGGATTTTGTTGAAGACAACCTCACTTGTAAGCAGCAATTACAGACGTGGGGAACTGCCTTTGCATTTTTGTCGTGTCTATCCTCATGTAAGAGCTACCATGTTGGGTGACTGCTATCTGAGTTTCATCAAGTTCTCTTCACTGACCCATTACAGATGGTCTTCATTTCACGCACTGCAAGGGATCAGAAAACAAATGTTTCCCAGGCCCCATCCTCCCAAAGGGAAATTTGGTCACCTATTATTGAATGAAGGTTACTCAACAAATTAATTTTGTTGCTCAGGGAAGAGATTTTTTTTTTAAAGGATTATGAACAAAATAATGCTACTGGTCTTGAGTGATTTGATTGACCATGTTATGTCTCTAACTTGGTCCATAATTTGAAGATGTCTTCAAACGGGCTGATCTCGTACACTGTTTAGAATGGAAGTTGAATGAGCATGTCGGGTGGACTGCAACAATGGTACTAAATGATTGTTAATTCAGTAATTAAGTGCTGCTGTTGTGGTGTCCTTACTTGTTGTTCAATTGTCATCATGGCTTGATTTACATGTCCATCTGACTCTTTTTTACCTCTGTTTTTTTCCCCTTACCGTAGCACTTTACAGACATCTGCCTCCTGAACTGTAGCATTTTCTGTTGAATTGAGTGGTAAGTGCTACCATGTTTGGGTGGATGCTATCTGGCTCTTCACGATCAAGCTCGAGGTTTCATTCGTACCTCTTTGAAACTGTCCCATCATCCAGTGTTACTTAATCTGAAGAGTGACATTGTCTTACATTTCCACGCACTGCAAGGTCCTTTCTATAGATTTCCTTCTCGAAACAGATCATTTTTCCCAGGCATCTCTATCAGGAGAGTCCACCCAACAGAGCAAAGTTCAAGCCATGTTTGTATGAAGCGCCTTATGCCCTACACATCTTTTCCTTTTCCAAGGGGAATACTTTAATTTCAGGAAATGTTTATTGACAGGGAAGAGATGTGCAATGTTGGGTGGCTGCGCAGTGGTGACGTACTAAATGACAGTTGAGAACAAAATATTAGTGCTACTGTTGTGGTGTCCTTACTTGTTTCAATCACTTGCTTTGGTCATGTTCATTTGGCTTGTCCAAGTGTGTGTTGTTGTCATTTTTAACTTTTGTTTCAAAGTTTCCTTATGCTGCATTCATTTATTTTGGGCCGTGTGATTAGATTGAAAGATGTTTTTTCATCTTTTGCGTGCAGGCTTGCAACAAAAGTGAATGTTTGTCATCTATTCAGAGGAAAGTAAGAGGTGCAAATTGCCTGTAGGTTCCTGGAGGGACACAATATATTCCTTGCATGATGTTCCAAGAGCTGCTTGTCAAGTGTGGGTCTTATGTTCATTTTATGTTGAAGACATCGGCATTTTTGTGCTAGATTCCTTATGCTGTAACATTCATTATTTGCATTGACTGGTAAGTGCTACCATGTTTGGGTGACTGCTATCTGGCTCTTCACAATCAAGCATTTGGTTTTCATTCGGATCTCATCACAAATTGCCCATCCTCCCAAAGGGAAATTTGTCACCTGTTATCATGAATGAAGGTTTACTCAACCAATATTTGTTGCTCTGATAAGATTTTTTTTTAAAGGATTATGAATTCACTGGCCTTGAGTGATTTGATTGACCATGTTATGTCTCTAACTTGTTCCATAATTGAAGATGTCAAACGGCTGATCTCGTACCAATGTTTAAGAATGGAAGTTGATGAGCAATGTCGGGTGGCTGCAACATGGTTACTAAAATGATTGTTAATTCAGTAATTAAAGTGCTGCTGTTGTGGTGTCCTTACTTGTTGTTCAATTGTCATCATGGTTGATTTACATGTCCATCTGACTCTTTTTTACCTCTGTTTTTTTCGCCCTTACCGTAGCACTTTACAGACATCTGCCTCCTGAACTGTAGCATTTTCTGTTGAATTGTGTGGTAAGTGCTACCATGTTTGGGTGACTGCTATCTGGCTCTTCACGATCAAGCTCGAGTTTCATTCGATACCTCTTTGAAACTGTCCCATCATCCAGTGTTACTTAATCCTGAAGAGTGACATTGTCTTACATTTCCACGCACTGCAAAGGTCCATTTTTCCTATAAATTTCCTTCTCGAAAACAGATCATTTTGTACCAGGCATCTACTATCAGGAGAGTCCACCCAACAGAGCAAAGCTCGCCATGTTTGTATGAAGCGCCTGCCCTACACATCTTTTCCTTTTCCAAGGGGAATACTTTAATTTCAGGAAATGTTATTGACAGGGAAGAGATGTGCAATGTTGGGTGGCTGCGACAGTGGTACTCAATGACAGTTGAGAACAAAATATTAAGTGCTACTGTTGTGGTGTCCTTACTTGTTCAATCATCATCACTTGCTTTGGTCAACATGTTCCGCTGAGTTTTATTTGGCTTGGTCAAGTGTGGGGTCTTACTGTCATTTTATAATCTTTTGTTTGCAAGTTTCCTTATGCTGCATTACATTATTTTCTGGTCGTGGACTTTGATTGAAAGATGTTTTTTTAAATCTATTGAAGCTACCAACTTTTTTGCAGATTTGGTTGGTGTTTTGCAAGACTTGTGTTGCATTAGCTGAGATGAACACCCAAGGCCAATGACCTTGCAGGGCTGCTGCATGCATACAAAAGGAATGATTGTCACCTATTCAGAGGGAAGTAAGAGGTGCAAATTGCCAAACTGCTGTCAGGTTTCCTGTAGAGGGACAATATATTCTTTGCATCGAACACAGCAGATGACCTACAACTAAAATGGATCATTCGAGAGGAGGGCAGCCGGAAGTGAAATTTGAAGACTTCAAAACATGTGCAGAGCAGAGAGTTTCCGCAACAAATTGTTCTTTTATATCTTGAAATTTTAATTTGTCAGTGCTGGGGCATTGGTGAGTGGTGAGGATTTCTGTTGAAGACATCGGCACCTCGGGTTTTTGCTTTACAGCAGCACTTTACAGACATCTGCCTCCTGAACTGTAACATTTTCTGTTTGCATTGACTATTAAGAGCTACCATGTTTGGGTGGAGACTGCTATCTGGCTCTTCACAATCAAGCATTTGGTTCATTCGGATCTCATCACAAATGCCCCATCCTCCCAAAGGGAAATTTGTCACTGTTATCATGAATGAAAGGTTTACTCAACCAATATTTGTTGCTCTGATAAGATTTTTTTTTTTTAAAGGATTATTTGAATCACTCACTAGGTTGAGTGATTTGATTGACATGTTATGTCTCTACCTTGTCCATAATTGAACGATGTTTCAAACGGCTGATCTACGTTCACTGTTTAAGATGGACGTTGATGAGCAATGTCGGGTTGGCGCAACAATGGTACTAAATGATTGTTAATTCCGTAATTAAGTGCTTGCTGTTTTGGTGTCCTTACTTGTTGTTCATTGGTCATCGTGGCTGTTTACATGTCCATCTGCTCTTTTTTTTTTACCTCTGTTTTTTTCCCCTTACTAACTCCAAACCCTCCACATCACATCCCCATACTCAAAAACATAATCCAATCTATTACATATCACCCATAAATTTATTAATCACACATTCCAAACCCTCACCTCACTCTAAACAACTCCCACAAATCCCCATAACAACACCCTATTAACCAACCACATCCTCTATCCAATAAAACCCAACCCTCCCATCCTTTCCCAAACACAACCAAACCAACACTCACCCCTCACAAAAACCTTCAACAACCTTCTCTTCCCCCCCCCATCTCCCTCATCCATAAATACATCTCTCATCCCACCCCCACAAAACCAAAACCCTTCCACCAAACCAAACCTCCCATAAACAATCCCTTCCTATCTATCCCATAATTTATTCATCTTCCCTATATACACCCTCCTAATCTCCCCCCACAACCTTATCACATAATATATACAACATAACCCAAACACCCAATCAAATTACCCCATAAACTATCTAAACAAATTATACCCTATATTTAACCATACAAAACACCCAAATAAAATCTAAACCAACTCTTCCAACATCAAAAATTACCTATTCAAATCAATCCCTCATAAAAAAACCCAACAATCTACCCCCAAATCCTCAAATAATTATAAATCTCTCCAATATAATTCCACTATCTCATCCCCCCCTTCCCATCCAATCTTATCCATCACCCCCCTTCCTCAATACCCCACAACTTTTCCTAAC
>CM069131.1:78072112-78238667 GCA_035221665.1 Okamejei kenojei
AAA
Organism: Okamejei kenojei; assembly: GCA_035221665.1. Taxonomy (NCBI): domain Eukaryota; kingdom Metazoa; phylum Chordata; class Chondrichthyes; order Rajiformes; family Rajidae; genus Okamejei; species Okamejei kenojei. Next base: position 78,072,116 of record CM069131.1, read on the forward strand.
CCGACGAGAATAGGTTAAGGATGTGGGGCCTCACAGCCCCCCCCTCCTGCGTAAGGTGACTTGTACATTCTGTACTCTCCCTCCGCTCTCAAACGATTGGCCCCCCCTTGCCGCAGCATAGGAAGCCGCTAAACTGCCACCCGCCCGTTGCACGGCTCTCCCCCCAAGCTGCGGAAGCGCATGCCCCACAAACTCGTGGCCGCCCCCAAATCGCCGAAGCGCCCCCCATCCCATAGTCTAGCCAAAGTCAGACATGAGTCACCAAAACTTCATGGCTTTAGGGGACATTCCCAACCCATCTGCCTTTGGATCAGGAACTTTCTGTCTAACGCCCCCAGACTGTCAGATGGGCCATCACCTGTTTTTTTTTTTTTTTTCCCCTTCCCCACCCCCTATCCACACTCCAGCCACGGCTCCCACAGGGCTGTGTGTTGGAGCCCAACTTACACACTCCTACAGCATGATTGTGCACCCGCCCACTCCACAACACCATCGTCTAGCTTGCGGACGGACACGGACTGTGGTTTGGACGTATCTCAGGGAGGTGGATGAGCCGCTCATCGCTACAGCGAGGAAGTCCACAAGATGGCGGTGGTGTTCACGCGCTCCAACAACCTCAACCTACTCCGCTCTCCAAAAAACAAGGAAATTATCATAGACTTCGTACCTCCGCTCCAGTGCTGCACATCCAAACCACTCATTCATCAATGGGGCTCTGTGTGGAAAGGGTCTCAGACTTCAGATTCCTGGGCACACAACAATTGCAGAGGATCTCTCCTGGACCACAAACACCACCAGAGTAGTCAAGAAGGCCCGCAGTGACTCTAATTTCTGAGGATCCTCGGAAAAAAACAATGGAAGAGAAGCTGCTGATGACCTTCTACGCTGCTCTATCGAGAGTGTCGCGCGGCGTACTGTAATAAACATGGTTATGCCAGCTGTCTTGCAGCAGAAGGGGGAGGCCTTCAAAGGGTCATCAACCTTCCTTATATTTTAAGATTGTTCTTGTGAATCGCACATTGGATTGACTTTTTAATTTTGTTGCACCATGTGCTATGACATTAAAGAGGATTTATGACGCTGATTTGGAATTCTGACTCTGACAGTGCCGTCAGTGGCTCCCACGCCCCGCGCCCGGCCATGCCTATGACCAACGGCCCAGGACACTACCCTGTCCCCCCCCCTCGTCCTGACCTGCGCGCCAGGTGGACGTTGATCCCACCTCGCGCCCAAAGGAGTAAAATCCAGCCTATTTGGACTCCGGTGAGTCGGGCTACAAAAGGGTTGTTTATTAATAATTAAAACCGTATGTATGTTATAGTGTGTCTCCATATTTTGCCCTCATTAGCCGGGTCTTAAAACAGCGCGCAGCGGACCTCGCTTGGGTTTCCTTACGGTCGGGATGGCTAAGCGCCATGTTGCCTGCTTCATTCAGGGATAATGGAGCAACAGTAGACGATTATTCAAAAACAAAAACTTGCTGGTTCAGGAGGGACCGGGTCTTTGCACATTAAAACAATTATTGACTTCCACATTTTGAATGGATTGATTTATGCCTCAGGTTGTCACATCAAGCCATGAATGTGCTCACTGTAGAGTGCAGGGATAGCACCCAAAAAAGCAGTACATTCCTATTGAGGAGGATCAGAAGTGATTTTGTTTAAATGTTAATGTTACTTTTAATACGCACGACAGCTGCAACAAAAGGGAACTACTCTGTCGGGTTCAACCCGGATATCGAGTTGTCAAAAAGATCTTGACACAAGTTCTCCCACTACAAGATTATGCAGTTGGTTATTGAAAATGTGTGAACATTATTTCACCAAGGGGTTCCAGCTACATCCTTAGTTTATGACAGTAATATCAGCACAACTACGGCAAATATTGCAAAACGCTGTGGCTAGATAGGATGCAATTGGCTGCAGGTGCCATTACATTTTACATTCTGGTCTACACAAGCAGAGCAAACCAGGAGTGGCATGATTTAAGATAATTTTTCAGATACCCACGGTCTCACGTCTATGTTATCAAGGCCACCAGAATCCTAAGAAGTGTGGAATCAGCATTGTTTATTAATCAACAAACAACTACACAAAGGAAAGTCGGTTCAGACTATTTCAAGGTGGCTGCAGCAGGTTCTGGGTTATGCAGGTATTAACACTGACGATTGTATATCTCATCCCACCAGGTCAGCATCAACGTCAGCAGCCAGGGCAATGGACATGCCCAGCGACCATATCCTCGCGACCGCAGGATGGTCAGCTAAATTGTTTTTAATTTTTTTTCCATAGGCAAGTTACTGACCCGGGGTTTTGCCCATTCTGTTTGCATCCAATTTCGCCTCCCCTGAGTTACAGGGGTTGCTATTGATTTATTTATTAATGTAAACCATTAATACATGTGAATCAATATCATGCTAATGCATTTTGATTATTCACTCATCCTGAGTCAATTGATGCAGTGAGACGCTGAGATTTCGATCTGTGGCATGGAATCACAAAGCTTCGAAGTCTTCACGGAATCACTCACGTGACTCCAAAGTAAAATAGTACGATTGAATGAGAACTTACCAGTTTGAAGTTTGATCTTGATTTTATGAGGAGTTACGTTGGTGATTACGTGCCCGCCACGCCCAAACCTCTCTCATAAAGATCATCTGGTAGTTCTCGAGTCATGCATCTTACTATGTCACTTCGGTGATTGTTATTTGGGATATCATAACGCTGCTTTGAAGATGCGTCCTAGAAGGGTTTCTTCACGAAACCACCAACTCCTCATAAGATCAAGATCAAACTTCAAACTGGTAAGTTCTTGTTTAATCTTAATTCTTAAACAATGTTTAAAATTAAAGAAGACCATTGGTAAAGGAAATGATGTACAAGGTCAGCCGCTTGACATCTACACTTATGGACATAAAAATCCAATTTCACGAGTGGCCATAACATTCTCAGATAAAAGTCAGAGACATAACATGGTCAAGCAAATCATTCAAGACCAGTGATTCTTAATCCTTTAAAAAAAAATCTTATCTGAGCAACAAATATTGGTAGAGTAAACCTTCATTCATAATAACAGGTGACAAATTTCCCTTTGGGATGATGGAACATTTGTGATGAGATCCGAATGAACCAAATGCTTGATTGTGAAAAGCCAGATAGCAGTCAGCCAAACAAGGTAGTACATATCACGCAATGCAACAGAAAGTGCTAAAGTTCAGGAGGCAGATGTCCGTAAAGTGCTACAGTAAGGCAAAAACCCGTGGTGCCAATGTCTTCAACAGAAATGCTCACCAACTCACCAATGCCCCAGCATTGACAAACTAAATTTTCAAGAAATAAAAGAACAATTTGTTGCGGAAACTCTCTGCACTTGCACATGTTTAAAGTCTTGAAATTTCACGTCGGCTGTCCTCTCAAAGGATCTATTTTAGGTTGTTGGTCATCTGCTGTGTTCCATGCAAGAAAATATTTTCCCTCCAGGAACCTACAGTAATTTGGCAATTTGAACCTCTTACTTTCCCTCTGAATAAGTGACGATCATTCCATTTGTATCCATGCAGCCAGCAAGGTCATTGGCCTTGGGTGTTCATCTCAGCTAATGCAACATAAGTCATGCAAAACACCAACAAATCTGCAACATTTGGTAGCTTCAATAGATTTGACAAACATCTTTCAATCAAAGTCACACGGACCAGAAAATAATGAATGCAGCATAAAGAAACTTGCACACAAAAGTCTTAAAAAGTCAGTAAGACTTTGACAAACCAAATAAAACTCAGCGGAACATGTTGGCCAAACCAAGTGATGATGATTGAACAAGTAAGGACACCACAACAGTAGCACTTAATATTTTGTTCTCAACTGTCATTTAGTACCACTGTCACAGCCACCCAACATTGCACATCTCTTCCCTTTCATACAAACATGGCTTTAACTTTGCTCTGTTGGGTGGACTCTCCTGAGTCCATTGGGAAAAGGATCTGTTTCGAGAAGGAAATTTATAGGAAAGGGACCTTGCAGTGTGTGGAAATGTCAGACAATGTCACTCTTCAGGATTAAGTAACACTGGATGATGGGACAGTTTCAAAGATATACAAATGAACCTCGAGCTTGATCGTGAAGAGCCAGATAGCAGTCATCGAAACATGGTAGCACTTACCACTCAATGCAACAGAAAATGCTACAGTTCAGGAGGCAGATGTCTGTAAGGTGCTATGGTAAGGGAGCAAAACATAGGTAAAAAAGAGTCAGATGGACATGTAAATCAAGCCATGATGACAATTGAACAACAAGTAAGGACACCACAACAGCAGCACTTAATTATTGAATTAACAATCATTTAGTACCATTGTTGCAGCCACCCGACATTGCTCATCAACTTCCATTCTTAAACAGTGTTTACAATTAAAGAAGACCATTGGTAAAGGAAACGATGTACAAGATCAGCCGTTAGACATCTTCAATTATGGACATGAAAATCCCATTTCACAAGTGGCCATAACATTCTCATATAAAAGTCAGAGACATAACATGGTCAAGCAAATCTCTCAAGACCAGTGATTCATAATCTGTTAAAAAAATATTATCTGAGCAACAAATATTGGTTGAGTAAACCTTCATTCATGATAACAGGTGACAAATTTCCCTTTGGGATGATGGGACATTTGTGATGAGATCCGAATGAACCAAATGCTTGATTGTGAAGAGCCAGATAGCAGTCACCCAAACATGGTAGCACTTACCAGTCAATGCCACAGAAAATGCTACAGTTCAGGAGGCAGATTTCTGTAAAGTGCTCCAGTAAAGCAAAAACCCGAGTTGCCGATGTTTTCAACAGAAATGCACACCAATCACCAATGCCCCAGCACTGACAAACTAGATTTTCAAGAAATAAAAGAACAATTTGTTGCGGAAACTCTCTGCACTTGCACATTTTTAAAGTCTTGAAATTTCACGTCTGCTCTCCTCTCGAAGAATTCATTTTAGAACAGAAAGTGCTAAAGTTCAGGAGGTAGATGTCTGTAAAGTAGCAAAGTTACAATATTTGAGATTTTAACAATCAAGTCTGCAATTTAACTCATCAGTTAAAGCATAAAAATAATTTAATTTGACACCTAATTCACTTTCATATCTTCAGTATTAAAAGAGTTATGGCCATTTTCATGCTTGGAAATTAGCATCTTGTTCCCTATTGCTTTTCCATTGACTTAACACAAAAGCTGTTAAAAGGACACTCAAAAGCCCATATCTTTCCTAAAAAGAGAACTGAATGACATTTTGTTATTATAGATTGAAGCATTCTGAAACAAATATGAAACAATCTTACTTGGATGACCTGAAATTAAAACATTTAATTAGTTAGTTACCTAATTGTAGCTAATTACAAAATGCAATTACTAGATCTAAACATCTATCAATTTCTTAAGAAAAGGTTAACATTTTTAAAAAGCCTAATTGTCCAAATAACATTCACATAAGAATTCACAATATAACATGACTTTTAAATCTCATTGTCACTTAAAGTACTCAAACTTAAAGCACAAGGTATTGATTTCACTCAGTTCCTCCATCTCATTTGACCCCCGGTCCCCTGCTATTTCCGGCAGATTATTTATGTCTTCCTTAGTGAAGACAGAACAAAAGTAATTATTCAATTGGTCTGCCATGTCCTTGTTCCCCATGATCAATTCACCTGTTTCTGACTGCAAGGGACCTACATTTGTTTTAACTAATCTCTTTCTCTTCACATATTTATAGAAACTTTTGCAGTCAGTTTTTATGTTCCCTGCCAGTTTTCTTTCATAATCTATTTTCCCTTTCCTAATTAAGCCCTTTGTCCTCCTCTGCTGGACTCTGAATTTCTCCCAGTCCTCTGGTAGGCTGCTTTTTCTTGCTAATTTGTATGCTTCATCTTTTGTGTTAATACTAGCCCTGATTTCCCTTGTTATCCACGGATGCACTACCTACCCTGATTTATTCTTTTGCCAAACTGGGATGAACAATTGTTGTAGTTCATCCATGCAGTCTTTAAATGCCTTCCATTGCACATCCACCGTCAACCCTTTAAGAATCACTTGACAGTCTATCTTGGCCAATTCATGTCTCATACCCTCAAAGTTACCTTTTTTCAAGTTCAGAACCCTTGTTTCTGAATTAACAATGTCACTCTCCATCCTAATGAAGAACTCAACCATACTGGGCTGCCTAGTAACTCCCTCTTGGAGGAGGAGAGTATACCGGGTTAGTATGATTCTGATGCCGACTCTAAGGGCTTAGCGTTGGAAGCTGCCCCACGGGATGTAGGGCAACAGCCAGAGGTCCCATTCCTGGCGGCCAGGTTTGCCATCCCAATAGACTATGGAGAGCCACTGGGGGAAGAGCCTGCTGCCAGTATAAATTACTTGGCTTCACACCAGCTTCAGGAACTGGCCATGGAGACAACGGCCAAAACATATGACCCCCCCAGAAAATTGTATTCTGCTCAAAGTGCCGGCCGTCAACCATGACATTTGGGGTCATATGGGAGTAGGCATCCAGGCACTCATTTTCTTACAACGGGAGAATTTGGAGATTCAAGCTGAAATAGCAAAATTATGTTTTAAAGGTGCAATTGAGAAAACAGTTTATCAAACCCATCAATTCATTTCTAATGTATTTCCTAGACCTAAGAAAGATGGTGGGTGTCGGATTATTTTGGACCTGACAGGACTTAATCTGTTTGAGCAGTATAATCATTTAAAAATGGAAACGTTTGCTACTGCCAAGCAATTGTTTTCCAGAGGGTGTTATATGGCATGTATACATCTTCAAGATGCATATTATTCAGTACCTGTTCATAAAGATATTTGAAATTTAGCTGGATGGGACATTTATGGCAGTTTAGAGCACTGCCTAATGGGTTAAACTTAGCCCCTCGCTTATTTACAAAATTGATAAAAACCGGTACTAGGGTTATTACGGTAACAGGGCCATATTGTAATGGCCTATTTGGATGACATCTTAATGGTTGGAAACACCTTTGTGGTAGCCGAATTATCAGTTTCAGCTGTTAAACTCATGGTTGAGAGGTTGGGGTTCATTATCCAACCAGCTAAATCAAAATTGGTGCCGGTTAACACAATTGACTATGTGGTATTCACAATAGCTTCAATTCACATGTGTGTGCCTCTGCCCAAGGCCAAGAGATTAGATTTAATTGAAGGCTGTATCACGCTCTTGGGGGGGGGGGGGGGGGGGGGGGGGGGGAGTGGGGGGGGGGGGGGGCAACCACCTTCAAATAAACAGGTGGCCAGCTTAATTGGTAAATCGGTAGCTGCCTTTCCATCTGTGCAATATGGACCTTTACATTACCAACATTTACAGAGGGCAAAGGTACAGGCACTTAGAATACATGCAGGTCATTTCAATCGGCCCATGCACTTACCATCTGAAGCCATGATTGAAGTACAGTGGTGGATTAAAAATATTTCAAATTGTTCCTGCAAAATTTTGATCAAAACATAGAAACATAGAAATTAGGTGCAGGAGCAGGCCATTCGACCCTTCGAGCCTGTACCGCCATTCAATATGATCATGGCTGATCATCCAACTCAATATCCTGTACCTGCCTTCTCTCCATACCATCTGATCCCTTCAGCCACAAGGGCCACATCCAACTCCCTCTTAAATATGGCCAACGAACTGGCCTGAACTACCTTCTGTGGCAGAGAATTCCACAGATTCACCACTCTCTGTGTGAAAAACGATTTTCTCATCTCGGTCCTAAAAGACTTCCCCCTTATCCTTAAACTGTAACCCCTTGTCCTGGACTTCCCCAACATCGGGAACAATCTTCCTGCATCTAGCCTGTCCAACCCCTTAAGAATTTTGTAAGTCTCTATGAGATCACCCCTCAATCTTCTAAATTCCAGCGAGTACAAGCCGAGTCTATCCAGTCTTTCTTCATATGGAAGTTGTGCCATCCCAGGAATCAGTCTGGTGAACCTTCTCTGCACTCCCTCTATGGCAAGAAACACCTTCAGTTGTTTTGCAGACTGATGTTAGTGCCCAAGGTTGGGGTGCTACTGATGCCAGGTCTAGCTGTGGAGGCAGATGGAATATGCATGAGGCGTTGATTCTCCAATCACATGGAATTAATTATTTAGTGCTTTTAGGAGCATTTTATAGGCTCAAAGCTTACTGTACCACTAAGCATCACTTACATGTTCAGCTTCAGATTGACAACACCACAGCAGTGGCGTATGTTAATCACATGGGTGGAATCAAATCGAAATCTTGTGACGGATTGGCAAACCTTCTTTGGCACTGGTGCATTAAAAATAATATTTGGATTTCAGCTGCCTCCTTGCCAGGCAGATTCAATATGGTGGCAGACACCAGGTCACACAAATTCAACGACAACACTGAGTGCATGTTGAATCATGACGTATTTAATGAAATCGTTCTCCGGTATGGGATGCCAGATATCGAATTGTTGACTTAATCACCGGGTACCGAAATGTCTTTCATAGAAACATAGAAACATAGAAAATAGGTGCAGAAGTAGGACTTTCGGTCTTTCGAGCCTACACCATCATTCAATATGATCATGGCTGATCATCCAACTCAGTATCCCTTACCTGCCTTCTCTCCGTACACCCTGATCCCTTTAGCCACAAGGGCCACATCTAACTCCTTCTTAAATATAGCCAATGAACTGGCCTCAACTACCTTCTGTAGCAGAGAATTCCAGAGATTCACCACTCTCTGTGTGAAAAATGTTTTCTCATCTCGCTCCTAAAAGATTTCCCCCTTATCCTTAAACTGTGACCCCTTGTCCTGGAGTCCCCCAACATCCGGAACAATCTTCCTGCAACTAGCCTGTCCAACCCCTTAAGAATTGTGTAAGTTTCTATAATCCCCCTCAATCCTCTAAATGCTAGTGAGTATAAGCTGAGTCTATCCAGTCTTTCTTCATATGAAAGCCCTGACATTCCAGGAATCAGTCTGGTGAACCTTTTCTGTACTCCCTCTATGGCAAGAATGTCCTTCCTCAGATTTGGAGACCAAAACTGTATGCAATACTCCAGGTGTGGTCTCACCAAGACCCTGTACAACTGCCCCTATACGCAAAACCTTTTGCTATGAATGCTGACATACCATTCGCTTTCTGCACTGCCTGCTGCACCTGCATGCCTACTTTCAATGACAGGTGTACCATGGCACCCAGGTCTCGTTGCATCTCCCCTTTTCCTAATCGGTCACCATTCAGATAATAGTCTACCTTCCTGTTTTTGCCACCAATGTGAATAACCTCATATTTATCCACATTATACTGCATCTGCCATGCATTTGCCCACTCACCCAACCTATCCAAGTCACCTTGCAGCCTCCTAGCATCCTCCTCATAGCTAACACTGCCCCTTTCATGGGAACCAGATCCAGGGGCAGTTGCAGTGAATGCATTCTCGCTGCACTGGGGCGGAATGTTTTTATATGTATTTCCCCCCTTCTGCCTCATCAGTCGGTGCTTGACTAAGATCAAACAGGTTTTGGTGGTACCTGACTGGCCTACACAGTTCTGGTTCCCTACGATTTCAGGTATTAGTACACAGCCTATTATGGTGGTTCCAAAATGTCATAATCTGTTAGTGCACCCTGTGACTGGAGGTCAACACCCATTGTATAATCGTCTAAATTTGTTGATTTGCAGATTTGGATCTGGGACTATCCAATCGGACCGTGGATGTCATCACAGCGTCCTGGAGAGATAGTACGAACAGGCAGTACATCTCTCATGTCTGGAAATTTTGTTTACAGGGGAATATTACATACCACACAGTCTCCATCCCAGATGTTCTCGAATTTCTGCCCAAATTACATTTCGATGAAGGGTTGAGCTATAGTGCCATCAACAGTGCCAGGAGCGCTTTGTCCTCGTACATATGCTGGGGGTTAGAACTTCAGTCTATAGGATCTCATCCGTTAATCTCCAGATTTATGAAGGGTGTTTTTAATTCTAATCCTCCCAGGCCTAGGTATTCTGAAATCTGGGATGTAAGCATGATACTGACGCTGCTTCATCAATGGAGCACAGCCACATCCTTGTCCTTAACAAAGATTACCCTTAAGTTGGTTATGTTCATGGTGCTCGTATCAGCGCAAAGGGTTCAGACATTTCACAAACTGCGCCTGGACAGGATGGTGTCATCACAGAAGGATGTTAAATTTTACATCTATGACCTAATTAAACAAAGCAGACCAGGGGAGTCTGGATTCAAGCTTGTACTGTCAGCTTATACCACGGATTTACGGCTGTGTGTGGTGGCGCACTTGCGGCATTATATTGAAGTCACAAAGAGCCTTAGAGGCTCTGAGGAAGCATTGTTATTAGCCACAAACAGCAACATATGAAATGGTCACCTCAGACCATTTCACGATGGCTGAAGCAAGTGTTGGGGTGTGCAGGAGTTAATACTGACAATTTTAAATCTCACTCCACCAGGGCGGCATCAATGTCAGTGGCGAGGGCAATGGACGTCCCTCTAGACCATATCCTCGTGGCCGCAAGATGGTCAAATTAATTAACTTTTCAAAGGTTTTATAATAAGCCGCTGTTGAAGCCGGGGTGTTCGCCCATTCTATTTTTAAGTTCTGTTTCATAGCTTCTCCGCAAGGTTCAGTGCAGGGACCCCAGCTATTTACAATATATACTAATGATCTGGATGAGGGAATTGAATGTAACATCTCCAAGTTTGCAGATTACCCGAAGCTGGGGGGGAGTGTTAGCTGTGAGGAGGATGCCAGGAGGCTGCAAGGTGACTTGGATAGGTTTGATGAGTGGGCAAATGCATGCCAGATGCAGTATAATGTGGATAAATGTGAGGTTATCCACTTTGGTGACAAAAACAGGAAGGTAGACTATTATATGAATGGTGGCCGATTAGGAAAAGGGGAGATGCAATGAGACCTGGGTGTCATGGTACACCAGTCATTGAAAGTAGGCATGTGGGTGCAGCAGGCAGCGAAGAGAGCAAATGATATGTTGGCATTCATAGCAAAAGGATTTGAGTACAAGAGCAGGGATGTTCTACTAAAGTTGTACAAGGTCTTGGTGAGGCCACACCTGGAGTATTGCGTACAGTTTTGGTCTCCTAATCTGAGGAAAGACATTCTTGCCATAGAGGGAGTACAGAGAAGGTTCACCAGACTGCTTCCTGGGATGGCAGGACTTTCATATGAAGAAAGACTGAATAGACTCGGCTTGAACTCGGCTAGAAGATTGAGGGGGAATCTTATAGAGACTTACAAAATTCTTAAGGGGTTGGACAGGCTAGATGCAGGAAGATTGTTCCCGATGTTGGGGAAGTCCAGAACAAGGGGTCACAGTTTAAGGATAAGGGGGAAGTCTTTTAGGATGGAGATGAGAAAATCATTTTTCACACAGAGAGTGGTGAGCCTCTGGAATTCTCTGCCACAGAAAGTAGTTGAGGACAGTTCATTGGCTATATTTAAGAGGGAGTTAGATGTGGCCCTTGTGGCTGAAGGGATCAGGGGGTATGGAGAGAGGGCAGGTATGGGATACTGAGTTGGATGATCAGCCGTGATCATATTGAATGGCGGTGCAGACTCGAATGGCCTACCCCTGCACCTATTTTCTATGTTTCTATGTTTCTTTGTTTATCCCTATGAGAGTCGCTATAGTATATTTGTTTATTTGTGAATTAAAGCTTTAACATGTTAATCAGCATCATATTTCGATGTATTGCTAATATTCACTCCGCCTGAGTCAACTGATTGCAGTGTGAGACGCCTGGATTTGAATCGGCGTGAAATCACAGATCTTTGAAATCTTCACGGAATCACTCACGTGACTCCAAAGAAAAATAGTGAGATTAAATGAGAACTTACCAGTTTACGTGTGATTACGTGCCCACCGCTCCCAACCCTCATATCACAAAGCTCATCTGGTAGTTCTAGGTTTACAATCTTACTATAATACTTCAATTGTTGTTCTTCTGTGATTTCACACCGCTGCTTTGAAGATTGATCCGCATGCCGACTGGTGGGGTTCTTCACGTAATCGCTCATCGTAACTCCTCATTAAATAAAGATCAAACTTCAAACTGGTAAGCTCGTTTAATCTTACTATTCATGATAACAGGTGACAAATTTCCCATTGGGATGATGGGACATTTGTGATGAGATCCGAATGAACCAAATGCTTGATTGTGAAGAGCCAGATAGCAGTCACCCAAACATGGTAGCACTTACCAGTCAATGCAACAGAAAGTGCTAAAGTTCAGCAGACAGATGTCTGTAAAGTGCCACAGTGAAGCAAAAACCCGAGGTGCCGATGTCTTCAACAGAAATGGTCACCAATCACCAATGCCCCAGCATTGAAGAACGAAATTTTCAAGAAACAAAAGAACCAGTTGTTGCGGAAACTCTCTGCACTTGCACATGTTTAAAGTCTTGAAATTTCACGTCGGCTGTCCTCTCGAAGGATCCATTTTAGGTTGTAGGTCATCTGCTGTGTTCGATGCAAGAATATATTGTCCCTCCAGGAACCTACAGCCATGTACAGGTATGCAGTCGTAGGTGAAGAGGCAGTAGAGGAGGGGGCTCAGCACGCAGCCCTGGGGTACGCCAGTGTTCAGGGTGAGGGTAGAAGAGGAGTGGTTATCCTCTTCTCAACAGACTGTGGTCTGTTGGTTAGAAAGTCCAGTAACCAATTGCAGAGGGAAGGGTTGATGCCCAGGTCATCGAGTTTGGCGATCAATTTAGAGTGGATAATGGTGTTGAATGCTGAGCTGTAGTCGATGAACAGCATTCTCATATAAGTGTTTCTGTTGTCGAGGTGGGAGAGGGCGGAGTGGAGTGCCGTTGAGATGGCATCCTCCATGCTCCTGTTCTTGCGGTATGCAAACTGAAGAGATCCCAGTGGTCTATAAATCTATATCCTTGCTCCCTGCACCAGCCCCTTAGCCACACATTCAGATCCCCAATCTCCCCGTTCCTGTCCTCACGAGCACGAGGTACTGGAAGCAATCCAGAGATAACCACCCTAGAAGTCCAGCATTTCAGTCTTCTTCCCAACTTTCTGAACTCATGTTGGAGAACCTCCTTCCTCTTCTTCCCTATGTCGTTTGTGCCTACGTGCACGACTACTGCTGGCTGTTCACCTTCTCTCTCGAGGATGTTCCGAGGTGCTCCGAGGATGTTCTGAGGTTCTGATGTTCTCGAGGATCTTACTGTGACTAAATGGCTCTATGTAAAGTTGTAAGGTGGTGTGTTTGTTATGGTGATAAAATGAGTGACAATGCAAGGTTTCATAGGGTTAGTTGAGGCTTTCATTTGTTAGGAGATGAGAACTTGCAAATGATCTTAATATATATGGTCATTATTTTTTATGGGTTTATTTCATTTTAGTTTCTTAGCCAAAATGTCCCAACTGACATTTAATTCCAGACCTGGATTGCCAGTCAGACTAGCCTTAGAACATTGATGACCCATCTCTCCCTCTTCACATTCAATCGCAAAAAGTTGCAGTCACGGTCTTTTGCCTGGTTTAAGTAGACCTTTTAAAGTCTGTGGAGGTTAGAAGTCACAATTTAACAGTCTAACAGCAAGATTGACATGGGTTGAATGCTGACAGGGTATAAAAGTGCGCACATGAATTTTAACTTCATCTTTACTTGGGTCACTTAGCAAAGAGCCTTATGAATCATTGTTTTGGTTTATTTGCACAATCACATTTCTGGCCCAAGTCTACTGATTTCCAGTTTTTAAAAAAATACTTGTAGCGGCAGATATTTATATAACCATATAACAATTACAGCACGGAAACAGGCCCTCTCGGCCCTTCCAGTCCGTGCCGACCATTTGTTTTCCCCTAGTCCCATCTACCTGCTCCATTCCCTCCATACCCCTCCATTCCCTTCACGTCCATATACCTATCCACTTTACTTTTAAATGTTAAAATCGATCCTGCCTCCACCACTTCTGCTGGAAGCTCATTCCACACTGCCACCACCCTCTGAGTAAAGAAGTTCCCCCTCATGTTACCCCTAAACTAAATATATCGTTCAAGAGATTACTCCCTCTAGCCACTAAGGAGACTACATGGTTAAGGAGAATGGTGTAATACGCATGTGAGCTCTCCGTGAGACCTTCAGAGGTTCTTCACAGATAAATCTTCACAACACACTCTTTTTTGTTTATTTATTATTGAAGAAAAACAATAAGGTATACATCCAACCTTCTTCTCCGGCTCATACACTTTAATCTTGTACAAACTCTAGCTTTAAACATTAAAAAACTCCTCGTGTCTCGGTCACACTTCACATGGTCGAAGGGTAAACCTTCCCCATATAAATCTGAACTAAATTAAAAACTAAACCTGCGCAAAAAACCTAGTTCCAAACACCCTAGAATACGCAATACATCCCACCCACATAACGGGCAGTAAAATTTAAAGGCAAACGTCATAATTAATGACACACAAAATAAGCCAAATGGCCACTACATACCGGCCCCTAATTTTTCCGAGTATATAACGAGGCAATTATTAATAAACCAAAAAAGTAGCCATGAAGGCTTAACATATATCAAAAGCAAAAAGTCGGGGAATTGAACCCCGGTCTCCCGCATGACAGACGGGGCTACTAACCACTATACTAACGAGAAAAATAGCATGCACTGTATATCCGCAATCCGAATTCTTCATCGACTCTTCCATCTTCACTTTTGCCTTCTAGAAGCAAGCATAACATGATTAATCTTATTGAAATGTTGTATTTTGCTTAAAGTTGTACCGTGCGCCCCAAACTCTTAACATCAGGCATGATACCCAGTATTTAGTCCAAAGCATACCCAGTATATAGTCCAAAGCTTTGATAGCATGAAACTTCTTCCTCCATGTCCGATCAACTCATGGATATGTTGTAAAACAATGTTGAAGTGTGAAAATCCTTTGAGAGAATAACAGGATTTTTAGCAATAAAGTTCACCGTTAGGTTTGATTTAATTTCCGGATCATAAGCAGAGATTTCAAATCCCAGCACAAGCTGTACTGTAATGACTCGTGCTCTCTTTATCTTTATTTATGGTACACAATTGAATCTTAGTCTCTTCTGTGATGTTCAGTCTTCTCATCAGGTTTTCTGTGCAAAAGGTAGTCGAACTTCCGTGATCCAAAAAAGCATATGTTTGCAACACTGTATTTGTCTTGCTATTCCTTACCTATACTGGTAAAATAAAAAAAATACATGCTTCAACCCCGGCCCCAATACGAGTTGTTACTTGAGGTGAGGTGATAGCATCACTAGTAGTTTGCTTCTTCTTCTGTTCTGTTTGCACCGTTTCCTCCTCTTCTATTTGCTCTGGTAGTTCTTTATCTATTTGTTCCAGTTCCCAATGCTCTGGTGGCTTCTTTACAGTGTGAAGTACTTCAGGATGATTCTGCTTGCATTTATAACAAATTATAGGACTCTTACAGTTCCTCACCATCCTAAACAGATCCCCTTCTCTTTCAAGAAATGCATCTTTTCTTCATATTCTTTCATCTTGAATCTTCATCACGTAACAAACAAAATCCAATTTACTTGCTCGTAGATACGGTATATCTCCTTTGATTCCATCTGTCGTTTCCACTGGTATTATAGTGGTAGCAAAACTACTTCTCTTTAGGTTCTAATCTTTCCTCAGTTTTGGTAAAGGTAGAACCTTTGTTAGTTGCAATTGGTTTATGATCTTCAATAATCCCGTGGTGTGGCTCTCACATGTATCGTACTTGCTTGTCCAAGAATTTCACCAGGTCTGGTTGCCTGGCTACTCACTTCTTCTTATCCAATATTCTTGCCTGGTTTATCTTTCCACCTTTCAGTTTTCTGGGCAACTCGCCAATGATTACTCTAGTACAACTTGCAAGATTCATTTCCTCCATGTGACAGATATTTTTCATCGAGCTGCAACAACCTCTAAGAAATATTGCATAATTACTCCCCATCTTCTGGCTTAATTTATTTCCAAGCATGGGCCTTCTCCATGTATGCATTAGCAATCCCCTGTTCTTTACAAAAATGTTCTTTAAGTAATCTTCTCGCCTCTTTATAGCCTTGACTGTCAGGCTCATTTTGACAACTTTCTACAAGTTCATTTCACTTGCACTTTATGTGCTATGTGACGAATAAAACCATATTGTATTGTATTGTATTGTATTGAATTGTAAGTACCTGAACATCTCAAGTCGTGAACAACCAGGGAAGGTAGAATGGGAGGCATGAGATCATCAGATGCTCCAGGTCCTCCGGTGAGCAGGAACGAGAAAACATCTTAATATTCCTAGGGTTGCACCAGTTGTTGTTGGTCATGAAGCAAACTCCTCCACCCTTGGATTTCCAGGATTCTTCCGTTCTGTCCGCACGGAAAACAGTGAAGGACTCGGTTGGGCAGTAAACCTGATCCGGCACCAGTGGGGTGGGCCATGTTTCGGTCAGGCAGAAGATGTTGCAGTCTCTTAGGTCCCACTGGAATCTGATCCTCGCCCTGAGGTCATCCAACTTGTTCTTCAGGGACTGGACGATAGCCAGAAGAATGCTGGGCAGAGGGGGACGGAAGGCTTGGGCTCTCAGCCTATTCTGAATCCTCCCCCCCCCCCCCCCCCCCTCCCCCCCGCTTACCTCGATGTTTTCTCCGATTTCTCGGACCCGCGCTCCCATTGTTGTTGCTGCGGCGCGCTCTTATGATCTCTGCCAGCCACGCTGGATTGGTGAGTACAGTGTTTAAAAAATCTTGGGTTACACTAAAGTTTAATTTTAAGAGAGTTTTTCGGTCATACATTCTTAGTGCTAGTGTGTTAGTAGTTAGAAATAAATTAAAAATAAACATACAAGTAAAAAAAATACCACTCTCACTCCGCTTGTTTACTTCACCAGAAATTGTAAGCGCTCCTTTTTATCCGTAATTTTCGTTTCTAATACTTCTTCCCATGCTCTTACGAAAGCTTCATACCGCAAAGGATCTCCATCATATGTAGGAATTTCTGCTGGTAGTAGAGTGAGAGAGGTATTTTGTCGAGCTATGATCTGGTTGAATTCAGCTTGCCTTTTCGCCATGCAAATATTCCTTCCTGTTCACCTTGGCTTGGCTCCAACAGACGAAAGACAGGCCTTGGCTCAAACTGACTTGCTCAAGCTTTTGCACCAGGCCTTGGAAAAGCATAGTCCACTATTGGTTTGTCCTGAGCATCAACAGATGCTCCATAAGATGTTCATCTAGCACCCATTTGCTGAGATGCAGTTTTACCCATCTTCATCCTCTGTTTTGGGCAGTGGGCAGGCGCTAGAGACCTGCACAGGAAGGTAGACGCTCCCGCCCCTATGAGTTTCGGGCAGATGGGGCAGATGGACAGCCTGGGAAGGCAGTCCATCTAGTAGAGGGAAAACTCTGATTTAAAACCTCCACTGTCTTGTGGCCATATCCAGTCATGGAAAAGGCTCCTGGACTAAACCTCAAGAAAATATGGAGTCGGAGCCCCCAAGGCAGTTCGTCATTGTCTACAACCTCGCTCTGGCAGCACCTGCTGTGGGGATGCTTTTCTTCAGCAGAGACAGGGAAGTTGGTCAGAGTTGATGGGAAGATGGATGGAGCCAAATACAGGGCAATCTTGGAAGAAAACCCGTTAGAGTCTGCAAAAGACTTGAGACTGGGGCGGAGGTTCACCTTCCAGCAGGACAACGACCCTAAACATACAGCCAGAACTACAATGGAATGGTTTAGATCAAAGCATATTCATGTGTTAGTATGGCCCAGTCAAAGTCCAGACCTAAATCCAATTGAGAATCTCTGGCAAGACTTGAAAATTGCTGTTCACAGACGCTCTCCATCCAATCTGACTGAGCTTGAATTATTTTGCAAAGAAGGATGGCAAAAATTTCAGTCTCTAAATGTGCAAAGCTGATAGAGACATACCCCAAAAAAACTTGCAGCTGTAATTGCAGCGAAAGGTGGTTCTACAAAGTATTGACTCAGGGGGGCTGAATATATTTGCACGCCACACTTTTCAGTTTTTTATTTGTAATAAAATTTGGAAACCATGTATCATTTTCCTTCCACTCCACAATTATGCACCACTTTGTGTTGGTCTATCACATACAATCCCAATAAAATACATTTACGTTTGTGGTTGTAACGTGACAAAATGTGGAAAAATTCAAGGGGTATGAATACTTTTGCAAGCCACTGTAACCACTCCTCCGCCTCATCCATGTAATCATTGAATATATCCACCCTTGGCTCCCACTACTGGGTGTGCCTTTCACGTTCTTACAGAGATGGCTCTGAGTCCATCGGTGCATTATGTTTATCTTAAACCTCCTGGAAGAAGTTAAGTAACTGATTCATATTTGATTCCACTTTGATTGCGTTCTTATCTGATTCCATTAGTTTCTTCTGTTTCTCAATTAATCTGGCAACCTGTTTCCATAATTTGTTTCTCATTTTCTCGCCTTTTTCTAGAAATGGTACTCGGCAGTTCTCAGTGAATTTAACTTGTCTCCTTGGTCTTTCATTGGCACCTCATGCTTCCTCAGACGTGACACTTTCTTCATCATCTTGCTGCATGGATTTAAACAGGTATTGGCAGATTGCCAAGTCTTTAAGTTGAATGATCGAGGTCTTCTTCTTTCTGCTTTACTTTTGTTTTGTAAACATATTTTCAGGAACAATAACAAACGGAATATCCAGACAACATCCCTTTCAACATCCACGGGCTTAACAGTGACGTTAGTTCAAAATGAATGTGTCTTTTCTTGACTTCAAAACAATCCATGCTCGAACCTCTGGATTTCACCACAGATTGGAAAAACACTTTTATTGGCAATCTTCCAAGCTAGTGGCTAAGTTTCTAGCTCTTCTTACAGAAGCCATTCAAAATTAAAGATTTGCAGCTTCAATTCAAATGGAATGTCAATTTCTACTCACGTTTTCTTGATAATGTCTTCAGATCTTCAGATAAGTCGTGTTGCTGTAGATAAACCTCTAGGCCATCTCTGGCCGGGATCTATTGTCTTCAGTTCCTCGCTGGAACCGGTCTTCTGATTAAAACCTCTTTCGAGATCGTAGCCTAATCTTCTGTCCCACTCTCTGGGACTGGCTTTCACCCCCCTTCAGAAGTATCCTTCGACTTTATGTAGCGGCAGATTTTTATATTGTTCAAGAGATTACTCCCTCTAACCACTAAGGAGACTACATGGTTAAGGAGAATGTTGTAATATGCATGTGAACTCTTCGTGAGACTTTCAGAGGTTCTTCACAGATATATCTTCATAAGTATTTTGATTAATTGTTTTATAGTTGAAGAAAAACAATAAGGTATACAAACGACCTTCTTCTCCGGCTCGTACATGTGATGTAATATAATTAGCATATGTGATGTCTTGTGCGAGGGGACGCATGCGCTTGGGAGACTCAAGGTGGCATCCTGGAGTAAAGAAGCTTGTTTAGTAACTCTTGTATCTGAGTGTTATTTAAAGTCAGTTCCAAGCACCCAAATACACAACAATTGGCGACGAGGATAAAAGAATAGAAAAGGAAAAAAGGATCGTCAAGAAAGAAAAAAGTTAAAACGAAGAGGTTGTGTTTGGAGACAAAGTGGAATGGCACCAAGTAAAAAGATTTGGCACCAAATGGTTTTGAATTGGTGCGAAAGAAAAGAAAGGTTGGAACGGGAAGCAAGAGCGCAAGGAAGCAAGTGGGACAGTAAGTAAGTGTCACCGAAGAACGCAGCCGAAAGCTGGAAGCTTAACCAGCAGGACAGCGACAGTGTCAACTTACCTGGAACGCTTTCCAGGGCCGTGCAGCCACGGCAAAGGGGCAGAAGAGGCCCAGCAGCCACCACTGACTTCAGGTGAGTTCCAGGGCCGTGTACTGTGTAGGCCACAGACAAGTCCGGTAGCCACCACCAACGTCAGTACTAGTACTGGGTAGGCTGCGGCCAGGTCCGGAGAGGCCACCGACGAAAGCCGAGTCTTCAGCCCGGCTGGGAGCAGAGTCAGCCCGGTCGTGAAAGAAAGCCCGGCCGGGAGCAGAGTCAGCCCGGTCATGGGAGAAAGCTCAGTCACAGGAGACGTCCACAAGCAGAGAAAGCCCGGTCGTGAGCAGAGTCAGCCCGACCGTGAGCAGAAAAGAGGGTCCATCCGCGTAAGAGAAGTGGACCCGGCCGAGTGAGGAAACCGATCACGAGAGAGAAGCGGACCCGCCCCCGTGAGAGAAGCGGGACACAGCGCTTACCCAGCCCCCGCCGGCAGGGCACAGTCCCGACGAGCCGAGCAGCCAGGCGGGCCATGGAGCCAGCGACAAGCCGAGCAGCGGGTCTAGCAGCAGCCAGGAGGGCCGGGAAACCAGTGACGAGCCGAGCAGCGGGAGCCAGCAGAGCGAGGGCCACGCTGTGGAGCCAGCAACAAGCAGAGCAGCGAGAGCCAGCAGAGCGAGGCCGCCCATGGATCCAGCGGGCATGCAAGTCGGCGGAGCAGGTGGAGTCGTCTGGGCAGGCAAGTCAGCGATGAAACAACGGAGGAAACAGCAACGGCTGACCCAGCAGCAGCAGCGGAGGTCTGGAGAGGCCAGCAGCAAAGGTATCCTCTAGAGCAGTGGTTCTCAACCTTGTTTGCTCCATGCACCCCTTTCACCGTATGTCAGAATGTCATTCCCCCCTCCTTTCCAAGATTGTCTGCCTCAAAGAGTGCATTCCAAATAATATGCAAAGGCAATAAAAAGATCAACATTCTAACAGTTTGAGTTTGCTAATCTGTGGTCCCAATTCCCCCCCTGAAAACCTGAAATCCCTCCTGGGGGGAATTCCCCCCGGTTGAGAACCCCTGCTCTAGAGAAGCTCTGGAGAATCCTCTAGTGTCTTTAACAGTGATGGTCGGGAAAGCCCGAGAAGTCAAGGATGCACCATATGCCAACAAGCCTGACCAGTGAATTCCTTCACAATAAAAGCGCTGTTTGAATGTAATGCATTATTCGCTATTCCTTCACAGTAAAAGTGGGACTGGTTGAATATAATAGTAAGATTAAACGAGAACTTACCAGTTTGAAGTTTGATCTTGATTTTATGAGGAGTTACGTTGGTGATTACGTGAAGAAGGCACGCCAGGCCGCAAGCGCACCAAACTTCAAAGCAGCGGTATGAAATAAACAACACCGAAGTACATAGTAAGATCAGTGACTCGAGAACTACCACATGATCCTTTATGAGAGAGGGTTGGGCGTGGCGGGCACGTAATCACCAACATAACTCCTCATAAAATCAAGATCAAACTTCAAACTGGTAAGTTCTCGTTTAATCTTACTATTTTACTTCGGAGTCACGTGAGTGATTCCGTGAAGAGTTCAAAGCTTTGTGATTTCATGCCGCAGATTACAAATCTCGGCATCCCACTGCATTGATTAACTCGAAAGAGAAATAAATGCATTAGTAGTAACATTGCATTCAATGTAGAAATAGGGTTTATTTAACAATGTAAACGAAGGACATTACCCCTTAAATTTAGGTACTTAAAATGGCATAGGCAAACAGTGCTAGATTGACAATAGGCCGATGATAAAAATTCTGAAACATCAGCTTATTTGCCCATCCGGCGGCCGCCAAAATATGGTCGAAGGGCACGTCCCACGCCTTGGCTGCCGACATAGCTGCTGCCCTAGTGGAATGAGATGTAAACACACTATCTAAATGATACGCTGACGTTGATGCCGACCTGGTGGAATGAGATATACAATCGACAGTGTTAATACCTGTATAACCCAGAACCTGGGTTGTAGGGTGTCGATAGGGACGCTGCACTGACAGCAGCCTCTGCCTGCAGCCCGTTTGTTTTTCCTCTTTTTTCAACTTTTAGTCAGTTTAAAGTGTGTTTTGGGGAGTCTTTAACTTTTATATGTGGGGGGCGGGGGGCAGCGTAAGGGGGAAACTATTTCCCAGTCACTTCCTGGCGGGGGCGCGACTATTTCTCCGAATCGCGTCCTCGCCCCCCACCTCTTGGCCTACCTCCTGGATCGGAGCGGCCTTTCCTGCCAGGGACCAGGAACCGGATCAGAGCCGAATCAGCGGCGGCGCTGGAGTCTCCGCGGAGCGGGCGATGCCTACCTGGGATGCCGTTGGAGCTCCGGAACGTTGGGCCGCTGCTCCAACATCATGGAGTTCTGGTTTAGAGAGCTCCCAATGCAGGCGGCACTGACCGTCATCGTGGAGTCCTGGGACCCTTTGTCGAGGGCCTCCAGCATTGTATCTCCACCCGTCGCGGCCAGTGGACTTTGGGAGCCGCGGACTCCGGTAGGAGGGGGCCGACTCGGGGTCCAGGCCGCTGAGGATGTCCCCCAGCCCCAACGTCGGACTTACATCACCACGGGGAGCGGGCCTGAACATCGGGCCGCCCGTAGCGGCAACAGCGGAGGGCTCGGGGAGGCCCTGATCATAGGTGAACATTGGGAAGCATCGGGAAGAGACTGACATTGGTGCCTTCCCTCACAGTGGGAAATTTTGATCCTGCTGTGAGGGGATGTTTTATGTTGAATTTCTGTCTACTCTGTGTTGTGTTCTTTATTTTTGGCTATATGGTGACTTCATTTCACTGTGCCAATTGGCACATATGACAAATAAAATCTATCTGTATCTGTATCCTGCTGCAGCCACCTTGAAAAAAGTCTGAACCGACCTTCCTTTGTGTAGTTGTTTGTTAACTAATAAACAGTGCTGATTCCATACTTCTTAGGATTCTGGTGACCTAGATAACATGGAAGTGAGACCGTGGGGTATTCAAAATGATCTTCAATCACGCTACCCCTAGTCTACTCTGGTTGTGTAGACCAGAATGTGAATGTAATGGCACCTGCAGCCAATTGCATCCTATCTAGCCACAACGTTTGCAATGTTTTGCCGTCGTTGTGCTGATATAAGTGTCATAACTAAGGATGTAGCTGGAACCCCTTGGTGAAGTAATGTTCACACATTTTCAATAATCAACTGCATAATCCTATAGTGGGAGAACTTGTGTCAAGATCTTTTAACAACTCGATATCCGGGTTGGACCCGACAGCGTAGTTCCCTTATGTTGCAGCTGTAGTGTCTCTATAACTGAATTATTGTCAATACCAGTTCAAATGAGCTGGAAATGTCAGTAATCTGTACCGTATTAAATGTAACATTAACATTTAACAAAACACTTCTGATCCCCTCAATAGAAATGTACTGCTTTTTTGGGTGCTATCCCTGCACAGTGCAGTGAGCACCTCCATGGCTTGATGTGACAACCCGAGGCAAAAGTCAATCCATTCAAAATGTGTAGATCAATAATTGTTTTACTGTGCAAAAGCCGGTCTCCTGAACCACAGTTTGAAACAGCAGGTTCGTGTTTTTTGGCATAACCATATACCGTTGTGCCATAATGCCTGATGAAGCAGGCAACATGGATGCTTGGCCAGTCCGACAGTACGAACCCAAGCGAGCTCTTGCTGACTGTTTTAAGACCCGGCTAATGAGGCAAAAAAGGAGGAAGACATTAAGACCATTCCTACTATTGAAGCGAGAAAGTATTTCTCCGCACTGTTGTGCTACAGATTTTTTGCAATGAGTGAAAAACCTGCATTAACATGATGAATATTCGATTGTATTGAACCATGCTTTCATCATACTTTGAGATCCAACACTTATTCTGTGTTATCTGAACTGGAGGATACACCAGTGGCAAGGAGATTAATTACAGGTTTTTTTTCCTTGATTATCATGTGACTAACATGTCACCATCATAGAGTAGCAACTTGAATTTGAGCATGTAGAATATGTATATTCACTCAAAACCCCTTAATCATGGGTGCATTTAGTGTATATATGTAGTTGATACCAACAACTGAAGAATTGGTACCTCATACAATCTCCAATACCTTTGAGTAGTTGATGGTATTTGGAACTTCTCATCTTAGAGTTCTAAACATCAGTTCATAATAACTGAATTCAACCGACCACACTACTATAGCGAGTTTCAAGTTCAAGTTCAATGAGTTATTGTTATGTTCAGCAATGCTGAATACTGTTACTTCAACATTGTGGCTGAAGTAGCCTCAGCTGACAATAGCACAAGGTTGTTAGCAACGATCTAATTGCTACTTACACAACATCAGTTCCTTAATTTGCTCAGCAGCAACACAGCTGCTATATTGCCAATTACTCTTAATGAAAATAACTCGGATTGGTAACAGATTGCTATAACCCCAATCTCTTGCCACAAGGCGGAGACAAGGCTAATAATAATTAAAGGTAAATCCCAATGACCAACAGTTTAACCCATACTGCAAAGCTTTACTGTTATAGTACAGTTATATTGTCTTTGATAACCTTTGTAATGGGATTTGTATCACATGCATCTAAGGGACAGAAGTTTAGGGGTAACGTGAGAGGGACCTTCTTTACTCAGAGGGTGGTGGCTGTGTGGAATGAGCTTCCAGCAGACGTGGTGGAGGCAGGATCGATTGTAACATTTAAAAGTAAAGTGGATAGGTATATGGACGGGAAGGGAATGGAGGGGTATGGTCTGAGTGCAGGTAGATGGGACTAGGGGAAAACAAATACTGGTCGGCACGGACTGGAAGGGCGGTTGTAGGTTGTACGTTGTAGGTTGCCTTATGAATCCGTTGTAGTCAGGAATAAGTTTTTATATTCGGAAAGCTCATATGCCCAATACTCTCCATTCTTCATAATAACATGCCAATCCTGCCTTATTGCATGGGTGGTTTGCATGAAAACCTTTGCCCAATTTCCAAACCGTGGCCATAATCCAAACTTACTTGGAATGCTCCGGCTGTGCCTCAGCCAAATATTTTTACCCTTTGTGTGTTGTACAAACAAATGTAAATATTACAACTTGTGAACGGTGCACTACCCAAAGTGCTAGACCCATTTAGTTGAGCATGATAGGAAGGTGCATGTAATTTCTGAGCTATCATGCTGCCCCCAGCTCCAGTGAACCACTACTGCCGATGAGCACCTGGGGTGCGTTCTGAACAATGACTTTTGCCCATCGTTGGCCAAATTAATTAGTCTGCCAGGCTTCTTCTCCTGTAGAATAGACCTACCTGAATAACCGATTCAGCGGCTGGCTCTCACATCCCCCTGTTGGCGTTGTTCACTGCCGGCACATATGTGCTTGAGTATGTTCTATTGACCTTTTTAGAGCCCGGAGTCTTCTTGACCTTTTGCTCTTCCCTCCTCAGAGAGGGTGATTCATAGGCAACCCTAACAGGCGCTGCCGCAGGCCGCAGGATACAAATACTGATACGAACCCATTGGCCTTAACCCAATAGAATATTCTACTGGGATGGCAACTTTGTTGTCAGGAAAAGGTACCTCTGGCACATGCCCTTCATCCCTTTGGGTATGCCCCACGGCCATATCCTGAGACTTGGTGTCAGCAGGATCCTGACCCATCTTGGTCTCTGCCTCCGAGGGAGACCTTTGTAGCACTGTATGCAACAGTTGCTGTATTTAGGATAGTTGTTTCAACGCACTATTCAGCCCCGGTGAGGAATTCATTCCCCGACTCCGTGGGCCTTGCTCTCTAGACCCGGTGGAGAATCATCTCCTGACTCCGTGAGCGAGCAGATATGTGTGAATTTGAGCAACACTGTCCCAGGTGTTGCTGGTGCCGCCTTTCATAAAGGCCGGCACTTTTTGACATGAAGCAGCCCTGCATCAGAAAGCAATTGCGCTGCATGCACAAATCTGCTAAGGTCATACAGACTTATTATCAGATGCATAAACTGCATCAGTATTTCAAGAAGCTGGTCTGCCATTGCGGTACAGCAACGATACAGAGCTTGCCAGATAAGAGATGTCCACGTGAGACATTATAATAGTTTGAGAAAAGCAGTGGTTTGTATTCAGGCCTTCTACCGCGGGATTAATGCTAGAGAATTGGTTGAGAAAATCAAGGCAGCACGCCATATTAAGTCATTCTTAATGATGTGCATTACAAGAAAACATTTATTGATGCAAAAGGTGGCCAGTCACTCTGCAAGCTTCATTCCATGGTTACCGAGCAAGGGTACGTTACAGAGCTATGCGACAAGCAGTCATTTCGATCCAGAGATGGTACAAAGCATGCAAAATAGGTCATCCCAGTTTGTGCAATATCAGTCAATGAGGTATGCAACCATTAGCATTCACGCTGCCTACAATGGGTATGGTGGTTTGGCAGTGGATTAAGCAAAAGAGGGCTACAGTAAAAGTTCAGTCAGTACTCCGTATGAGTCTGTATAGGAAAGACCTAAGAAGACCAATAGATGGACAACAGAAAAGGCTTAAACGATATAGGAAAGACTTCCTAAAACTGAAATATACAGCAATTGTAGTGCAGTCTCACTACCGTGCTTATGTAGTAAGAAAACGATACAGTGCGCAAAGCTAAGTCACTGTTGTATTGCGAAGACAATATAGATCCTACTTCTTGATGAATAACCAGAAAGGTAATTTAAGAAGACAAATAGATGAACAACAGAAAAGGCTTAAACGATACAAAGAACAGTTAAATAAATGTGTGATGATGAGCAAAAAGCTGTTAATAGATAAGTCTGAAGAAGAGAGGCTTGTCGGTTGAGACAAAAGTATGCAGGACCGATTACGATTAGGACACTTCGATATAGTCCAGCGTGGAGTATCCTTCACTGAGCAATGGACAGATGGTTATGCATTGCAGAATGTCATTAAACAACAAGAGCAGATAAATACGCAGCACCAGGAATTGAGCAACAGAGGAAGCTGCTAAAAACGAAAACCTGCTGTCACGTGTCAGATCCCACCTACAAATAAGGAACAGAAACAGAGGAAATGTTAACTTTAGCAGAATATCAGGGACAGGAAGAAATCTGCAAATTAGATTAGGACATTTAAAAAGGGAAGAGGCAGAGATACAGGCAGAGCTAGACTGATTAGAAAGAGTACGCAATTTACACAGAAGGGAACGGAAAAGGATAACACAAAGCAAGGGGTAATGTATGTGGTAAGGAAGATGAGTGGAATTAAAAATTATGTGCTAAGTTTAGATACGATTATTACAGTTAGGATGATGTAATGTAAAATGACTAATAATACAATTTTGCAACAGTGTATTAATCAATTATATTTTATGTAATAAGAATGGTGTTATCTGCCTCCAAGTTAGGCGGAGCAGTGTGGTGTATGTAATATAAATGGTGTAACCTGCCTCCAAGTTAAAGGGGGAGCAGTGTGATGTATGTAATATAATTAGCATATGCGATGTCGTGTGCGAGGGGATGCATGCGCTGCGGAGACTCAAGGTGGCATCCTGGAATAAAGAAGCTTGTTTAAATAACACTCAGATACGAGAGCTACTAGAGTCAGTAGCACCCAAATACACAGTAGTACATTTTAATCTTGTACAAATTCCAGCATATCGCTTTAAACGTCAGAAAACTCCTCAGTTACACTTCACATGGTCGAAGGGTAAACCTTCCCCATATAAGTCCGAACTGAACTAAAAACTAAACTTCTGCACAAGAAACCTAATTCCAAACATGCCCTAGAATACGCATTAAATCCAGCCCATATAATAACGGGCAGTCTAAAATTTAAAGGCAAATGCCATAATTAATGACACACAAAATAAGCCAAATAGCCACTACAATACTTCATACCCTAATAACATTAGCCATTTATGGATTTGGCTGCCAATTTATAACAGATTTGGATATTATTACACCAAGAGTACTCAATCATTATTTTATTAAAATTCACAAACATATGGTGATCAATAGTAACAGTAAAGAGATGAATATCACTCATAACCCCTGGGCAATTTGCAGTTAGTTGGAACTGTAGATTGCTTCAAGTTTCTTATAATTTTGATAAATATATAGTACTCAAACTGGTCTTTTGCTATTCACTCTGAACTGAAATTAGGATTCACAGATAATATACATTTAACCTTATATTGGCAAATTTATATTCCCAGATTCCATCTTAAATTCTCTTTAGCATAATTTTTTTTAAAATATACATGCATTGCCTAGATTTTACACAGAATTACTAACAACCTTATAACACAAGGTGGGACATTAAGGTACATACATGGAATCTTTGGAGCTGATAAATTGTGTAATTTGTTTCCCCAGAAGTGTGCGCTTTGATTATTTTAACTGTACTTTTCAGCGATATGATAAAAGGTGGGAGGATTATATACCTGAATTTGCAGAGGACACTAAAAAAGGCCTGCGTAGACAACAGCAGACATTTACAAGTGGAAAAAATTAAACAAGTGAGCAATACATTGTCCAATAGTATGGTATTGAGAGTCATTCACTTGAAAAACCTTTCAAAATGGCAAGTATTAAGCAATCATTGAAGACCAACAAGATTTTGATATCCATGTATAAAAAAACTCACTGATTATCATGGGGGAAGGATGGCAAGTGTAAAAAGCAAGAGTAATAACATTTTGCTATTCATTCTCATCATGGCTAAAATACCAAAAAGAAAGTTTCAATTGAATAGAAACTTTGCCAAACACTATCTGGCATACGTCAGTCTGAACACTGCATATTAGGAAGGGGACTTGAGATGGTATAGCGCAGACTCAATAGAAACAAGAACTAGGATAGATTGTAGAAGTTAGTTTGTATATTCAAGAAAGAGGGTGATCGGATTTAAAAAAAGAGTTAAAGTAAATAAGGCGGCATTTCCCTTAATGGGCAAATCTGGAAAGAGGGTTTAACTTTGAATATACAGCCAGGTCATGAGCAAAACCAGAAAGATCTTTGTGACCCACACAAAAGGGAAGCAGCCAACTCAAAAGACTGTCTCCTGCAAATCTACCAATAGCAAAATGCATGCTGGAAAAAGGACAAAGGTTATGCAAAAGCAACTAAATGAACTGGACAAACAGAACAGTTACAATCTAACCGAATGGCTATCGGATTCCTGTGCACATTCGCCTTTTGCCATGCAGGTAGTTTATGGAATTCTGCCCTCCAAATGTACAACAAACTTTAATTACTATTGGGCCAGAATTTCTCATGAACACATGCACTTTTTCATTGAAACTAACCTTTAAAAAAAATTAGTGCTTCTGGAAAAATTGCTGCTGGTTTAAAAATAATGGATTTTGAGATAAGCATGCATGCTGCTGCAAATGCCAAAATGTCATGAACCCTTATTAAACAATCATGTGCCCTTATGCAGAATAATTAAATTAGCTATATATTCTAACATTTCTCTAGTACCGTAGATGTTCCAAGCAACTCGACTGGAAATAATCCACAAGATAATTTAATTAATCAGACTTTTTGCTATTCAGGTTTCCTTCCAACAAGTATTGCATCGAGAAAGACTAGATTTCAAATGTAGTTTAAAAAGACTTCTAAAACTACTTGCTTTGTTGCACATTGTAAAATGTCTTTAAAAAGTGAATATGTAATCAGAAAATGTTCCCAACATTCTATGTACAATTTTGGCACTTACTATTCAGCACTAAAACAATCTATATCTATTTAGTTAAAAAAATATTGATTATATTAAAATGGAACAAGGACTCCAATTATAAAGTAACCATTTTTGAATTCTTAAAGCATTAAAAACTTTATTAGGTATTTTTCTGATAATCTGGAGAACATCTCAGGCAACAATTGTGCAGTACAGATTCCTAACGCAAAAGAAATAACGTACAATATACAGTAGCTGCACTTGCATCAATTTCAATCACACATTAATTATCTTGTCACTATACAGAAATATTCTTTAATTGTAGTTTTAGTCTCTTGATTCAGTACAACGTCAAATCTGGTCTTTAAACAAAAAAGGAAAAAAGCTGCATATAGGGGTCATATGAATACAAATAAGGCTGTTGCCTCTGGAATGTGAACGTACAAGATTAAGCTCCAGAGATTAGGTTAACAAGTGCTTTTCACGTGCATTTTTATTCTGCTAAAGCTTTCCCAACACCGTATATCAGAGATAAGATTGTGATATGGGGCCCACAGGGCAAAAA
Organism: Okamejei kenojei; assembly: GCA_035221665.1. NCBI lineage: Eukaryota > Metazoa > Chordata > Chondrichthyes > Rajiformes > Rajidae > Okamejei > Okamejei kenojei. Next base: position 78,102,153 of record CM069131.1, read on the forward strand.
AAGAAATATTCTGCTCAATACTACGTTTCTACAGCAGCAACCCTAGTCCCTGAAATTCTAGGCCCCCTCCCCAAATACAATAACTTGTTCAGGCGTAGGTGATGATCCACTGCTTTATACAGGCATCATGGGATGCTGTCACCAGAGTATGTTCATCCAACCAAACAATGCAGCCGACATGATATAACCGATGAGCATCTATGGGGAGAAAACAAAAGCCAATATAAGAATTTCACAGGACTTAACAAGTCATTTATAAAACAGCAAGGCAGCATTTTGTCCACAACAGGATCCAGATGCTTTATAATCCTACCTCTATCCATTAATTCAAAATACAGTACTTGGCAATTTTGTTTTTGAAGTCAAAGGTTGGGACTTAAAAATACAATCACATCAAATGTACACACTCTGGAAAGCTAAAAACACATTTAGGAATAACATTCATTGTAATTTCAAGATTAACTTAAAAAAATGCATATCAGTTGATACTTGAACCATATGCTAATATGGTCCATTATTGGCAATCCAAGTTTAATGAAGACAAAGTCCACATTATGAGCTCTGGAGAAATCTATAGAGGAAAGTAAAGGCTAGTAGATTTGCATAGACTGTAAAAGGACCTTACAGTCTATTTACCTTTATAAACAGACTTTGACCGTGTTTATCCACCAAGGAAGATTGGGTTTCCAGACACGTTTAGAAGGATGAGGGGCATCTTATAGAAACATATAAAATTATAAAAGGACTGGACAAGCTAGATGCAAGAAAAATTTTCCCAATGTTGGGCGCGTCCAGAACCAGGGGGTCACAGTCTTAGAATAAAGGGGAGGTCATTTAAGACTGAGGTGAGAAAAAACTTTTTCACCCAGAGAGTTGTGAATTTATGGAATTCCCCGTCACAGAGGGCAGTGGAGGCCAACTCACTGGATAGATTTAAGAGAGAGTTAGATAGAGCTCTAGGGGCTAGTGGAGTCAAGGGATATGGGGAGAAGGCAGGCACGGGTTATTGATAGGGGACGATCAGCCATGATCACAATGAATGGCGGTGCTGGCTCGAAGGGCCAAATGGCCTCTTGCACCTATTTTCTATGCAAATCACAAAAATTCATGAAAATCTATAGAAAATAAAAGACAGCTAGTATAATTTTGGTCTTTAGATCAGATTACTTTGTCATATACACAAGAGTGCAATGAAATTCTTTGTTCACAAAGGTCCTAGAGTAAACAGAATACATACAATAATGATAAAGAGTACAAAACCACAGATCAGTGCAAGATTGCAGTACCATTGGAAGTACAAGCACTAAAAATAAAGTCAAATGGCGTAAAAGTAAAGTAAAATACTCAAATTAAGTAGAGTTAGAGTAAGAATGTAAGGCAGCACCACTAGGAAAGAAGAGACGAAAGAGGATGGACACAAAATGGTGGAGTAACAGCGGGACAGGCAGCATCTCTGGAGAGAAGGAATGGGTGAAAATTGGGGTGGAGACCATTCAGAGGTGATTGGATCAGGAATCTGATAGCAGTGGTGGAACTACTCTCAATTCTGGATGTCTGACCCTTGCAGCTCCTGTATCCTTTCTTAGTAGGCTGAAAAGCAAATGGCTACGGTGATAGGCAATCTTGATGACACTTCTAGCCTTTCTAATGCAACACGGTGTTGCAGAGGAACTGGATGGAAGAAAGTGACTAGCCTGCGATAGACTAGGCATAATTCAGAGTAAACCCATCTATGATGCAAAAAACCTAAACAAGTTGCGATTGCTGTCAACACGCCTCTCAATTTTCTTTGCTCAATATGACAGTCTAACGATGTATAATTGCCTGGTTTACACTGCTCCTATTCTGGAATAAGATGCATTGTATTGGCAACTTGGTCCCATTTTGGCAGAGGAAAAATGGGAACAGGAAATGGCATTTAGTCCTTTGTCTAACTTTTCATTCAATAGCTGCTCTATTATAATTTTATATTCCTGCTATTTTTGCACATCCTATTTAATTAACAGAACAAAATATGTCTCTGATTAAAAATAACAATTGCTCACATACTACCTTTTGTATGTGGAGTTGTCTGTTAAAGCTTGGCTTTAGCTTCGTCAAGAAGTCTCAGACTGCACAAACAGCTCTGGACGAAATCAATCCCATCAGCTCCTCATTACCTTGAAACCTCATTGAATTCATCTCTAATCTTCAAAATTCTAAGGAATACAACACTAGTTTGTGTAATCTCAATTCTTATTTAAGCCTTGTGGGCCAAGGTATTATTCCGGAAAATCTGCCTTACACTTCAATTAGTCCTTCCCTTGGTTACTACCTATAATTCAAGATTATAAATGTTACAACTAGTTGTAGCCCAGACAAGATCTTGGCAGGACATTGCCAGTCACTGAATGCTTCCCATTATCCCTTTGGAATTATCCCATCATCCGGAGGTGGCGGCGCTGCCCTAGCAGCTGCGGCTCGCCTGCAGTCCGTCTGTTTTTTTCTTTTTTTGTTGTCCTCATCCCGTTTCGTCAGTTAATTTGAGGTGTGCGTGCGTGTGTGGAGAAACTTGTTTTTAGTCTCTTCCTTCGGGGGGGGATGCAACTTTTTTTTGTCGTATCCCCCGTCTCCGTCTGCGCTGAGGCCTAATGGCTGAGCTGGCGGCCTCCAACTGCGACCGACCCGAGACTCCGGAGGCAGAGCCAGCCAGGACTTACCAGCGCGAGGCTGGCCAACTTCGGGGCTGTGGTGGGCTCCGGCAGCGGTGACGGCCCAACTCGGGGCCCCGGAGGCGGTGACAGCCTGACCCGGGGCTGTGGAGGTGTCCCGGCGTCTGCAACGACTTCGTAGGTTCGACCGCAGGCCCAGTAGACGACATCGTCGGGAGCTCGCAGGTCCCAGGTTGGTTACCTGTTTTTCCGGAGCTCCCGCAACAACAGCTGCATCTACTGGACTGGAGGGCGGCAGCTTCAACTACCCCAGGCCGAGGAGTTTGAACCGGCCCGTTCACGGAGCTCGGATTCAGCCGCGGGACCGACTCACTTACCATCACCTGGTGGGATCACAACATCGGAGGCCTGGATCGCCTCAGCACAGAGGGAGAGCAAGGAGGGAAGACACAAAGGCTTAAGACTTTTGCCTTCCACCACAGTGAGGAGGTGCTTGGTGAACTCACTGTGGTGGATGTTAATTTGTGTTTAGTTAATTTATTAAATGTATGACTGCCAGGAACGAAATTTCGTTCAGACCGAAAGGTCTGAATGACAATAATGGATACTTTACTTTATTCCTTGCAATCAACCAATTTCCTAGGCAGGTAATAACATTTCTTTCCATTCCATGACCTTCAATATAAGCCAACAGTACCTTGAAGCACTTTATAGAACTTTTACATAACCATCATTCAGTCATTTTCACCCATTATTTGCATCACCCCTTCAAAAAAATTAAAATCAGGATCAGGAATTACACATTCATGCTTCCTCTTTGTGAAAAAAACATTTAACATATTCACCATACCACCAAATATAAACTTCAAATCCTTTAATTTCATAATACGCTATGAACTAGTCCATGTGTGATTATTTCCCCTACCACCCCTTTCTTAAATAGCATAGTTACGTGCAATTTTCATATCAAAACAAGTGGTTCCTGAAGGGAGTAGAACTCTGGAAAAATGTGGTTAAAGCACTTCCTCATTAAATTCCTTCAAAACGCTGGGATAGAAAATATCCTGCCTGGGATGTTACATAATTTATTAATTATTAATTATGGCAAGTCCATGGTTGAGTAATATAAATTTCCTGGTGTTACCTTCCTTCAATGCAAATACAGATGCAAAAATCCTGTGCCCATTTCATTCGTTTTTATTTGAAATATCAATGCTATTCCTGTTTCTGGTTGCCTTTCATTTCTAACTGCAAGCAAAATCAGAAAAATAGTTTTCCAATGAAGATAAATACAAAATGCCGGAGTAACTCAGCATAGGTGACGTTTCAGCTCAAAACCCTTCTTCACTTGGCCCAAAACGTCTCCCATTCCTTCTCTCCAGAGATGCTCTGTCCCGCTATCCAGCATTTTGTGTCTATCATCGGTTTAAATCAGCCTCTGCAGTTCCTTCCCACACAAATGGTTTTGCACATTTCGGTATTCTTAGCAACTCTTGCTGTTTTGTTACCTTCCATTATTCTTTACATCTTTCTTAGTCACCAAGACAGATAGGAATTTTCAAAAATGACCTACACAACATTTTTTTCTGGAGCTTCTCCCACCTGATCAAGTCATTTAACCCATTAGTAAATTTGCTCACATTATAATGAACAGACGTTAACTGCAGTAGTCAACCAAATCCAAATACAGATTCTCAAAAGTTGCTTCACATTTCTTCCATCCCTTTTGTTCTGATAGTTCTGCAAAACCTAAACTTGATTGCCACAAAGCAAAAATAGCGACCAAGATATTGGAGAAAGGGTGAATAGTTAATGTGGATTTTATTTTAATCCAGAGTTTTTGGATGTCATTTGTAGAGTTAGCATTAATTTTTCATCTATTGGAAAGGCTCTGGGGAACATTCTCGAAATACTGCAGGCCTACTCGGAGTGCTCCAAAAGTGCTAGAGAATAGGGAGCTTGAGGACCTGAAGGGTAGATGTTGATTATTAGTTACTAAAACTGGAGAATTCAACGTTCATACATTAGGTTGCATGCTATCCAAGTGGAATACCATGTACGCCTCCTCTGCAGAGATGCCAACCCTAAATTTAGTTCACAGTAGTCCGTAACAAATGGGGTTAAATGCATTTAGCAGCGCTTCGGCCACCCGGTGGCCTCACCGACCAGCGCAATCCCCGCACATTCCCCCAACGCAACCCTCCCCACCCACTAGGGACAATTGTCTCATTTACCAAGCCAATTAACCTACAAACCAGTACGTCTTCAGTTTGGGAGGAAACCGAAGATCTTGGAAAAAACCCATGCGAATCACAGGGAGAACATACAAACTCCGTACAGACAGCACCCATAGTCAGGACTGAACCCGGGTTCCGGCGCTGCATTCACTGTAAGGCAGCAACTGCGCCGTGACCTCTTGTGTGCATCTTGTCATCGTTACCCTCGGTGGTAGAAATCATAACATACAAATTTGGCATTTCCAATAAGCAAGACTATTGTTGATTGCATCAGTTCTAGATTCTCTCACAAGAAGAAACAACCCCTCCACACCCATCCAGGCAAGACCAATCAGGATATTGTACAATACAAATCACTTTCTTCTCACTCTTTCCAATTCCAACCTAGCCTGTCCAATCTTTCCTCATGAGACAAACTGCCTGTTTCTGGTGTCAATATATCAAGCCTCCTCTGAATTTCTTTCAATGCAATCACATCTGTTTGTAATGAAGACCAATATTGTACACAGCTTTTTGCTGAATCATTTTCCCATATTATCTCATTTGACAGATTCATAGTCCAATCGATATCCCTTGATTAGAACGGTGTCAAGGGTTATGGGGAGGAGGCAGGAAAATGGGATTAGGAGACAGATCAGCCATGATTGAATGGCCTAATTCTACTCCTATTTCTGAACTTGTTACCTTTTTTTTTCCATACCTTATTTTCCTATCTTTGTTCTCTAGCTACTTTAGTACATACCTTCTCTATCTTATCAAAATCATTTATATAATTGTAAATTGAGACACCTACGAGTTGGCACAACACTCATTACAGCTTGCTAGCCAATAAAAACACATTATACCCAATTTCTAGTCTTGCATCATGAGTTTTCAAATTTCTTCACTTTATCAAATACCTTCTGAAGCACCAGTTCCTTTATTCTTGACAGTAATAAAAACAGGAGAGTTATGAGGAACTTTGGACTGAGGGGCTCTGGGAAAACCCAAATGGTATCAATGTGTGGGCTATTTGTGAATATATGCAGTTTGAAAACATCTGTCAGCTGCTGTCACTTTGTTGAGAGTAGACCAATTGAGTATACTGATTTGCAGTAAGTAACCCATATCTTCTATCAACAAGGCACAGCCAAGCAGTTTCCCACAATGTCAGGTATAATGTCAGTATTGTAACTGTACTGGAATGGTTTGGCTTGAGGCACAAAAGTCTACCTCTGAAGCCTTTTCCCATTTATCGTTCCATTCTCCACTGAGATTCATTCCAAAAGAATACAAATACTGCTGAGCATAACGCTATTACACAAATGCAAACTACCAAAAATAGTGGAAATTTGAAAAAAAAAAACCCCACAAAAATCATGAAAGACTCAGCAGGCCAGAAAACAGTTGTGGAGAGAAAACTCACTTTCAGGATCATAGTCCTATCAATTTGTAAATATAAAATAATATGGACATACCATATGAAACATGATTGATTGAAACATAGGAGCTGACACAGGAACTAGATGCAAAACGTTTAAAAAGCAAAAAGACATTCTGAAATACCTGTGATTTTGAATCTTTTAGTTGGATTTAGTTGGCTCCAAATAAAGATCAATCCATCCATTCCACCAGTTGCAAAGTGCTCATTGTCTGGAGACCATCCTAAACACATAATCTTAGCATGATGTCCATAGTAGCCAGTTGTTCCCTGTTAAAAACATTGGCATCATTACAATTCAGCACAGTTTAAAATACACCATCTTCTCTACCTACTCATTCCATTACCTCACTCATCTCACACCATCTGCGGTTTGTGGCTTCTTTGTGGCAATGCAAAAACCAGGTACCAAGCTCGGGTCATTTACAGCCTCTTCCACTACAAGTCAGTACTCATGCATCTACATTACATCCATCAATCCAACATTGTTAAAAGTGGTTGGATGGACAAAGGCAATGAGTTTAGTCAAATAATGTATGGCTTTGAAATTGATCAACTGAATTCAAATGATACTTCGGGAGCCATATTACTATAGCCACACAGGTTTCAGTTTGAGTGGTAGTGTGGAAACAGGCCCTTCGGTCCACTGAGCCCAGGCTGACCATTGATCACCCATACATTAGTTCTATGTTATTCCAGTTTTGCATCCTACACACTACTGAAGCCAATTATCCTACAAACCCACACGTCTTTTGAATGTAGGAGGAAACCAGAGTAAATTGGTAAATTAGGCAATTTATCAGTCAATATAAGCAAGGCTGCTGTTTGGGAGCGGCAGTGAGGAAAGTGCCCTGGGAGTATAGTGCGAGTCTTTGGCTCAAGAGTCTTCAACGAGGAGGCTATGCAAAATGCTGGACAGGGAGAGATGAAAGAAGGAGATGTCAAGCAAGCTGATTCAGTGTGATGCTGGCAGTATGTTGGAGGTCAAGGACACCGCTGATGCCTCTGGCTGCTACAAATGTGATAAGCGCATCCCGGTTCAGGTCCTTCTCCTGAAGGACCGTGTTGGGGAACTGGAGAAGCAAGTGGATGACCTCAGGTTCGTCCGAGAAACTGAGTTGTTTCACGACGAGTCCTACAGTAAGATTGTTATACCTAAGGTACTGGAAGAGAGAAGCTAGGTGACGGTGAGAAAGGGATGGAAACATGGAATGCAAAGGTCCAAGGGTGTTGTACCTCTTGTGAACAGGTTCACCCACTTAGAAGGGACAAAAGACGTTAACACACCAAGCGGTGCACTGACTTGCAAAGCAAAAAGTGCTGTTGAGCCAAAACCAAAGAGGCCGACTTCAGGCAACGTCGTGGTAGTTGGAGACTCCATTGTGAGAGGTACTGACAGGGGTTTCTGCGGCAACAGAACGGATTCGAGGATGGCGCGCTGCCCAGGATGTCACGGACAGAGTGCAGTAAATCCTCAAGGGTGAAGGTGAACAGCTGGAAGATGGCACAAACAATGTCGGAAAGAAGGGGATGAATATTCTGAAGTATGAGTTTTGAGAGCTCAGAAAAGTGCTGATAAGCAGGACCTCCAGGGTGGTTATCTCTGGTTTGTTTCCAGTTTCTCGTGCTGGCGAGAGCAGGAACAGGGAGATTCAGGACCTGAATGCGTGGCTGAGGAACTGGTGCAGGGGGCAGGGATTTAGATTCTTAAACCACTGGGATCTGTTTTGGAGTAAGGGGGAACTGTACAAAAGGGATGGATTGCAACTTAACAGATGGGGGACCGGCATTCTGGCAGGCAGGGTTGCCACTGACACAGGTGGTTTTAGACTGAATGGGGGAGGGGGGGGGGTGTGTCAAATGGGATAGTCAAGGACGGAGTTAAAGGGAAAGGGAGTAAAGGGATAGGTAATGACCCCAGAATTAACGGGAAAGAAAGCTCACGAAGAGATAGGGGAGTAAGGCCAAGTGTAATAGGGATTGATGTGAAAGGTATGATGTGTAAGGAATTAAAAGTATTGTATTTGAATGCAAAGTATAAGTAGTAAAGTAGATGAGCTTGAGGCTCAGAGGTTGGTAGATATGACATTGTGGGGATTACTGAAACGTGGCTGCAGGAGTATCGGACCTGGGAACTTACTATTCATGGATATACATCCTATAGAAAGGACAGGCAGGTGGGCAGAGGGGGGGTGGGGGTAGCTCTACTGGTGAGGGATGGAATTCAGTCCCTTGCGAGGGAAGACATAGGGACTGACGAGGTAGTCACTGTGGATTGAGTTGAGGAATTGCAAAGGCAAGAAGACACTAGTTGGTGTAATCTACAGATCCCTAAATAGTAGCCCGTATGTAGAGTGTACGTTGCAGGAGTTAAAACAGGTAACAAAGGTAATGTCACTGTGGTGATGGGGGATTTCAATATGCAGGTAGACTGGGAAAATCAGGTTGGTTCAGGACCCAAAGAAAGAGTTTGTAGAGTGCCTCCGAGATTGATTCTTAGAGCAGCTTGTAATGGAGCCGAACAGAGAAAAGGCAATTCTGGATTCAGTGTTGTCAATAGACAATAGGTGCAGGAGTAGGCCATTCGGCCCTTCGAGCCAGCACTGCCATTTAATGTGATCATGGCTGATCACCCCCAATCAGTACCACGTTCCTGCCTTCTCCCCATATCCCCAACTCCGCCATTTTTAAGAGCGCTATCTAGCTCTCTCTTGAAAGCATCCAGAGAACCTGCCTCCACCGCCCTCCGAGGCAGAGAATTCCCCAGACTCACAACTGTGTGAGAAAAAGTGTTTCCTCATCTCCGTTCTAAATGGGTTACTCCTTATTCTTAAACTGTGGCCCCAGGTCCAATTTGATAAGGGAACTCGAGGTAAAGAAACCACTTGGAGGTAGTGATCATAATATGATTAATTTTAATCTGCAATTTGAGAAGGAGAAGGTTAAATCAGAAGTGTCAGTGATGCAGTTGAACAAAGAGGACTATGAGGGCGTGAGAGAGGAGCTGGCCAATGTAGACTGGAAAGGGATCCTAGCAGGAATGGTGGTGGAACAGCAAAGGCAGGAATTTCTGGGCATAATCGAGAAGACGCAGGATCACTTCATTCCAAAAAGGAAGAAAGATTCGAAGGGGAGTAAGAGGCAACCGTGGCTGACAAGAGAAGTTAGGGACAGAATAAAATTAAAAGAAAAGATGTATAAAACAGCAAAGAGTTGGCGGAGGCCAGAAGATTGGGGAACTTTCATAGGACAACAGAAGGAAACAAAACGGGCAATATAGGCTGAAAAGATGAAGTATGAGGGGAAGCTGGTCAGGAATATAAAGGAGGACAGTAAAAGCTTTTTAGATATGTTAAGGGAAAAATAATAGCAAAGTCAAATGTGGGTCCCTTGAAGGAAAACACGGGTGAAATTATTAAGGGGAACAAGGAAATGGCAGAAGAGTTCAACAGGTACTTCGGATCTGTCTTCACTAAGGAAGATACAAACAATCTCCCAGAAGTACAAGAGCACAGAGGATCTAAGAGGGTAGAGGAGCTGAAATAATTTTCATTAGGTGAAAAATGGTATTGGGTAGGCTAATGTGACTGAAGGATGATAAATCCCTTGGGCCTGATGGTCTGCATCCCAGGGTCCTCATGGAGGTGGCTCTAGAAATAGTGATTGGTGATCATTTTCCAATGTTCAATAGATTCAGGATCAGTTCCTGTGGATTGGAGGATAGCTAATGTTATCCCACTTTTGAAGAAAGAAGCGAGAGAGAAAATGGGGAATTACAGACCAGTTAGCCTGACTTTGGTGGTGGGAAAGATGCTGGAGTCAATTATTAAAGAGGTAATAATGGGGCATTTGGATAGCAGTACAAGGATTAGTCCAAGTCAACATGAATTTATGAAAGGGAAATTATGCTCGACTAATCTTCTAGAATTTTTTTTGAGGATGTGACAAGTAAAATGGATGAAGGGGTGCCAGTGGATGTAGTGTATCTAGACGTTCAGAAAGCCTTTGATAAGGTGCCGCACGGGAGACTGGTGACTAAAATTAGAGCACATGGTATTGGGGGTAGGGTGTTGACATGGATAGAAAATTGGTTGGCAGACCGGAAGCAAAGAGTAGGAGTGAACGGGTCCTTTTCAGAATGGCAGGCAGTGGCGAGTGGAGTGCCCCAAGGCTCGGTGTTGGGGCTGCAACTGTTTACCATATATATTAATGATTTGGAAGAGGGAATTAGGAGCAACACTAGCACGTTTGGGTGGCAGTGTGAACTGTGAAGAGGATGTTACAGGGTGACCTGGACAGGTTGAGTGAATGGGCAGATGCGTGGCAGATGCAGTATAATATAGATGAATGTGAGGTTATCCACTTTGGCGGCAAAAACGAGGGGGCAGATTATTATCTCAATGGGGTTAGGTTAGGTAAGGGGGAGATGCAGCGAGACCTGGGTGTCCTTGTACACCAGTCACTAAAAGTTGGCGTGCAGGTACAGCAGGCAGTGAAGAACGCTAATGGAATGTTGGCCTTCATAACACGAGGATTTCATAACACGAGGATTTCAGTATAGGAGTAAAGTGGTTCTTCTTCAGTTGTATAGGGCTCTGGTAAGGCCACATCTGAAGTATTGTGTCCAGTTTTGGTCTCCTAATTTGAGGAAGGACATCCTTGTGATTAAGGCAGTGCAGCATAGGTTCACGAGATGGGGATGGCGGGACCGTCATGAGGAAAGATTGAAAAGACTAGGCTTGTATGCACTGGAGTTTAGAAGGATGAGGGGGAATCTTATAGAAACATATAAAATTATAAAAGGACTGGACAAGCTAGATGCAAGAAAAATATTCCCAATGTTGGGCGAGTCCAGAACCAGGGGTCACAGTCTTAGAATAAAGGGGAGGCCATTTAAGACTGAGGTGAGAAAAAAAACTTTTTCACACAGAGAGTTGTGAATTTGTGGAATTCCCTGCCACGGAGGGCAGTGGAGGCCAACTCACTGGATAGATTTAAGAGAGAGTTAGATAGAGCTCTAGGGGCTAGTGGAATCAAGAGATATGGAGAGAAGCGGGCACGGGTTATTGATTGTGGATGATCAGCCATGATCACAATGAATGACAGTGCTGGCTCGAAGGGCCGAATGGCCGCCTCCTGCACCTATTTTCTATTTTCAAACGCATGCAGTCACAGGTAGAATGTACAAATTCTTTACAGACTGTTCTCGTAGTCAGGATAGAACCCCGGTATCTGGTGTTGTAAGGCAGCAATTATACTGTTTTGCCACGGTGTTTGAAATCCCTAATTTTTGGAAGAGGGGCATTGTTGCCAAGTTTACACATCGGCAAGAAGCCATCTTGATCTACTTTAGTATACGTGGTTCAAGAACTTCGAACAGCTAGGTGAACAATTATAACTTTTTTTACAAGACAAACTGGATGATTGATGGCCATGAATTGCGAAGGTGCATTCTCACACCAAAGCACAAAAAACTGTAGCCAAACTACCCAATTATTACGTCAAACTGAAAATCAAACAGCTAATATAGATTGGAATGTCTTTCTATCTGCAAATCATAGCTGCGTGCTTTTCAGGAAGTTGGCTAATAATCATTATAGGGAGTATCACAAATACAAATAGTCGGATAAAGATTTCTAAATGAAATAAATAGCAAACTTCATCTTCATCTTCAGTCAACAAATAAGCTCAAGAATGTTTTTTTATTGAAATGAACTCAAACATATTTATTTTGCTGCAAAGGATGACATTAAATTTTGCACAGCCAGTTAGTCACAAACTCAGTGCTAAGGCTATGGGAGAGGGTAACTCTTTTTCTTAAGACTTTATTTTGAGATAATGGTTTTTAAAAGCAGAAAAATTAAGGAAGATTATTCAAAACTGTAAACGGCATCAGCTGATCACTTATAAAATTGTGGAATTAAGGAATGCACAGAAGGCGAGCGAGAAGACTAACCAAGTGAACGAGGGTGCATAATGTTAACTTGCAGAAATCTTTATCTTTCAAAGTCTGATGCATTCGATTCAGAGTGAATATAGGTCTGAAAGCCTGCAGGCAATAGACAAAATGGAACTTGGCTCAGGGCAGTGACAAGGTGCCCAAAGTTTAATACAGTTGGAAAAGATTTGGAATAGAAATGCTTGCAAAAGAGATATTAAAGGGAGTACAGTGCCACTTAGGGAGATAAGGTGGGTTACTGTAGACATCTAAGATTAAATGATTGTAGTGTTGCAGATGTGTACAAAATCTTACATTCAATTATGATTATGTTAAAGGAACCAACATGTTGACATTAGCAAGTTGTTTGAAGAACAGAAGATATATTTTAAATTGCGGTCAAAAGTTCAAAGGTTATGTCAAATACAATATGTGCATAATAGTTATGCCCCAGAATATGTTTATAATGAAAACATTCATTCAGGACTTTTAGTCCCAAAAGAGAACTGGATAAGCACTTGAAAGAGGATAGTTTGTAGGGCTGTGGGGACATGCAAAGTAGTGACAGACAGGTTTGTTGTTTAAGAAGTCAGTTGGCATTGCCAGGCTGAGTGGGTTCTTCTTTGCCATAACAATTTATGAATTTAAATATAGGGTGTTGATGCACGGCAAAAGGCCAAGGTCTTAGTGGTTTGATTGAGGAATAGAATGTAAACTGCAAATATGTTGACAAATGGCAGGTTAAAACTATGCATTTGGTTACAAATCTTGATTTAATTAACATCAAGGTGGTTCAAATGCACTCTATATAGCTTGATTTCTCAAATAGGTTGCATATGGAAAAGATCAACTAAATAAACTAATCAAAAATATTACAATTCTGTATTCATCTTGAGGCGAGTAATCATACAAGGAGCTATTCTTAAGCTTATTGCAGAAAATGGAAATTAATACCTGATATCCATCCGCAACAGTATATGTCATTACTTTACTTGCACAACAGGCAGCAAGGATAGCACCATCAGGTGAATAAGATAGAGCATTCACTGGTGCTTTGTTCTCAAAATCCAATACACAGTCATTTTTCTGCAGAGTGGAATCTCGAATAGAATACATGTATATTTTGCCATCCTTTAATAGAACAAATACAGTAGTTTGATTTAATTTACAAAAAAAACGTAAATAAAAAAAAAAAAAAAGCTGAAAAGGAAAGTAATTATAAAGCACAATGGACCCAGTTGACATTTATATATTCAGTCTGAATTTAAAAAAAAATACACCACAAATTTCCACTGGAACATGGAAAAACGAGTCACGCAGTCAATGATCACCAAAGGGAGCAGCAATATTGAATGTTAATGAAAGACACACAAGGGTAATAAAATAAACACCATATTAGGAAAATCAAGTGAAGCTTTATGGGTTGATTTAACGGACAAATCATATTGCCGAGCTCGTTTTATTGGCCTCCAAACAGTTTATGGGTTAAGGGAGCAAATCTGAAAGCAAGTTTGAAACTTACTGTGTGAAAGGACTGGATAGAGTGAATGCAGAAAGGATGTTTCCACTAGTGGGATAATCTGGGAACAGAGGCCATTGCCTCAGGATAATAGGATGTACCTTTAGAAAGGAGATGAGGAGGAATTTATTGATGTCAAAGGGTGGTGAAACTGGGGAATTCATTGCCACAGAAGGCGGTGGAGGCCAAGCCAATGAATATTTAAGGTGGAGAATGATAGGTTCTAGATTAATAATGGGCCTGTCCCACTTAGGCGACTTTTTAGGCGTGCAGGAGACTGTGTGCTCGCCACATGTTCACTGGTGGTCTCTGGTGAGTCTCCTTCATGGTCGGAAGGGGTTCCCGCATTCTGCGGCCTCAGTATGGTCGCCCCAAATTTTTCAACATGTTAAAAAATGTTCTGCGACCAAAAATTGGTCACCATGGAGATAATCCTGTAGTTATGGGTGCAGTTGTAGTGGGGTCGCCATGTAGTTGTAGGTAGTTTTACTTAATCGGCTTTGCTGACAGGACATTTTCGTTGGCTCATTGGGGAAAAATAAATGTAAGCAGGAGTTTTCAGAACCAAGGATGTGTCTGCGTGTTCCACTTTGGCAGTCGCCGGCAGTCTGCTGAAAAATTGCCCAAGTGGGACAGGCCCATAAGGGTGTCAAGGGATGTGGGGAGAAGACAGGAGAATGAAGCTGAAAGGGAAGGATAGATCAGCCATGATTGAATGGCAGAGTAGACTTGATGGACTGAATTGCCTAAGGTGTTGCTACAACTTATGAATTTTCTGATGCTAAAAAGCACCATGGTGGCATGTTTCTAACATGTCAAGGATCACAATGAAAGGCTCAATGGGTACAGAGTTCATAAATTGCATTCAGGAGAACTTTTATTTGTAGGACTCAGTCCTACAAAGGGAGGACATTTTAGAGTTATTTTTGAGGCATGAAGTCGGGCAGAAGGTAGTATTAGTAGGAAATCCTTTGTGGCGATGAACACAACTCAAATTGGAAGAGGACAAAAGGTAAAATAGGAATAAAGGTTTAAGCTGGGACGGGCAGTTCCACTTTAACAGATTGAGCAAAGATGAATGAAAATAACAATAAAGATAAATCCTGGAGCAATGAATCATTTAAATTGATTCATAAAAGGAAACATAGAAACATGGAAATTAGGTGCAGGAGCAGGCCATTTGGCCCTTCGACCCTGCACCACAATTCAATATGATCATGGCTGATCATCCAACTCAGTATCCTGTACCTGCCTTCTCTCCATACCCCCTGATCCCTTCAGCCACAAGGGCCACATCCAACTTCCTCTTAAATATGACCAACGAACTGGCCTCAACTACCTTCTGTGGCAGAGAATTCCACAGATTCACCATTCTGTGTGAAAAACGATTTTCTCATCTCGGTCCTAAAATACTTCCCCCTTATCCTTAAACTGTGACCCCTTGTCCTGGACTTCCCCAACATCGGGAACAATCTTCCTGCATCTAGTCTGTCCAACCCCTTAAGAATTTTGTAAGTCTCTATGAGATCACCCCTCAATCTTCTAAATTCCAGCGAGTACAAGCCAAGTCTATCCAGTCTTTCTTCATATGGAAGTCGTGCCATCCCAGGAATCAGTCTGGTGAACCTTCTCTGTACTCCCTCTATGGCAAGAATGTCTTTCCTCAGATTAGGAGACCAAAACTGTACGCAATACTCCAGGTGTGGCCTCACCAAGACCCTGTACAACTGTAGTAGAACCTCCCTGCTCTTGTACTCAAATCCTTTTGCTATGAATGCCAACATACCATTCGCTTTCTTCACAGCCTGCTGCACCTGCATGCCTACTTTCAATGACTGGTGTACCATGACACCTAGGTCTCGCTGCATCTCCCCTTTTCCTAATCGGTCACCATTCAAATAATAGTCTACCTTCCTGTTTTTCCCACCAAAGTGGATAACCTCACATTTATCCACATTATACTGCATCTGCCATGCATTTGCCCACTCACCCAGTCTATCCAAGTCATCCTGCAGCCTCCTAGCATCCTCCTCACAGCTAACACTGCCCCCCAGCTTCGTGTCATCCGCAAACGTCGAGATGTTGCATTTAATTCCCTCGTCCAAATCATTAATGTATATTGTAAATAGCAGGGGTCCCAGCACTGAGCCTTGCGGCACCCCACTAGTCACTGTCTGCCATCCTGAAAAGGACCCGTTCACTCCTACTCTTTGCTTCCTGTCTGCCAGCCAGTTCTCTATCCACATCAATACTGAACCACCAATACCGTATGCTTTAAGTCTGTATACCAATCTCTTGTGTGGGACCTTGTCGAAAGCCTTCTGAAAGTCCAGATACAACACATCCACTGCTTCTCCCTTATCCACTCTACCAGTTACATCCTCAAAAAATTCAATAAGATTCGATTCGTCAGACATGATTTACCCTTCGTAAATCCATGCTGACTTTGTCCAATGATTTCACCACTTTCCAAATGCGCTGCTATCATATCTTTAATAATTGACTCTAGCAGTTTCCCCACTACCGATGTTAGACTAACTGGTCTGTAATTCCCCGTTTTCTCTCTCCCTCCCTTTTTAAAAAGTGGGGTTACATTAGCTGCCATCCAATCCTCAGGAACTACTCCAGAATCTAAAGAGTTTTGAAAAATTATCACTAAGGCAACTGCTATTTCTGGGGCTACTTCCTTAAGTACCTGGGATGCAGCCTATCTGGCCCTGGGGATTTATCGGCCTTTAATCCATTCAAGGTAAACATTCAAGAACAAGGTAAACATGTTACTACAATACCAAAAATAGGATAAGTTTGAAGCTCTACCAGATGTCAAGGTAAATGGAGGAAAACGGAAGCCTATATGGTACTAAGGACTAATGCAGCATCAATCTAACAATTAAAAAAAAATAAAGGAAAATCATAATAAGAAAAAAGTTGCAAAGAAGGTCCAATACAAATATGCAAATTTGGGTTAGACAAATTGTTAGTTTTGATAAAAACCAGCCATTTTTATCTGCCCCCATTTAGGCAGATATTTTTATTTTCTTATTGAATACTCTGACCTGTCAGACATGTCCCATAGCCTTACCATTAGCAAAATAATGTACTGATAAAGAAATTATAATCTTAACTGTCCTTTAACTACCATATTAGAGCATCCAGTCTAGCAGATATATTCCCTTTATTATACCCCTCCTCACCGTCTGCTAACTAAATTAGTTTTCTCTTCTTCCCACCTCTGAAAAAAAGTTTGCGGAGCCAAAATAGCAACCGTTTCTTTTTCCATGGATGTAACTTGATCTGCTATGCATTTCCACCTTTAAAAAAAAATCCATTTATTTTAACTACAATGGAGGGGAAAGCATTGGATGTATAATATAACTTTTCATTTAAAAATGCACAGATTAAGCAAGGGCATATTAAGGGAAGATTGTGTCTAACAAACCAAATTATTTTAGTGTTGAGAGAAACTTGATAAAGACAGCCAATTTGATATGGTTTACATGGATTCATTCAAAATTGCAATGGTGGCATAGAGTTGAAATAGTAAAAAGGCCATAAGATCTTAGAAAGAGTTTTAATCTGGACCCAGAATTGGCTTCATGGCAGGAAGTAAAGGGCACCTTTCGACAAATGTTTTTCCAACATTTGGAGATATGCTATAATTAAGGGAATACACAATCTCAAAGGGTACATCCACAGATCGTCAATAGTCAATATTGCTTTTTACTCACATGTTAATTGTTACCAGGCTGAAATTCTTTTTCAGTCATTTTCATTAAATTTCAAAAACCTCCCCAAAAGCAGTGAAAGAGAGTCTTACATTTCCTCCCACAGCCAGAGTTTCTCCTCCAGGATGAATTGCTACAGTTTCCACTTCGCAATCAAGATTTTTAATTGCAAAAACCTTTTTCTTGTCCTTCAGGAGTACAATCTGTGCATACAAGCATATTTAATAGCCTCATTACACAAGCTTTTGGTTTCAGATTTTAAAGTTAAGAATCACAAGCTAAATGAGCTAATTGAATTAATCCAGTTCAAAACTGTGGACAAAGTTGTGAATTTCTATATTTTATGGATGACAGTAACATTTCTGCCCAAATTCAAAACATGAAAACATCAGCACTACATATTATGATAAGCGTGTAAAGAATTTGTACGTATGCACAATGAGACTCAATTATATTACAAACAGGAGATAAATTTGAAAAATAAGCTTATTTTTTCAAAACAACCTTGGGAGTAGAGGAAAAGTGAAACTGGATTACATAGTTTGACCAATAAAACATAACAAGTTAATGGCTGAACTAAATCTGGCTTGCCCTCTGCACCACATATAACAATGTATATTGTTCTTTAAACCTAAATCCAAACATCAAGCAGCAATCGTTTAAAATTACCTGACCAATTGAAGTGACAACTGTATAGCCACCAGGACCAACTGCTACGTTCTTCGGTTGGGTATCCATCTTTACTGTGTCTTGAGGACTATAAATGAAATACAATACGTAGAGCAAATAGTTCATGAACTTGTACATTATTCCTACATATAGAGTTAGCATCTTACAGCACCGAAATGAGCACTTTGGCCCAACTTGTCTATGTCAACCAAAATGACCCCATCCACTTGGCTGCATTTGACCCATAGCCATCCAAACCTTTATGGACGGATCTGTTCAATTGTCTTTTAAATGCCAATTGCACCTACCTCCTCTGGCAGCTTGTTCCATATAACCACCATACATTCGGTGTGGAAAGAGTTGCCCCATAGGTTCTATTTCCCCTCTAACCTTAAACCAATGTTTTCTGGTTCTTGATTCCCCTAGTCAATGTAAAAGACTGAAGTTTTCACCCTATCTATTCCTCTTGTGATCTCACACAGCTTTAAGATTAGCCCTCATCCAGCTGTGCTCCATGGGGATAGTCCTAGCCTGCCCCACAAGCTGGCAAAATCCTTGTAAATCTTCGCTGCAATCTTTCCAGCATAACAATATTTGTCCTATAGCAGGGTAACCCAAACTGAACAAACTCTTGCAAATTCAGTCTCACCAACTTGTTAAAAATACTCAAAATGAATAAATTTCAAGGCCCAGTCTCACTTTCCCTTAATGGACTAAAGTTTGAATCCACAAGGATTCAGAAGTATTTCCCTATATTTTCACCATTATTGACATTATGTACAAAAATTAAACTGGCTACCATATCTACACTTTTTACCCTCCATTACTATGCAGGAAGACTCCTAATTGAGCATGCAGTCTGTAATAGATTTTGAACCCCATCTAATTAAACATGATAAACATGTTGAACCAGAAGTGCAACTGGCAGACGGGAGACAGTCCCCTTATGGCATGAACCACCTGCAAATGATAACAAATATGGCAATTCTTCAATGCATAGAAGGCTCAATACCTTGTTAGTTAAGCTCAAGCAACTAATTTCTGAATGGCAAATTATTCAATGGACTCCAAATGGAAGTCCAGAGATGGATCATAAACTTGAAGTAGCTTCACAGATGTTGGAGATTCAGGTCACTGAAGCACAAATCTAAATCTGGCACAGGGACATAGAGCTCATTTATGCATGTTTATTTATTTTATTTAATATGATCATTTATGATCAAAAATTTTGTTTCTGAAATTTTGTTTCCCAAGCATTCAGTCCTGAAACATTAATGCCATTTTCTCTCCACAGGTATTGTCTGATTCGTTAAGTATCTCCTGTAATTTTTTTAAATTACAGATTTTAATGAATCACAGTTTCTTGTTTTTTATTTTGCTAACCTTTGCATTTGCCCAAGCCTAGTTCAGTCAGGTGTCAACCTTTTTGCCAGACATTTTGTGGACAAGGTTTATGCTGCCACAAGTAGAAAATCATACTTAACTGCACAGGCCCTTCAGTGGTGCATGGTATCCTTAATTGTGACAATTTTGTCATCAACGTGTTGATAACAGACAATCTGCAAGTAGCCAGCCCATACCCTTGCAGTGAATTAGTAAAAAGGACAGACACCTCAGCACCTTCTCTCCAATTGTTTTTGATTTTCATTATGTTCACAAGTTACTCTCCCCAAATTATTTTCGCATCCCGAACAATTTGGCAACCATAACATTATTTTAACCCAGAGAAGGGATTACATCAGGTGTGCAAGGTTAAATAGTTAATCAAATGTACATATTTGCTTGAAAAGGAGAGAAATAGTGAAGAAAAAGGAGCACATAGTCAAATATCATAATTTTGAAAATATAACACTGGAAGAGGACAAAACATGGAATTAGAAAACATAAATTATATCTTACTTATATTCTTTCTTGATCAAATTGGTGAAACGCACAGTATCATCCATACCACAACTAACAAGTTCATCGTCATCATGGATCGCCAAAGATGATACCATATTGGTATGTCCTTTCCCTGTAAAAGCATCATTCTCCCCAGAGAGAGCATCCCAGTAATGTGATAATCATATAAATCAAGGAAAGGTAACATGACCTTCATAACAAGAGGAGTGAAGTAAAGAAGCAAAGAGGTCCTTCTGCAGTTGTACAGGGCCCTGGTGAGACCACCACTGGAATATTGTGTGCAGTTTTATTCTCCAATTTTGAGGAAGGACATTCTTGCTATTGAGAGAGCAGCGTAGGTTCACAAGGTTAATTCCCAGGATAGCTGGACTGTCATATGTTGAAAGAAAGAAGCAACTGGGCTTGTATACACTGGAATTTAGAGGGATGAGAGGATATCTTATTGAAATATAAAGGATTAATGGATTGGACATGCTGGAGGCAGGAAACAAGTTCCCGATATTGGGGGAGTATAGAACCAGGTGCCACAGTTTAAGAATAAGGGGTAGGCCATTTAGAACGGAGATGAGGAAAAACCTTTTCACCCAAAGAGTTGTGAATCTGTGGAATTCTCTGCCTCAGAAGACAGTGGAGGCCGATTCTCTGGATGCTTTCAAGAGAGAGTTAGAAATAGTTCTTAAAGATAGCGCAGTCAAGGGATATGGGGAGAAGGCAGGAACGGGATATTGATTGTGGATGATCAGCCATGATCACAGTGAATGGTGGTGCTGGCTCGAAGGGTCGAATTGGCCACTACTGCACCTATTGTCTATTAACACAGAAACTTCAACAATCAAGACCTTGTAATTTCACACATTTTACCAGTGGGACTACCATTTTAGTCTAATGTTTCTGAACTGGTGCCATTTTAATAACACTAAATGCAAATCTGAGAAGCATCCATAAATTAATTAACAAAATTAAAATGGTTAAAAAAAGAAAAAAACTGTTTTGCATCAAAATGAAGTTGTGGAAAATTGCCAAATTGACAAGCATGGAAGTATGTTTTGTTTTACGGTGGTCCAGTGGTGGGCTAGTCAGTGATCAATCGAATCAGAAGCACAGGCTTCCCATTAACTGGAGTATATGAGAAAAGGGACAAAACAAAATTAGCCTGTAAGTGGGACATAAAAACCCCTAAAGAGAAATTTGTAATTTCAAGCCCTTATGGAGCATGATTTGGTAAAAATTATGAAGACAATTTGAATTTGTCAAGTGTGTCCAGGATTTCCTCAAGGAATAATGGGCCTGACAAGGGAGATAACAAAGCTTGATCTACTCTTTGGGTATTGGGCAAAGCAAGTCACTGAAGTGGCAGTGGGCAATCCTTTTTAGGACCAGGGACCACAGTACTATTAGCTTTAGAATAGTTAAGGATAATGACAGGGCTAGTCCACGTTAAAGTTCTAAATTGGTGCAATGACAACTTTGCTGGTATGAGACGAACTTGAAAAAGTTGATTGGAGTAGGCGGTTTGTGGGCAAGGGACATCTGGAAAGTGGGACTTTTTTTTTTTAAATTAAAGTGCCATGTCAAGGTAAGCAAGTCCTGTTAGAGTGAAAGGCAAGGTAAGCGGGAATAACAAATCCAGGCTGATTAGAGAAATTAAGATAGACACAAAATGCTGGAGTAACTCAGCAGGACAGGCAGCATCTCTGGAGAGAAGGAATGGCGACATTGTCGGGTCAAGACCCTTTCTCAAATTGAGATTCCGGTAAGGAAAAGAGGCATGGGTCAGATTTAGGCAATTGGAATCAAGTGCATCCCCAGATGATTTAGGGACCGAGAAGCATGTGTAAAAATGAGGGGGGGGGGGGGGGGGGGAAAGAGAGCACCAGATATCTCTGGCAGATAAGATTCCAAAGTGATTATGTTGTAGGAAAAAGGGTAACTAGAAAGAACAGGGCCCTCAGAAACCTAAATGGTCATCTATGTATGGTGCCGCAAGAGACAGGAAAGGTCCTCAATATTTGTCCTCTGGTTTTTACCATGATGACTAGCCAACATGAAGACTAGCCAACTTGGGAAAGTTAATGGAGATGTCTTGGGGACAGTCTGTATTAGTCATAAACGTGCTGGACATCCCAAGACATGATGGTAGATAACTTTTTCATTGTGGATAAACATGAATCATCATTAAATATAGATAAGGTGCTAGAAGATGGCTCAATTTAAGAATGGCTGCAAAGAAAAGATTAGGAACCACAGAGCAGTAAGCCCGTAATTCATGATAGGAAAGGTACAGGAGGGGATTCGTTAGATGTATTTAGAAAGAGTGGCTAATTAGGGATAGTCAGTATGTTCTTGTGCATGGAGGATCATGTCTCACAAAGTTGATGAGTATTTTGGTGAAGTAACCAAGAAAGCTATGAAAGTAGCAAGGCCTTTGATAAGATTTTGTTTGGTTGGCTGCTCTGGGAAGTTAGATTGCATGGATGCCAGGGAGAACTAGCCAACTAAATACAAAATTGGCTTAATGGCAGGAAACGGGTGGTGAAGGTGGAAGGTAGAAGGTCGTTTTTCAGTCTGGAGGTCTGCAACTATTGGTATGCTTCAAGAATTGGTGCTGAGCCCATTGCTGTTTGTCATCTACAATTAGGATGAGAATGTACAAGACATTTGATTTAACACACTAAAGAGCCTGTCCCATTGTACGAGGTAATTCAAGAGCTATCCTGAGTTTAAAAAATATCAAACTTGTGGTAAGTAGAATGCACGTAGCGGGTACGTTGGCGGTCGGAACATTTCTGATCGGCTCGTAATGCTAATGGCAGGTACTCGGGAAACGTGGTAAGCTCGTGAAGATTTTGTACATGTTGAAAAGTGTCCACGAGAGCCCCTACAAGCGGCTATTACCGTAATTCTCTGAGTTCGAATCATGGGAAACTCGGGAGAACTCTTGAATTACCTCGTACAGTGGGACAGGCCCTTGAGATAGATGGACAGTGAAGACAGACATCAATAATTACAGTGGCATTTTGATAAGCTGAGCAAGTTGACTGAAGAATGGCGATATGAGTGTAATTTGGATAAGTGAGGTATTACATTTTGGGAAGATAAATTAGAGCATGATCTTCAGTGAACAGAAAGGTCCTGGGAAGTGTTGTAGAGCAGAGGGATCTACAAGTAAATCAGTTCCTTTTAAGTGTTATCTTGGACAGATAGGCTAGTGAAGACAACTTTTGGTCAACCTGCTAAAGGAAAGATGCCATTAAGCCAGAAATGATGCAGAGAAGATTTACAAGGACTTGGTGGCCAGAGCTCCAGGGCAAGATTGGGTAGGCTAGAACATTATTCTCAGGAGGCCGAGGAATGATATCATGGAGGTGTACAAAAGCCCAAGGAGCAACTTTATCTACACAGAGGGTGGTGGCTATATGGAAGGGGCTGCCAAGGAAATAGAGACAGGTACAAAAACATTAAAAAAGACACTGGAACAAGTACATTGATAGGAAAGGATTAAAGGGATTATGGACCAAACGTAGGCAAATTGAGATTTAGATAGGACATCTTGGTTGGCATGGACGAGTTGGGTTGAAGGGCCAGTTTCTGTGCTATACGACTAATTTTACTAGTGAAGGTAAACAAAGCATTCATATTAAAGAAAAATCAAGCAATTTTATATTGAACTACCAGCATTTCCCTGCACCATGTGCTGACAAAATTTTTTAGGCTCATCTGTACAAAAGCAGAAGGCTTCCAGTTAATGAAGTCTGTTCATTGCAATTTCTCAGAACACCTACCACTAGTCTTCTCAGAATGTGCTTCCAATTCTGCAGTTCTGAACCACCCAGCTCAGACTAGACCAGGGAATAGTATCTCCATTTGTTTCAAATGCTGAAGATTGCTTCAAATGCTGAAGTAATTAAAGTTGGTTTATGATTTTTTATTTTCTACAATTGAAGTCAATTACTATAAGGCGTTCTTAATTCTTTCCAAGGCTGATACCCCCATTTTTTTTACTTGGACAAGAGATTGATTTATTTCACAGAATGCATTGTTGGTGAAATGCTTGTATAGATTTATCCAGGAAATTCCTGCATGGTAAACTGCACAAGATAACTGCTGCCGCTGTGCATAGTTCAGTGGCAAATGTGGATGCTTGGCCCACAGTTATGGTTTGCAGGGAATTCAGGGGCTAGCTGAATAAATAAGGGTTGATTTAATTGAATTCCCTATCAAACGTTACATTATGATCACTGGAATAGTTTCAAAATAGTTCATTGGTTAAAGGAGAACATTTAGCCTCATGAACACTAATTAAAAAACCCCACAATAAATAAATAAACAATAAATAAAAAATTAAAGATCGCCTATAGAAAAATATGCATGCTATTCAGTTCAGAATATGTCCAAGTGTCTCTTGGATTTTACTTTTGTTGAGTAGGTGGCAATAAAGGGGGGCTTTTCTGGTTGGTTGCCAGTGACTAACGGTTCTGCAAGAGTCTGTGCTGGGGCTGCTGCTCTTCCTGTTGTATTCTAATGATTTGGATGAGGGGATTGAAGGCTTTGTGGCCAAGTTTGCAAATGATACAAGAATAGGTGGAGGGGCAGATAGTGCAAAGAAAGCATGGACTCTGCAGAAGGACAGATAGGTTGGGAGAGTGGACAGAAAAGTGGCAGATGGAATATAGTGCAGCAAAGATGGGAGGAATGCATTTTGGTAGTACGAATAAAGGTGTAGATTTACTTTCTAAATGGGAAGAGAATCCAGAAATCAGATGTGCAAAGGGACTTGGGAGTGCTGGTGCAGGATTCCCAAAAAGTCTGCAAGTCGAATCGGTAGTAAGGAAAGCAAACACAATGGTAGCCTTTATTTCGAGTGCTTGTATACAAAAACAGGAATGTAATGCTGAAGTTCTGCAAGTCACTGGTCAGGCTACATTTGGAACATTGTGAGCAATTTTGGGCACCATATCCGAGGATGTGTTGGCCCTGGAGAGGGTCCAGAGGGGGTTTACAGAAATAATCCCAGGAATTAGTAGGTTAACCTATGATGAGCGTTTTTCGGCACTGGGCCTGTACTCGCTGGAGTTTAGCTGAATGAGGGGGGACCTCATTGAAACATACAGAATAGTGAAAGGCTTGGATAGAGTGAATGTGGAGAGAATGTTTCCACTATTGGGAGAGTCTAGGACTAGAGGTCATAGCCTCAGAATTAAAGGATGTTCTTTTAGGAAAGAGGTGAGGATAAATTTCTTTAGTCAGTGAGTGGTGAATCTGTGGAATTCCTTGCCACAGAGGGTTGAAGAGGCCAAGTCAGTGGATATTTTTAAGGCAGAGATAGATAGATTATTGATTAGTACAGCTTATGGGGAGAAGACAGGAGAATGGGGTTAGGAGGGAAAGCTAGACCAGCCATGATCGAATGGCTGAGTAGACTTTATGGGCCGAAAGGCCTAATTCTGCTATCATTTATGATCTTATGAATACATTGCGTAGGATGATCAACTTTACAGCCAAAAAATAATGTCAGTATCAGTATTTAGCAAAAGTTTACACGAAGATAAGTTTACTTCACTAGGAACCTGGTTTAAAATGGGTTAATTTCTACTTCATCAAGTGGATTTAAAAATTAATCTACAATGAAGCACAACACTTTCAGAGGAGATGCAGATTTTTTATGAGATACTCTTTAACCATTTCATAAATAGAGTAATGCTTCAATTTCAGGCAGTTAAGATGGCCATACTTAAATATACAGTAGAAAAAAAAGTTGCTGTTTTGCTAAAATATATTTCATATAATATAAAATAATTCAAAGATTAACCCAGGACGACAGCACGAACAGGAAATGTTTTACTGCTTAAATAAAACAGTTTAATAAAAAAGTAATTGAGAAAATTAATTAAAAAAAGCCACCAAATAATCATTGTCTAATATGCTCTAAGCTATGCAGTTTGCTATTTTGGCGTGTAACCAAATTATTCAGTCCAGCCAAAATATCCCCAACAAAAAGAAAAGGATATTTATGTGACCATCATGGCTGCCGGAGTAGATAGATTGCTTCCCATTATCAGTATGAACAGTCAACGACTGAATTGACTTGCTGTGCCCCTGTAAAAAAAAATTATTAAAACGTTATATAACATGCGCAAATGCAAAAATACACAATTTAGTTGTCTTTGCAAAACAATCCAACTTGCAACATACAAATGCAAAAAACTTTAAAACATGTGTCCCAAAAGGATAACACATGCACTTTGGTCAATTAGTTCTAAGCAATCAACCACCAATACTTGTAATGTTGTATTGGTATTTAATAAAAGTTAAAGTTGTTATGGCTGCATTACCGAGATTCTAATAATTATTCCAGTTGTGCGGAGGACAGACCTTTAGATTAAGAATGGGTAACATTATAGTTTCAACTATTAGCAAAAGGGCATTGTAATTTTTTGGTTACATTTAAAAGTCTAAAAAACTGTGGTGACACCACTGACTGAAGTTACCAATTCTTATTGTGTACGAAAGGAGATTTTTTTTTGTGCATCCTAAACTATGAAATTCACCTAAAATAATGGGTTCATTTCTTAGTTAGTTACAATCATTTCCTGAGATAAAGCTAACCAAGATTTTTTGTTTAGTGTAGCAATATAGCACAGACAGGCTCTTTGGCCCTCGTAGTCCGTGTCGCCCAGTGTTCCTCACACACTGACACTATCCTACGCAGACTAGGGACAAATTACAATTTTACCAAAGCCAATTAACCCACAAACCTGTATGTCTTTAGAGTGTGGGAGGAAACTGGTGCACCCGGGGAAAACCCACGCAGGTCACGGGGAGAACGCACAAACTCTGTACAGACTGAACCCAGGTATCTGGTGCTGGAAAGTAGCAGCCACATTGCTGCGCCACTGTGCTGGCCTGTCTGGAGCGGCGGTGTAGAATGAGTGAATGTTATGGGATAGTCTTGGAACAAGTAGGGTATAACATCGCATACTACATTTAAGATGCAAATTTGGACTTAAACTCCAATATGCATACGTGTGCAATACATGGAACATCAGTAACTGTGGCTGCCCACTTAGGGACTTATTTCTGTTAAACCAATATATTGTTCCATACATATTATAAAAGTCAAATCTTACTGGATACATTTTCCACCAATACAACTGCATCATGCAAATTTAGCATTAAAAGGCCTTTTTGGCATAATCACCAATTTAGAAAAACCTTCTGTACGAATAAAGAAATATTACAGAGTAATACAGAGATCCTGCCAGACTCAGAGGACCTCGTCTTTTCCTGCCTCTTTTAAGTGCACATGTTCTTAAAAAGTATTTAACACTAGAAAAATCCAGAAGCAATCAGCAAGTTTTTCAAGAACCTAGCATTTTAGAGGCAATGGAGATAAATATTTGGAACCTGTTGCAGGATGATTCATGCTATTCATATTTCAACACTGCTGTCATTGTTGTCTTCATTAAAAGTAGTACCTTTTCCACTCGGGGCATAGACTATTTTCCGCTTCTACACATGACATTTATTACAATTGAAAACATCACATAATTAAACATATTTCCAAGGACGTGTTGTTAAACAATAACTCTCCAATAATCTGGCTTCTGGCTGTTCAGAAATTCAGATTATTCCACATCTGGCTAATTAATTTGTCTAGAATGCAAGTCAGTGATCTAGAGTACAAAAGTGCCACCAGAATCAGAGGGGAATGGGCAAAAAAGAGAAGGAATAGCTTGTGGGGCCTAATGCAGTCAAGATGGATCCATCTTATGACTGTGTGTATAGCCGGACCTAGTGTGGGATCTGCAACACCAAAGATGGATGGGTGGATGTGACATAAGCAAGAGAGTATTTGCATATTTCCCCACTTTATTTTACTCATTGGTATCACTGGAAAAATCTATTAATTATATGTAATCTATCTATTATATGTAATAAAAGTGATTTTACCTATTATGATAGTCTGCACTGCCAATAGCTATAGGTGGTTGATCCTTGGAGCTGTACTATGGGAATTTAACCATGAAAGTAGCGATTCACTACGAACAGCTGCTGTAAAATTATATTCAAGGACCCACTTCAAAAATCAGACAAAACAATACCAATATTTAATGAAGTATCTAAATCCAAAAATAACATAATCCCTCTCCCTGCAACTTTAAGGGAGTAACTGCTATCAAATGACATTTCTAAAGTTCAATTGGTAAATGTGAACAAATGTTAATGTGCAAACAAATGAAAACTTCAACATTACAAGTAAATATTTGAGATCTTTCAAATTATGAAGTAACAATATCAGTTGAAGCCAAAATTAGTTATTCTGACACTTGGACTATGTCACAAGTTATAGGAGTAGAATTAGGTCATTCAGTCCATCGAGTCTATTGGATCATGGCTGATCTGCCTCCTAATCCCATTTTTCTGCCTTCTCCCCATATCTGCCTTAAAAATATCCACTGACTTGACCCTCACAGCCATCTGTGGCAATGAGTTCCACAGATTTACTACTCTGTCTAAAGAAGTTCCTCCTCACCTCCTTTCTAAAAGAGTGCCCTTTAATTCTGAGGCTATGACCTCTGGTCCTGGATTCTCCCACCAGTGGAACCATCCTTTCCACATCCACTCTATCTATGCCTTTCATTATTCAGCAAGTTTTAATGAGGTCCCCCCTCAACCTTCTAAACTCAGTTGGAGTGGAGGCCCAGTGCTGTCAAATGTTCATCATATGCTAACCCACTGTCCTCTGCTGATCATAATCACTACATTAAAAGTAATGGAGCCTCAAGAGGATAGCTTTCATCATGAAGTTAAATTCACAGAAGAATGAGCTATAATACAAAAACATTTGGAAGGACTACTGCATGAAATTACTTACAAAAATATCACACAATTTGGTAACTAAACTCGGCTTTAGAAATGCTGGACTAAATTTACAATACCTGATCCAAGTATATACACAACAGATCATACATTTACCAGTGGGAAATAGTTTGGACATTGTTGGTTTGGAGTCCTTGTAATAATAAAGACCTCACACCATGTCAGGTTATACACTGTTTATTTAAAATAAACAACTACAAGCTCTCACTTGAGAAGTCACTTCAGACTGCAGTAGACCGCGACGCTAATAAGCTAGTGGGCAAAAGCACAACTCATAACATGAGCCACTAATCTGCATCCCCTCTCTTAAAGAATCAATAACACTGTATACCCATAACTAAGCAAAGCAAAACCTGTCCATCCATGAACCTGTCTAACTGCTTCTTAAACATTACAATAGTCCCTTCCTCAACTACCTCCTCTGGCAGCTTGATTCAAACACCCGCCACCCTATGTGTGAAAAAGTTACTCCTCAAATTCCTATTTAATCTTTTCCCCTTCACCTTAAACCCATGTCCTCTGGTCCACAATCCATCTACTCTGGGCAAGAGACCATGTATCTACCCGATCTATCCCTTTCATAAATGTTATATACCTCTATAAAATCATCCCTCATCCTCCAGCGATCCAAATAATAGAATACCAGCCGACTCAACCTCTCCCAATAGCTCTAGTCGAGGCAACATCCAACATTTCTGGCCTCCAATCCAACTATGGAAATTGCACCAATCTTTGAATTCAACTGCTTCTAATCCTAGCTATTCAAGTGTACGCATTTACCCAAACTTTAGAAACGCAAAATTATATTTATAGGTTATACAATAAAAAAAAGCCTGAATAAAATGGGAATAAAAGCAGCTAAACACCACCATTTAGTTTTTGTTGAGGTTTGGAGACAAGATTGTGCTGGCTCCTTTTAAAAGTTGGATAAAGTACTGGCAAATTGGAACTGGATTTTGGAGGGGTTTGGTGCAATTAAAATGATCAAATGGCCCTTTCTGTACAATGACTGTTATATTTCTACAGGCAACACGTTACCCAAAGTGAAATAGCCACCGGTGCAGAGCAATTTATAATAAAAACTGTGGGATAATTTAAATCAAACAACAGTGGATGCTGGAAATCTGGAATAAAAATAGAAAACATGGAAATTCTCAACAGATTAGTCAGCATCTATGGAAAGATAAATGCAGTTTTAGGTCAGAGAATCTTCATCGCATGTAGTGTTTCTATTTACACAGGGGCTGTGATCTTCTGAATGTTTCCAGTATTTTGTTCTGTGACTAATATGGTGATATTTTGTTTGACTTCAGGGAGAAAAAAACCCGCATGCCAACGATTATGTATTCCTTGGGGATGGAGGTTATTCTGCTCTTGAAAGATTAATGGAACAGAAAGCACTACGATTCTTGTTTGCTTTACCAATTGTACTCTAGTTCTGTAAACTGTATCTTCTTGTTTGCTTTACCAATTGTACTCTAGTTTGTTTTGATTACATTTATTAAGAATATTTAAACTCCTATTAATTCCAGGGTTAATGGCACAGATTGCCAAAACAATACTACAGGATTTGCTACAACTGTCATCATGGAGCGGAACCAGTTTAATGATCTTGAGGCTTAAAATACTTGCAACCTTAAACGGATTATTTTACTTTTAAGATTAGGTCAGATTTTCTGAGCAAATTTAAATTGCCAGTAACACATTATATAAAGCAACTTAATTCGATGAATGTGAAGGACTGCAAATGTTGGTTTAAATCAAAGGTAGACACAAAATGCTGGAGTAACTCAGCATCTCTGGAGAAAAAGAATGGGTGATGTTTCAGGTCGAAGCCCTTCTCCAGTCTGAAGAAGGGTCTCGACCTGAAACATTACCCATTCCTTTGGTGTCTACCTTTAATTGGATCAATAGTAGGGAGGGAGTGCTGCGAGGGGAGAATAACAAGCAAAATAATATACTTTAGTCAAAGAATATATCTACTTAAACGATTCAATATTTCTTTTGTGTCTGTAACTTCAAGCTCTATTTTTAAACTAAGTAACATTTTATGAGTATTTTCCAAAAGCCTCAACTGTAATTGTAGTCCCATTTGACGTTGGCCCAATTTCCCCAAAGTTGGACTCCGGGAACAAAATACAATTAGCATTCTGCTTTTTGCTTAATTTCACACAATATCAGTTGAGTGCATGAACATTTAGTCAGTGCCAATTCTTCTACAAAAAAACTTGCTGGTGTGATCTTTGCTGGTGTGTCACGTCTCCATCCCCTCCCCACGGTCTAACAACTGGATTGGTTCGGCCTTTCATGGAGCTTCAAGCCACAAGCGCAGCGCGGACTTATCATCGCAGAGCGTGCGATCCTTTGCTGAGGATCGTTGTGGAAGTGCTCCCACCGCGGGTTGTGGACTTTAACACCGTGAAGCCATGGTAAGAGAAGGCCGCCCGGGAGCTCCATGCCGCAGAGTGTTTCCGCTACCTCCCGACGCTGGAGTCTCCATCATCCTGATGAGAGGGCTTTAACATTGGTCCGTCGGCAGAGGCAGTGCTGAGGGTTCAAGGCCCCGACCACCACGGGTGAACAAAGGAAGAAGATGGCTGAATTTTATTGCCTTCCATCACAGTGAGGAATGTTGATTCCACTGTGGTGAATGTTTGTTAAAATTATTGTGCATTGCATTATTTTTTTACTTGTATGGCTGTATGGCAACTCAAATATCACTGTACCCTAATTGGTGCATGTGACAACAAATGTGAACTTGAACTTATCATGGAACACCATAAAGTTTGAAAAATGTTTTACATTAAAGGTAACCTGCTACTCTTGTATAATCTGCAAGTGGTTAAAATAAATAACTTTTTAATTATGGCATCCAGAGCAATTCATAATATTTTTATTTCATGCCATTCTTAGCAAGAATCCAAATGATTATTTTTAAGATAAATGCTACTTTCAGGTGAACTTATGACATAATGAAATTGTGAGACCACATGAAGTCATACCATTTCATAGCATTCTCTTGGCACTTCAGACACAGCTGCTTGACCTAATGCACGTGCTAGTTCAATACCTTGATAACGCGGAGAGGTTTGTTGGGATTTGCTTTATCCAGGTAGTTAATGTATCCAGAAAGTGAAATGCTCAGTAGGTGTTTTGGGTGCCACAAGCAACCCAATTGTTGGTCCGATACATCAGATCCCATGTTAAATGTTGTCACTGCAGTCTTGGTTTCAACATCCCAGAGCTTAACAGTCTTATCACCAGATGCAGAAAGGAGCAATTTCTCATCATCACTCCAACTAAGCTATCGAAGGAAACAAAAAGCATAAGCATTAACACATGGCATTTAAATGAATTGGTATATTAAATGGCCTTTGAAACTTGTGAACGAACGAAAGCGTCATTCAGGTGCCATGTCGAGTATCAGCTATGCTTTAGTTGACAACAGTCTCACCTCAAGTCAAAAAGTTATGGGATTGATAGCCCACTTGACATATATACAGTGTCCTCCATAATGTTTGGGACAAAGACACATTTATTTATGTGCCTCTGTACTCCACAATTTGAGATTTGAAATTTTAAAAAAGAATCACATGTGGTTAAAGTGCATTATCAGATTTTATTAATGGGTATTTTTATACATTTTGGTTTCACCATGTAGAAATTACAGGTGTGTTTATACATAGTCCTCCCACATTTCAGGGCACCATAATGTTTGGGACACATGGTTTCACAGATATTTGTAATTGTTCAGGTGTGTTTAAATGCTGCCTTAATGCAGATATAAGATAGCTCTCAGTACAGTCTTTCTTCCAGTCTTTCCATCACCTTTGGAAACTTTTATTGCTGTTTATCAAGACGAAGACCAGAGTTGTGCCAAAGAAAGTGAAAGAAGCCATTATGAGACTGAGGAACTAAAATAAAACTGTTAGAGACATCAACCAAACCTTAGGATTACAAAAATCAACTGTCTGGATCATTAAGAAAGGTGAGCTTACTAATCGCAAAGGGACTGACAGACCAAGGAAGACCTCCACAGCTGATGACATTAGAATTCTCTCCAGAAGAAAGAAAAATCGCCAAACACCTGTCCGACAGAACAGAACCACTCTTCAGGAGTCAGGTGTGGATTTGTTAATCACCGCTGTCCGCAGAAGATTTAATGAACAGAAATACAGAAGCTACACTGCAAGATGCAAACTATTGGTTAGCCACAAAAATAGGATGGCCAGGTTACAGTTTGCCAAGTACTTAAGAGTAATCAGAGTTCTGGAAAAAGGTCTGGTGGCCAGATGGGACGAAGATTAACTTATATCAGAGTGATGGCAAGATCAAAGTGTGGAAGGAGAGAAGGAACTGCCCAAGATCCAAAGCATACCACCTCATCTGTGGGGGCAGTTATGACCTGGGCACGTATGGCTGCTGAAGATACTAGCTCACTTATCTCCATTGATGATACAACTGCTGATGGTAGTAACATAATGAATTCTTAAGTGTATAGACACATCCTATCTGCTCAAGTTCAAATGAATGCCTCAAAACTCATTGGCCGGCAGTTCGTTCTACAGCAAGACAATGATCCCAAACATACTGCTAAAGCAACAAAGGAGTTTTTCAAAGCTAAAAAATTGTAAATTTTTGAGTGGCCAAGTCAATCAAGCCAATTGAGCACAAGCTGAAGAGAAAACTGAAGGAAACCCCAAAACAGGCATAAGCTAATAATGGCTGCGATACAGGCCTGGCAGAGCATCATCAGAGAAGACACCCAGCAACTGGTGATGTCCATGAATCACAGACTTTAAGCAGTCATTGCATGTAAAGGATATGCAACAAAATCCTAAACATAGCTACTTTCATTCACATGACATTGCTATGACCCAAACATTATGGTGCCCTGAAATTTGGGGGGACGGGGGACTATGTATAAATACTGCTGAAGTCTACACGGTGAAACCAAAATGTATAAAAATGGGTTTTATTAAAATCTGACAAAGTGCACACTAACCACATGTGATTTTTTTCCCTATTAGATCTCAAATTATGGAGTACAGAGGCAAATAAATAAATGATGGGTCTTTGTCCCAAACTTTGTGGAGGGCACGGTAGACTGCTATTCTAAGTGGTGAACAGAAAAGGCCCTGCCACAGCAAGGTCCCATCTGCTCTACCAGTGCATGTTTACTATGACAGAGTTTAGCTTAGAGATACAGCTCGAAAATAGGCTCTTCGGCCTATCGAGTCTGCACCGATCTGCGATCCCCACATACTAAAACTATCCTCCACCCATTTGGGAAAATTTACACTTATACCAAGGCAATTAACATACAAACCTGTACATCTTTGGAGTCTGGGAGGAAACTGAAGATCTCTGAGAAAACCCATGCGGTCAAGGGAAGAATGTACAAACTCCATACATACAGCACCCATAGTCAGGATCAAATCTGGGTCTGGCGCTACAAGGCAGTAGCTCTATCGCTATGCCTCCGTGCCGCCGCGTTCCAGCATGTTCTTTTAGAAACATAGAAAGTAGGTGCAGCTGTAGGCCCTTCATCGCCATTCAATATGATCATGGCTGATCATTCAACTCAGTATCCTGTACCTGCCTTCTCGCCATACCCCCTAATCCCTTTAGCCACAAGGGCCACATCTAACTCCCTCTTAAATATAGCCAATGAAGTGGCCTCAATTACCTTCTGTGGCAGAGAATTCCAGAGATTCACCACTCCGTGTTGTTGTTTTTCTCTCAACTATGACTCTTGTAACAATGGTAAAGTGTTGGTGAAGTGTTGGGTGGACTACACACAGATTTGCCCCTCTTGCTTTCGAGGCACATTGGAGGTAATCAGGATCAAACCCAGGTCTCCGACACTGCAAGCACGTTACGGCAGCAATGCTATCGCTGCACCCTAATTTCAAATACAACGGGGATGTTTCTCCAGGGTCTTGGATAATCACCAACAAAAAAAAAAAAATGATTCCCTGACCTCTACTGTTTTTTTGCAAATTTATGTTAACTTTCAAACTAGGTGTTTAAGAAAAAAAATAGCCAATGAATTCCTGCTGCAAAGTTCTAAGCGATAGGAGCAGAAATAGACCATCCTGTCCATCCATTCTACTCCAATTCAATCATGGCTGATCTATCTCTCCCTCTCAACCCCATTCTCCTGCATTCTCCCCATAACCCCCGACACCCATAGTAATCAAGAATCTATCTAACTCTGCCCTAGAAACATCAATTGACGGCCTCCATAGCCTGCTGTAGCAATGAATTCCACTGATTCACTACCGTCTGACTAACAAAATTCCTGCTCATCTCCTTCCTAAAGGAACGTCCTTTTATTCTGAAGCTATGGCCACTGGTCCTAGACTCTCCCACTAGTGGAAACATCCTCTCCACGTCCACTCCATCCAAGTCTTTCACTATTCGGTAAGTTTCAATGAAGCCCCCCCCTCATACTTCTGAAGTCCAGCGTGTAGAGACCCAGTGCCGTCAAACACTCATATGTTAACCCCTTCATTCCTGGGATCATTCTTGTAAATCTCCTCTGGACCCTCTCCAGCACATTCTTCCTCAGATATACAGCCCAAAATTGCTCACAATACACCAATTGATGACATTTCTCACAATACTCCAATTGTTGACCAGAGCCTTAAAGCTCCAGCATTACATTCCTGTTGTCATATTCTAGCCATCTTGAAAAAAATGCGCCAGGAAAGCTGGAAGTATCACGATAGCAGGAAATATTATCATGGATGCCTGCCATTGTAGCCATTCCTCTTTCTATTTTCTACCTTCTGGGAGAAGATACAGGAGCTTGAAAGCCCAGACTTCCAGAGTTAAGAGCAGTTTCTTCCCCATTCCCCAACACTTTATCCAATCATCTTTTTAATGCCTCCTTCTTGGAGATGCTGCCACATACTCTTAACTCTACCTCATCTGGTTATTCCATTATTGCTCTATTCTTTACTCTATCAGAGATTGCACTGAAATCTGTGTGGCATTCTGCTGTTTTGCATTTTTTGTTACATCCATCATTATCACATATACTATGTACTCTAGTTTCGAGCAAACATGGAATTTTATTGAACCCTGGCGTATCTGACAATATCTTACATCAAGATTGCTTAAATTTGAAATAAAAACTAAATTTTAATTACATGTCAAGTAAGTTAGCAGTAGAATAAGATACTTTTGCATATTGATCTATTAATTACATATTAAAGTTAGCTACTTTAATAGTTAAGTTAGTTAATTTTAAAGTTAATTGCTTTGGGCAAAATATAAAAGTGAATCATGCCCGACTTCAAAAGCTACCAATTCAAATAATCAAATGCAACAAGTAAAATTTAGTACAATGTTAGTAAAGCTAGAATACTTACAGCATAGATACCTCCATTGTGGGCCTTCTCTTGTCCAAGAGTACATATCGGAGTTCCATCCGCCCCATTATAAATAACAATCTATTTTGAAATTAGAAGCAGAAAACAATTACCAAATATAATAGCACAGATTTCTTTAATACAAGTAATCACTTGTATTACTCATGAAAAAAAAATTCAGAAATTATTTTATGTATAATCAAATAGAATCATTCCCATTTTCTGTGAAAAGTGTGTTTTCAGCACAGATGCATAACAAAAAAGATATTACACATGAGGATCACCTGCAGAATTACAAAGTAAATCACAACTTTATCATCTGTCATCACTCACCTCAACATGTCCTGACGAATTAAGCCTTATTTTGGGCACAAAAGGACCGAAAAACAACCCAAGCTCTGGCCTCTTGATTAAACATGCATCAAAACTCCTTCTCTGGTAGCAATGTTTTCTGCTCCCAAAATACTAAGCTGCAGAATTCTTTCTTGAACCTTTCACTACACTTATCCATATCTGGAGACACCCCATTAAAACTATATTTAGTTTAAGGCAGAGATAGATTCTTGATTAGTATGATTTTTCCTGTGATAAGCAGACTTTCCAAAAACTGAATATCACCATGTATTTTCAAATTTGAAGAAAAAAGTTGAGAATAGTTCGTACCATTTCTTCAGTAGTCTCCAATTGAAGGACGACACGCTGGTGCACCTTGTAGATTTGCTGCCTCATTACCAGAAAACTGGGTTATATCCTAACCTTGGGTACCATCCGTGGGGAGTTTGCACATTCCCTTTGTGACCATGGGAGGTCCCTCCAGGTGTTCCAGTTTACACCCACATTCCAAAGACATGGGGGTTTGTTGGCTAATTGATCCCTAAATTCCCTTTATTTGCCAAGTATGTTTTGCAACATGAGGAATTTCATTTGCCAAGTCAGTCATACAAGTAAAAAGCAACAGAACACCCAAAACACATTTTAACATGAACATCCACATGCGACTCCTACACATTCCTCACTGTGATGGATGGTGAAATAAAGTTCAAGTCCCTTCCCTTTGTTCTCCCGTGGTCGGGGGCCGCGAGCTTTCCGTTGACGAGACGATCTTGACTCCTGTAGCCGGCGGTGTTTGGGAACTCCGCGTCGAGGCGATCAGCTCCTGCATCGGGAGGGATGCCAGCTCCCCCGCGCAGGACGATCGAACCTTGCGCCAGGGCTGGTCGAACCTTCTGCGTCGTTGGAGCTCCCAACACGGCCTCTCCTGAGATTGCGAGCTCTTGATGATAAGTCCACAGGCCGCGGTTGGAGAGATCCCAGGCAATGGACCAGCTCCGATGTTAAGTCCGCGTCCTACGATGGGGCTCAAAGTCAGTCCGAGGAGGCCTCCAGCTACATCGATGGAAGGCCGCAGAGAGCCCAGAGAATGTGATGCGAAAAGCAATCGCATCTCCGGCAAGGTAAGAACCTGAAAAAAAGTTTCCCCAATCCCCTCCTCCTACATAAGGCAAACCGGAGAACATTAAAACAAACTTTTAACAAACACTACAAATTTAAAAAAGACGAAAAAAAAGACTGCTGGCAGAGCTGCCTTCGTACGGAGCCCCAGGTTGTGAGAAAGCAGAAATAACTAGTGCGCAGAGGTTGGCATGGACGCGATGGGCTGAAGGACCTGTTTCCATGCAGCATTACTAAACTGGTAAAATGAGACAGCTCAGGTAGCTTAGTTTTATAGTACATTTTACCAAAGATATGGGTTCCTTCCTTGCCCATTTAAACTGACCAAATGCCAATTTCAAATAAAGGACAGGCATACCCAAGCAGCTTGGGATCAAATGCATGGCCACGTGTTGCTAAACTAGCAGATATTGTGGTTAGTGTGTACTTCGAATAATACCCAGGGACATTTCTGGATGCAAAACACAATGCAAGAGTCATATCTTAAATTTAAATTACAGCTTTATACTGGATATTTCTACTATTTTAAATTAAATAGTAAACATATCAGGTTTAAAAAAACTTTAATGATTCAAATATTTTATAGGTCAAAGTAAAACATAACACCTGAAAAATGGTTTTGAATGAAAAGTGGAATTAAGGTGTCAAAAGATAGGACATCATGAAAATATTTGCAACTGTGAGCTTGTTGCTTCATTCGCCAAACAGTCTGCTATCTTGCCAAAGAAGACGTAAACTACTGGATAATGGAAAATGTATAATCAGTGATGGACAAGATTAAAATGTCCATCACTCTAATCACAAAGATGACCATTTATATCATATTCACTGTGATTACATGCGCATGGCAATGTTTAAGCAGATGTTATAATATATTCAGAGCAGGATCATTTAAATTAGTCTAAATAATTTTGGGAGGGGAATTGCACATCTATAACTGTCGTGCTTTTCTACCCAAACATTCAGATTGCACAGTGAAATAACTATTTTTGATGTAAAAAGGGTTAAATAATTAATATTCATTTTAGCCTTCAAGCTTTATTCACATTAAAGATGCAAACCTCATTACAGGAAACAATCAGGTTACCTTCTTTAGGGAGAGAGAATACCTCCAAAAAGTTAAATAATTCAATTTTACAAGCAGACATTTCTTTTTAAATATAAAGGAGTTTTTTTCCCCCAAGACCATTTGCAACACAAGCTCTGGTATTGTGTGGCAATGCAGTTTCATTAAGCTCAAATTGCCTCAATGCGTACTCAGGTTATGCAAGAAAACACAACTGAAATTTCAACCAGAAGGAATACAGGTAATGAGCCACAAGCAAACTCAGAAATCTGATATTCCACAACCACTTGAAGTCTTCTCTTACCAGCCCATCTGCACCAGCTGAAGCAAACGTGTTCCCCAAGGGAGAGTACCTCACACAATTAACAAATCCCGTGTGGCTCTAAAACAGAAAAGTCCAAAAATTAGCACATCCAAAATAGTTGTTTTCCAGCTGAAGTTAAGATACCAAATTGACATGTCACAAGTAATTCCATCAGAAAACAATTGTACAGTAAGCAGTAGTGAGATAACACAGCAGTGCAGTGCAATAAACAAAACTGTTGCCTCACAGATCAAGTGACGAGTTCAAATCTGACCTCTGGCAAGGTCATGTATAGTTTGCACGTATTCTGTGACTCACTAAATTTCCTAGTTAATTTAGTGAATCAGTGCGGAAAAAGGTCACAAGGAATAGTAGAATTAGGCCATTCGGCCCATCAAGTTTACTCCGCCATTCAATCATGGCTGATCCATCTCTCCTCCTAACCCCCATTCCCCTGCCTTCTCCTCATAACCTCTGACACCTGTACTAATTAAGAATCTAACTGCCTTAAAAATATCCACTGATCTAGCCTCTATAGCCTTCTGTGGCAACAGGCCCTTCAGCCCACCGAGTCCACACTGACCAGCGATCCCTACGCACCAACATTATCCTACACACATTGGGACAATTTAAATTAATACCAAACCAATTAATCTAGAAACTTGTACATGTTTGGAATGTGGGAGGAAACCGGAGCAAACCAACGCAGTCACAGGGAGAATGTACAAACTGTTTACAGACAGCACTCGTAATCAGGATCAAACCTGGGTCTCTGGTGCTGTAAGGCAGCAACCCTACTGCTATGCCACCATGCCGCAACTATACCAGTCGGTGATCTTGCCACGAGTTGATCTGATTTGCTGCCATATCCCAAAAACATGGATATTGGTAGATTATGTGGTCACTGTAAATAACGTGTGGCAGAATCAAGGAATAGTTGATAAGTATATGAGGAAAGTAAAATAGGATGTGTAAATGTGTGTTCGATGATCTGCATTCTTCATGGATCATGGTTTCCATGCTGTACAACTGTATCGCAAGCAATTATACAGACCGAAAAATAATCCTGCACTATGTTGTCCTCAGGCAAATACATGGCTATGATTGTCCATATTTTTGGACAAAGTGTGGAAATGTCCCTGTAAATCTTTAGTTTACAGAGGTAAGTGCAACTGGTTCCTTTATGATTATACCAGTCAAATTTGATAATTTTACACAAAATGTCAAGTGTCATGTGTACCAAGATACTGTGAAAGACTTTGATTGCATGGCATTCAGTTAAATTTTACCATACAAGTACCATTAATCAATTCAGAAATACGTGCCCCAGTGCAAAATAGATACATTTTCCCTCAACAACTTTTCCTGACTCCTCCCATTTCCGTCAAATCCAAGGGAATGCACATGGGCCCCAGCTATGCCTATCTCTTTGTAGGGTACGTCGAACAATCCTTGTTCGAGGAGTACCGTGGCCCTATCCCCGAACTCTACCTCCGCTACATTGACGACTGCATTGGTGCTACCTCCTGCACCCACTCAGAACTCACTGACTTCACCCATTTCACCACTAACTTCCATCTGGCACTCAAATTCACCTGGAACATTTCTGATATCTCCCTATCGTTTCTTGACCTCACTATCTCCATCGCAGGTAACAGACTACTGACCGATATCTATTATAAACCCACTGATTCCCATGGCTATCTGGACTACACTTCTTCCCACCCTGCTTCCTGTAAGGACTATCCCCTACTCCCAATTCCTCTGTCTGCGCCGCATCTGCACCCAGGATGAGGTGTTCCAAACCAGGGCATCAGAGATGTCCTCATTCTTTAGGGAACAGGGGTTTCCCCCCTTCGACTATAGATGAGGCTCTCACAAAGTCTCTTCTATATCCCATAGCTCTGCTCTCACTCCCCACCCACCCCCACTCGTAACAAGGACAGAGTCCCCCTTGTCCTCATCTTCCACCCTACCAGCCACCACATACAACAGACAATCCTCCGACATTTTCGGCACCTCCAACGGGATCCCACCACTGGCCACATTTTCCCCATCTCCTCCCCATTCGCTTTCTGTAGAGACCGCTCCCTCCGCAACTCCCTGGTCAATTTGTCCCTTCCCATCCAAACCACCCCCTTCCCTGGTATTTTCCGTTACAACCACAGGAACCAAGGACCCAAGCAGTCTTTCCCGGCGAGGCAGAGGTTCACCTGCACCTGCTCCAACCTCATCTATTGCATCCGCTACTCTAGGTGTCAGCTGCTCTACATCGGTGACACCAAGCGTAGGCTTGGCGATCGCTTCGCTCAACACCTCCGCTCAGTTCGCATTAACGAACCCAATGTCCCGGTAGCTTAGCAGTTCAACTCCCCCTCCTATTCCATATCCGACCTCTCTGCCCTGGGCCTCCTCCAAGGCCAGAGTGCGCCACCACAAATTGGAGGAGCAGCACCTCATATTTTGCTTGGGTAGTCCTTGCTTTCTCCTTCCCCTCCTCAGCTCTCCCACAGCCTCTGCCTCTTCTTCCAGCCCCCCCACCCAACATTAGTCTGAAGAAGGGTCTCGACCCGAAACATCACCTATTCCTTCGCTCCATAGATTCACCATCTACCTTCAATTTATCCAGCATCTGCAGTTTTTTCTTAAACAGAGGGAGTAACAGCATTATTAGAATGTTACAGCTGCAGAGGAAGTACATAAAAGGGCAAGGCCAGGGAACTAGGTAGAGAAAGCCAGGACTAGACCTGTAGCTTGAAGTCTGCCAAGTTGGCTGATTACAGAAGCAGCTGTTCCTGAATTTTGTGGTATACGTTTTTAAGCTTTTGCAACTTTTGCTCAACAGGAGAGGGGAAGAAATGAGAATGCGCAGGGTGTTTGTGGTCCCAGCTTACATTGCGGCCGTACCAAATCAGCTGGTGGTGGACTGGAAGTGTGACGGATTGGGGTGTATCAACTCGCCCCAAAACGCTTGCTGTTTTCATCAGAGCAGTTGTCAAAGCAAGTTGTGATGCATTCCAATAGGATGCATTGCACTGCGCATGTGCAGACATTGGTAAGTCATTGAAGACATGCTGGATTTTCATTTGAGGAAGTATCCAGGAATTGCAGCTCTTGACCTTCACCTTTCATGGAAACAGCACCATCAATGCCGACTATGGCATGTACACCACTCAACAATGACTAGCTCTTTCGTCATTTCATCTTGAAAGAGAGGTCATTGTGTTTATGCCAAGCTCCTTCTTCCTGTATCTCGTCTCGTGCAGTCTTGTTCAATATCCAGTCCACTATTGCATTGTCATCTGCAAACTTGTAAACAGATAGAGCAAATTTGGCTGCACAGTTGTGAGTGTATAAGAAGTATAACAAAGAGGCTGAGAATGCTTCCTTGTGGAGTACTGGTATGGGGAATGAACATGGAGGATGATTTGTCACCCATCCTTACTGATCCTTACCCATCTTAGTCAAGGATTGGAATGCTAGATGTTTGGAGGTTAATTGAGTCGAGATTAATTAGGCACGGATAAAGTCAATAAACAAGAGTTGACACAGGTGTCTTTGTTATCCAGATGTTCCAGAGAGATGGGTTAAAGATGTCCACGAATATTCCTGCCAACTGGCCCGCACAGGTTCAGAGCATACGCCTGGGGCGCCAAGTCAGTTGCCTTCTGCAAATTCAGTCTTTGGAAGCCAATCTGATTTCTGCTATAGTGACTCATGGTGTAGGTGCACCCAATGTTGTTGGGGCAGATGTCCTCCCATCATATCTTCAAAATGAGCATAAAATGCACTGGCTTCATTAGGGAGTGACACATTATTAACAGTGAAATTACCCAACAATTCACATTGTTGTCAACTACAGAATGCCAGCCTTTCATAATCAACAGATGTCATAGCTGTGTGATCATCCTGGGACTCTAGCATGGCCCAGAATTTCCCTCTCGATGTCACTGTGATGTTTGTGCATAGATAGACCGCACCATTTAGGACCGCTCGATTTGAATGCTGCAGACTGACTTCATCAGGAGAGGACTTCACAGTTCATCCATGAATTCTGGTTGGGGGACACTCTTATTGAAAAGTTCAGGGATGAAGGTCTGCACATCATGACTACTGAAATCTCCAGTAACAGCCCATCAATTCAGCTTTAACAATGCTAATCATTCAGGATTTAAAAAAGAGAAGCGCCAATCAAAAGATACCAAGTTATTGGACTAATAACCCATGGCCAGAATTTAATTTAGAGATACAGTGCGGAAACAGGCGCTTCGGCCCAGAGTCTGCGCCAAACAGCAACCTGCACATTAATGCTACCCTACACACACACACCAGGGACAATTTACATTTCTACCAATCCAATTGACCTACAAACCTGTACGTCTTTGGAGTGTGGGAGGAAACCGAAGATCAGAGAAAATCCAAGCGGTCATGGGGAGAACTCCATACAGACAGCACCCATAGTTGGGATCGAATCCGGCTCTTTGCTGCTGCAAGGCAGCAACACTACCACTGCGCTACCCATAGTGAAGAATCTGGAGACGCTTGAATGACAAATGTGTACAAAATGATTAATCAATCTGTAACGTAGACCTCACATCAGGGACAGTGATGTCTATCTTCTGACCTTGGTCACTATTCATGGAAATCGACAACCTTTATATCACATGGCCATGTATGTCCTTAATCCCCACACAACTTTGAAATAGACCAACAGGCCACACAGTTGCACAAAACAATCATGCATCAATAAAATGGGAATTAAATAGTTCATGTCACTCAGCCCGATCTAGGCATCAGACCTAGATGAGACATGTTCACACAACTGACTGATCAAATATGAAGAATTGGCCAATATTTGAAATGTTCTCCTCCCTCCGCAGCCCCACTGACTGTTTAAGCAACAGTTTAATGAACGTCCATATTTCAGCCAATGCTTCAAACTCTTGCATTATGATCTTTTAAACTTGTCTCATCTCACTGGTAGGATAGAGCCAGCCAAGGAGGTGGTGAAGTCAGGAGAATTCAAAATGACTATTTAGGTTGACATCATTAATTCAAACATCAAATACACAGAGGAATCCTCTTGTTGATTATAGCTCTGATGAAGGACTGCTCCTCCTTCTGCTGCATAAGATACACAAATTAAAAATAATAAAGTGACATTACAACACTTTACAAACATGTTATGGAGCTAAAAGTCCCTCCATCTAACAAACCAACCCAATTCAAGTTCTTCAATCTGCCAATAGAGGGCAGCTTGGGAACACATCAGTAGAATTGCTGTCTTACAGGGACCCAGCTTCGATGTTGACTACAGATGTTGTCTGTACGGAGTTTGTACGTTCTTCCCGTGACCTGAGTGGGTTTTCTCCAAGTGCTCCAGTTTCCTCCCACACTCCAAAGATGTACAGGTGTGTAGGTTAATTGGTTTGCTAAGATTGTAAATTGTCCCTAGTGTGTAAAGCAGTGTTAGTGCGTGGGGATCGCTGGTCGGTGCGGACTGGGTGGGCCGAAAGGCCCGTTTCTGTGCTGCATCTCTAAACTAACCTAAACTACCACATTCAGTCACACTGTAGAAAGAGGAAGTGAGCACCCCAATTTTCCTGATGGCAGCAAGTGGGAAATAAAAGCCAAGAGCAAATTATCTGCAACCCTCATATCCATGCAAAGAGAATCCTTCTCAGCATCAAGGTTCTATCATTATAAATGGTAAATCTTCATGCAATAAAGACATAGTTGAGCACATCTGGCAAATATTATGGGCTCCAACAACATATAGCCGTATTCTCTTCCAGTGCT
The DNA here is from genome assembly GCA_035221665.1 of Okamejei kenojei. Classification (NCBI taxonomy): domain Eukaryota; kingdom Metazoa; phylum Chordata; class Chondrichthyes; order Rajiformes; family Rajidae; genus Okamejei; species Okamejei kenojei. The sequence continues at coordinate 78,147,094 of CM069131.1, forward strand.
TGCTATGATATCAATAAACAGAGTACACTCCAACCTGGGAATCACCAAATTGGGGACATATGAACACCAACACAAATTCAATGGGACTAACATTTGTTCAGTCAGTTCTTAAAATGAAGGGAATTGTTGTCAGCATGGTGCTGGAGGAACTGAGCAGGCTAGGCAGCATCTGATTTTGGTTTCAAGATAATTGTGGGCCCAGCACTCAGTACCTGAAAGAAGTGACAGAAACCTTCATTTCATTAAGTACTTGGGACTGCAGTAAAGAACTAAATTACTAAGAATTTAGTACTAAATTAAATATTTAGTACTAAAGAACTAATAATTTAACAGCAATCAACAGATAACTACTTTCCTCACATAGAAAAACTGAAATACCACAAATTATGATTGCTATTTTGTCATTTTTCAGTTAACAAAACATTAACATATTTTGAATAGGTTACTTACAGGAAGTGTACACACAAACTTTATAGGATATGCTCGAAAGAACACGCAGGTAAAATCATCACTAGCAGTCACAGCACAGAAGGGGCGACTTGACTTAAGAGATATGCTGTTTATGGCTTTGCTGTGGCCATTCACTAACCCAACATTCGTTCCCGTGTCCCATTGAATAACTGCTCCATGCCTGCAATGATACAATCATGATATTTCAATGTAGCAAATAATTACTTTTCTTATTAAATATAATGTACATATGGCTGTGAGACTTTCCCAGACTTGCACTCCTCTCTATCCTAACAAAGCTGGCACATTTTTTTGATTAGCACAGGTGTCAGAGTTTAGGGGGAGAAGGCAGGAGAAAGGGGTAGAGACACACAGGGACGGGGGCCGACACACAGGGACGGGGGGCGACACACAGGGACGGGGGGGGGGCGACACACAGGGACGGGGGGGGCGGACACACAGGGACACACAGGGGGGGGGGGCGACACACAGGGACGGGGGGCGACACACAGGGACGGGGGGGCGACACACAGGGACGGGGGGGCGACACACAGGGACGGGGGGGGCGACACACAGGGACGGGGGGCGACACACAGGGACGGGGGGGAGCGACACGCACAGGGACGGGGGGCGACACACAGGGACGGGAGGGACGACACACAGGGACGGGGGGCGACACACAGGGACGGGGGGGCGACACACAGGGACGGGGGGCGACACACAGGGACGGGGGGCGACACACAGGGACGGGGGGCGACACACAGGGACGGGGGGCGACACACAGGGACGGGGGGGCGACACACAGGGACGGGGGGGCGACACACAGGGACGGGGGGCGACACACAGGGACGGGGGGGCGACACACAGGGACGGGGGGGGGGCGACACACAGGGACGGGACACACAGGACGACACACAGGGACGGGGGGGCGACACACAGGGACGGGGGCGACACACAGGGGGGGCGACACACAGGGGGGGCGACACACAGGGACGGGGGGGCGACACACAGCGACACACAGGGACGGGGGGCGACACACAGGGACGGGGGGCGACACACAGGGACGGACACACACACAGGGGGGGGGCGACACACAGGGACGGGGGGGCGACACACAGGGGGGGGGGGACGACACACAGGGACGGGGGGCACACACACACAGGGACGGGGGGCGACACACAGGGACGGGGGGCGACACACACAGGGAGGGGGGGCGACACACAGGGACGGGGGCCGACACACAGGGACGGGGGGCGACACACAGGGACGGGGGGGCGACACACAGGGACGGGGGGGAGACACACACACAGGGACGGGGGGCGACACACAGGGACGGGGGGCGACACACAGGAGGGGGCGACACACAGGGACGGGGGCGACACACAGGGACGGGGGGCGACACACAGGGACGGGGGCGACACACAGGGACGGGGGGCGACACACAGGGACGGGGGGAGACACGCACAGGGACGGGGGGCGACACACAGGGACGGGGGGCGACACACAGGGACGGGGGGCGACACGCACAGAGGGACAGACACACAGGGACGGGGGCGACACACAGGGACGGGGGGCGACACACAGGGACGGGGGGCGACACACAGGGACGGGGGGCGACACACAGGGACGGGGGACACACACAGGGACGGGGGGCGACACACAGGGACGGGGGGCGACACACAGGGACGGGGGCGACACACAGGACGGGGGCGACACACAGGGACGGGGGGCGACACACAGGGACGGGGGCGACACGCACAGGGACGGGGGGCGACACACAGGGAGGGGGAGACACACAGGGACGGGGGGCGACACACAGGGACGGGGGGCGACACACAGGGACGGGGGGCGACACACAGGGGACACACAGGGGGGGGGCGACACACAGGGACGGGGGCGACACACAGGGACACACACAGGGACGGGGGCGACACACAGGGACGGGGGGACACACAGGGACGGGGGGGCGACACACAGGGACGGGGGGCGACACACAGAGGGAGAGACACACAGGGAGGGAGAGACACACAGGGACGGGGGGCGACACACAGGGGAGAGACACGCACAGGGAGGGAGAGACACACAGGGAGGGAGAGACACACAGGGACGGGAGAGACACACAGGGACGGGGGACACACAGGGACGGGGGCGACACACAGGACGGGGGGCGACACACAGGACGGGGGCGACACACAGGGGAGGGGGCGACACACAGGGACGGGGGGCGACACACAGGGACGGGGGGCGACACACAGGGACGGGGGCACACACAGGGACACACACAGGGACGGGGCGACACACAGGGAGAGACACACAGGGACGGGGGGCGACACACAGGGACGGGGGGCGACACACAGGGACGGGGCGACACACAGACGGGAGAGACACACAGGGACGGGGGGCGACACACAGGGACGGGGGGCGACACACAGGGACGGGGGGCGACACACAGGGACGGGGGGAGACACACAGGGACGGGGGGCGACACACAGGGACGGGGGCGACACACAGGGACGGGGGGCGACACACAGGGACGGGGGCGACACGCACAGACGGGGGGCGACACACAGGGACGGGGCGACACACAGGGAGGGGGGCGACACACAGGGACGGGGGCGACACACAGGGACGGGGGGCGACACACAGGGACGGGGGGCGACACACAGGGACGGGGGGCGACACACAGGGACGGGGGCGACACGCACAGGGACGGGGGGCGACACACAGGGACGGGGGGCGACACACAGGGCGGGGGGCGACACACAGGGACGGGAGAGACGACACACAGGGGACACACAGGGGCGACACACAGGGACGGGGCGACACACAGGGACGGGGGGCGACACACAGGGACGCACAGGGGAGGCGACACACAGGGACGGGGGGCGACACACAGGGACGGGGGGCGACACACAGCACAGGGGGAGACACACAGAGGACGGGGGCGACACACAGGGACGGGGGGCGACACACAGGGACGGGGGGCGACACACAGGGACGGGGGCGGACACACAGGGAGAGACACACAGAGGACACGCACAGAGGGGGGCGACACACAGGGACGGGGGGCGACACACAGGGAGGGCGACACACAGGGACGGGGGGCGACACACAGGGACGGGGGGCACACACAGGGGACGGGGGGCGACACACAGGGACGGGGCGACACACAGGACGGGAGACACACAGGGACGAGACACACAGGGACGGGGGCGACACACACGGGAGAGACACACAGGGACGAGACACACAGGACGACACACAGGGACACGGAGACACACAGGGAGGGAGACACGCACAGGGACGACACGCACAGACGGGGGACACGCACAGAGGGAGCGACACACAGGGAGACACACAGAGGACGACACACAGAGGAGAGACGGGGGGCGACACACAGGGACGGGGGAGGCGACACGCACAGGACGGGAGGGACACGCACAGGGACGGGAGCGACACACAGGGGAGCGACACGCACAGAGGGAGAGACGCACAGAGGGACGAGACACGCACAGAGGGACGAGACACGCACAGGGAGACGGGGGGAGACACACAGGGACGGGAGCGACACGCACAGGACGGGAGGGCACACACGGGACGGGAGACACGCACAGGACGGGAGCGACACACAGGACGGGACGACACGCACAGACGGGAGCGACACACAGACGGGAGGCGACACACAGGACGGGAGCGACACACACACGGGGAGCGACACACACACGGACGGGAGCGACACACACGGACGGGAGCGACACACACGGACGGGAGCGACACACACGGACGGGAGCGACACACACGGACGGAGAGACACACACGACGGGAGCGACACACACGGACGGGAGCGACACACACGGACGGGAGCGACACACACGACGGGAGCGACACACACGGACGGGAGAGACACACACGGACGGGAGCGACACACACGGACGGGAGCGACACACACGGACGGGAGCGACACACACGGACGGGAGCGACACACACGGACGGAGCGACACACACGGACGGGAGCGACACACACGGACGGGAGCGACACACACGGACGGGAGCGACACACACGGACGGGAGAGACACACACGACGGGAGCGACACACACGACGGGAGCGACACACACGACGGGAGAGACACGCACACGGACGGGAGCGACACACACGGACGGGAGAGACACACACGAGACGGGAGCGACACACAGGACGGGAGCGACACACACGGACGGGAGCGACACACACGGACGGGAGAGACACACACGGACAGCGACACACACGGACGGGAGCGACACACACACGGGAGACACACACGGAGGGAGAGACACACACGACGGGAGAGACACACACGGACGGGAGCGACACACACGACGGGAGCGACACACACGGACGGAGAGACACACACAGAGGGAGCGACACACACAGACGGGAGAGACACACACGACGGGAGAGACACACACAGACGGGAGAGACACACACAGACGGGAGAGACACACACAGACACACACGACGGGACACACACGACGGGAGAGACACACACGACGGGAGAGACACACACGGACGGGAGAGACACACACAGGGAGAGACACACACAGAGGGAGCGACACACACACGGACGGGAGCGACACACACGAGGGAGAGACACACACAGAGAGAGACACACACAGACGGGAGAGACACACACGGACGGGAGAGACACACACGTGACACACACGGACGGGAGAGACACACACACGGGAGAGACACACACGGAGGGAGAGACACACACGAGGGAGAGACACACACGGACGAGGAGAGACACACACGGACGGGAGAGACACACACGGACGGGAGAGACACACACAGACGGGAGAGACACACACGGGGAGAGACGAGGAGAGACACACACGGAGGGAGAGACACACACAAGGGGAGAGACACACACAGAGGGAGAGACACACACGAGGGAGAGACACACACGGAGGGAGAGACACACACGGACGGGAGAGACACACACGGAGAGACGGGAGAGACACACACAGGACGGGAGAGACACACACGGGAGAGACAACACGGGGAGAGACACACACGGACGAGAGACACACACAGGACGGGAGAGACACACACGAGGGAGAGAGACACACACAGAGAGGAGAGAGAGAGACACACACGGACGGGAGAGACACACACGGACGGGAGAGACACACACAGAGAGACACACACGGGGAGAGACACACACGGAGAGACGGGAGAGACACACACGGACACACACGGGAGAGACACACACAGACGGGAGAGACACACACAGAGGGAGAGACACACACAGAGGAGAGACACACACAGAGGGAGAGACACACACAGAGGGAGAGACACACACAGAGGGAGAGACACACACAGAGGGAGAGACACACACAGAGGGAGAGACACACACAGAGGGAGAGACACACACAGAGGGAGAGACACACACAGAGGGAGAGACACACACAGAGGGAGAGACACACACAGAGGGAGAGACACACAGAGGGAGAGACACACAGAGGGAGAGACACACAGAGGGAGAGACACACAGAGGGAGAGACACACAGAGGGAGAGACACACAGAGGGAGAGACACACAGAGGGAGAGACTGAACGGCAGAGTAGACTTGATGGGCCGAATGGCCTAATTCTACTACTATCACTAAGGACCTTACGAGTACTTCAGAAAAGGCATCAAGAAGTCTGGATCCTATTCTTGGACCGCATCTGCAAATTTCTCCTTGGCAGTATCATTTATAATATAGCTAGTTTCCATCTTATTTCACTCTTTAGCACCATACCATGTTACAATTAATAAATATCGCAATTGGCAAAAACTGTCACAAAATGTTTAGCTTTAACAAATTCCACACTTTCTCTTAATAAAATCTTTCCCTCAGCAATTCACTCAATCACATTCCCAACATCTTGTGACATTACTAGCAAGCTTCAGATCCTAATCTCTATCTACCAGCAAGGATGTTTATATAACCGCAAATCTGACTAATGGTTCCAGATGATTAGAAAATTGCCAATATTGCCACGCAGCATAAGAAGGAAGCAAAGCAGAATAGTGGGAACTATAGGCCGGTTTGACTTCGATGGTTGGTAAGATTTTAGAGTCCATTCTGAAGGATGAGGTTACGGAGTACTTAAAAGTTCACGATAAAATAGTCAGGAGACATGGCTTTGTGAAGGGGTCTTTGATGAAATAGCAGGACAGACAAAGGAGAGTCAGTAGACGTTATTTACCTAGATTTTCAGAAAACCTTTGACAAGGTGCCACACGAGAGGCTGCTAAGGAAGATGAGAGCCCATAGTAACAAAGGGAAAATATTAGCATGGACAGCAGATTGGCTGGATGGCAGAAGGCAAAGAGTGGCAATAAAGGGGGCTTTTTCTGGATGGATACCAGTGACTAGTGAAGTTCCGCAGGGATCGGTGCTGGGGCCACTGCTCTTCATGTTGTATCTTAATGATTTGGATGAGAAGATTGAGGGCTTTATGGATGATACAAAAATAGTTGGAGGGGCAGGTAGTGCAGAGAAAGCAGGGACTCTGCAGAAGGACTTGGACAAGAAGGAAGAGTGGGAAGAGAAGTGGCAGATGAAATAGTGTAGCAAAGTGTGGAGTCACGCATTTCAGTAGCAGGAATAAAGGCGTAGAAGATTTTCTTTAAATGGGGAGAGAACCCAGAAATTGGAGGCGCAAAGGGTCTTGGGAGTGCTGGTGCCAAAAAGTTAATCTGCAAATCAAATTGGCAAAGTGAAGAAAGCAAATGCAATTCTAGCATTTATTTTGAGTGGGCTTGTATTAAAAAAAAACAGGTATGTAATGCTGAGGCTCCAGAAGGCACTGGTCAGGCCACATAGGGAATATTGTGAGCAATTTTGGGCATCATATCTGAGGAAGGATATGCTGGCTCTGGAGAGGGTCCAGAGAAAATTTACAAGAGTGATCCCAGGAATTAGTAGGTTAACAAGAGTACAGGCCCAGTGACGTCAAACACTCATCATACGTTAACCTACTAATTCCTGGGATCACTCTTGCATTGGGGAGCAGACCCAACGGGTCTGCACTCGTTCTGGTGATCAATAAAAATGGTCAATTCACAAAACCCTACATCACAATACTTCATCTACTTTCATAACCCTGAACTGGTCTGCACTGCAACAAAGCTGATGTTGTACTTTAACAGTTTTCCAGCAATTACTTTTACGTCTTAATTTGTCATGTCGTGAAACTTGGAAACGTTACTCTGGTACATTGTCCTCAATCTCCCTCAAACACCCAAGATTTAAACATGTTTAGCAACTTTTGTACATTTGAAATATATATTTCCTTCTTTCTTTCCCCTCCATTGTCACATCCATGCTTACACATCACTCCTAAGGCATCAAATCTTAATTCTGTGATATCTCCACAATTTGCACCTAAAATACTTCAGAAAGCAACCATTGGTTCCCAGCAACCTCATCTACCCTGCCAGTTACACTCTCAAATAAACACTCATCATATTTCAGATGTATTCTTCTTTTGCATACAACTAGTCAATTCTGCCTGTATACTAATATTTCAAAAGCTCAGTCATCACAATTTTAATGGCATCCAGCAATTTCCCTATTTTTGATAATTCAGCCAAATGTGCCATAGTTCTCAGTTTTCCATTTTCCAAATAACAAATCTATGATGGCCTTCAACAGATCAAAAGCAACATAGCCGTTATTATCATAGCCACCTCTCAATTTAGGGCTTTAGTCACAATACATCTTTATAAACATTAGCTGCTTTAAGCACTTAAATCTTATTAAATCCTTACTGTCCCACTTTTACAAGATGCTCTTTGGGCCTTCTTTACTCCCAACTATAACTTCATCCGGGTACCAGGGGACCTGTGCCGACTTTCATTCTTTAGCACCACAAAACTGATTATACAGCTTGATTTTTGGGACATCTTGATTATCAAGGCAATCTAAACTTATTTCCCATAAAAAGCAAGTACCATGGAACATATAATTTCTAGTTTGGTTGCACGTAATTTCAGTCTGTGCAGGGACTAGAAAATATAACACGTTTACTTCTGTGCAAGTAATTTCTATATAGCAGCAATCGCTTTGAGCATTCAGATATTGTAATGTCTGAGAAAGTGTATTTTTCTGATATGGCTTTAGTTGATAGCATTATATGGTTTCTTTCTGAAATTCAGTTGGATTTTATCCAAGCTCAAATCTGCTTTATGCCCTTCCTTACCAATAATTAGGCAACTACTGTCTGACTAAACTCAGGATTCCTGAATTATGCCTTCCTCCAGATAACCTTTAACTGCCTCCAACTCATAATTTGGAATGCTTTCCATTGATCTTTCATGTTTCTGAAGGTCTCAGAAGTTTCTCAGGTCTCTTTAAATGCTGCTGCTTTCAGTGAGCATCTAGATCAATCTTGATCTTGATCCATTTTCCATGTTCAATATCAAATTATCTCCTACTTTTGGAAAATCTTTGAAAAAGGGTTTCCATTAAGTTATCACAGGTCATTCTTCCTTCTTTGATTGTACAGCAATGTCACTATGATCATGCACTATGATGATCCAACAGTGAGAAATGTAAACAAAGCCGACACATTGTACTTGAATACATAACTAAAATAATCATGCCTTCAATGCAAGACAGATTAATCCATGTAAATACCTTCAGACTAAAAACAGCACTCTGAGACCACTTAGAACATGTAAAGATCACTCATTTTTTAATACAATACATTTTTAAATTCTGCATGAAGTTTATGTTGAATACAAACTAGCTAAGAAACTTAAACTTTGCACATTCAATTCCCCCAAGATTCACAAGTTAAAATACAATTGCCAGATGGTTAGTGGGAATCTAACAAATTAATAAGATTATTTATTATTCAAATAACCAAACTCAGCTTAAATATGAAGGTACCCAAGTGACTAATTTCATAATTAAATTAACCAAACACAGATACTTAAGAAAGAACTGCAGATGCTGGAAAAATCGAAGGTAGACAAAAAAATGCTGGAGAAATTCAGCGGGTGGGGCAGCATCTATGTAGAGAAGGAATAGGCGACGTTACAGGTCAAGACCTTTCTTCAGACTGATGTCGGGGAGGCGGGAAAAAGAAAGGAAGAGGCGGAGATAGTAGGCTTGTGGGAGAGCTGGGAAGGGGGGGGGGGGGAAGGAGGGAGAAAGCAAAGACTATCTGAAATTAGAGAAGTCAATGTTCATACCGCTGGGGTGTAAACTACCCAAGTGAAAAATGGAGGAGGCCCAGGACAGAAAGGTCAGATTCGGAATAGGAGGGGGAGTTGAAGAGCTAAGCCACTGGGAGATCAGGTTGGTTAGTGTGAACTGAGCGGAAGTGTTGGGCGAAGCGATCGCCAAGCCTATGCTTGGTCTCACCACGCAGAAAAGTTGGCACCTAGAACAGCAGATGCAGTAGATAAGGTTGGGGGAAGTGCAGGTGAACCTCTGCCTCACCTGCAAAGACTGCTTGGGTCCTTGGATCGAGTCGAGGGTGGAGTTATTGCGACGAGTGTTGCATTTCCTGCTGTTGCAAGGGAAAGTACCAAGGGAGGTGGGAAGGGCTAAATTGACCAGGGAGTAACGGAGGGAATGGTCTCTGCAGAAAGCAGAAAAGGGAGGAGATGGGAAGACGTGGCTTGTGGTAGGATCCCGTTGGAGGTGGTGAAAATGTCGGAAGATTATATATGTTATATGCAACGGCTGATGGGGTGGAAAGTGAGGACACTATCCTTGTAATGAATAGGGGGATGGGGAGTAAGAGCAGAACTGCGGGATATAGAGGAGACCCTGGTGAGAGTCTCTTCAATAATTGAAGAGGGGACCCCCGTTCCCTAAAGAATGAGGACATCCAAGGACCTAAGCAGTCTTTCCAGGCGAGGCAGAGGTTCCCCTGCATCTCCTCCAACCTCATCTACTGCATCTGCTGTGCTAAGTGCTAACTTCTCTACATCGGCGAGACCAAGCACAGGCTCGGCGATCGCTTCGCCAAACACCTCCGCTCAGTTCGCACTAACCAACATGACCTCCCAGTGGCTCAGCACTTCAAATCCCCCTCCCATTTTTAACATGTAGTTTGATACATTCTATTGACACTAAAACAACATAAATTTGTAGTTATTCAATTATATAACAATGTATCTACAAGAATACTGCCTGTTCTTGAAAACTTACTTGCTTTTGCCTTCTCCAGCAACTGCAATCTTTTGATTATCAGAAGACCAACAAATATCTTTGATTGTTCCAGAAAGTGGTTGAAATTCATATTTGAGTAAATGTTCTTTCTGGGTAGTATCCCAAATTCGAACTTTGCCAGAAACATCTGTCATAATACAAAAAACAAAATTCCTAAATTTAGGCATAGAAAAAGCATTACATTAATTCTGGTTTAATATTTTGTGCCCAAAACAATAGTAATAAGTTTAAAAATAGTAACAATAGTTTAAAAAAAAATCATACTTAAAACATGATATGATAATATTGGATCTCGTTGACTCACTTTGTGAATGTTGCCGATCAAGGCAATAAAGTATACACAAAGGCAACCATTAGCCCGATTGCAGAGCTTAAGGGGCAATTTCAAAGAAAAGGCTACGGAAGTCTACACCTTTCTGCTTTTAAAAAAGGCACTGGAAGGATCTGTATGATAGCTAAGAGAATGAAACAGTTAAATGGCATGTTGGCCTTCATAACAAGAGGAGTTGAGTATAGGAGCAAATAGGTCCTTCTGCAGTTGTGCAGGGCCATAGTGAGACCACACCTGGAGTATTATGTGCAGTTTTGGTATCCAAATTTGAGGAAGGACATTCTTGCTATTGAGGGAGTGCAACGTAGGTTCACGAGGTTAATTCCCAGGATGGCAGGACTGTCATATATTGAGAGAATGGAGAGATTCCGCTTGTATACACTGGAATTTAGAAATATGAGAGTGGATCTTATTGAAACATACAAGATTATTAAGGGATTGGACACGCTAGAGGAAATAAACATGTTCCCGATGTGGTGGGAGTCCAGAACCAGGGACCACAGTTTAAGAATAAGGGGTCACACACTTAGAACGGAGACGAGGAAAAACCTTTTCACCCAGAGAGTTGTGAATCTGTGGAATTCTGCCTCAGAAGGCAGTGGAGGCCAATTCTCTGGATGCTTTCTAGATAGAGCTCTTAAAGATAGCAGAGTCTAGGAATATGGGGCAGAGGAAGGAACGGGGTACTGATTGTGAATGATCAGCCATGATCACAGTGAATGGTGGTGCTTGGCTCCAAAGGGCTGAATGGCCTACTCCTCCACCTATTGTCTAAATGCAGATTAATTATTAATTTAATCCTGAGCATTTTCAGAGGAAAATGTGGAGATATTACATTAGTACATTTCAAAATGTTGTGAAGTACTTCACACACAGAGATGATGAAACAGACCAATTCAAGATAACAGACTAAAAATCCTTTATACATGGATGTTCAGTAACGAAGTAGGAATCAAAAGGTTATACTGGCCTGGGATCAAACCTTTCTGATCATTCATCATAAAGGTGACTACAGATAAGGATAGGTACTCTAATTTATTCAGAAGGTATTCAGCAAATTAAAAACACCACTCTCTTTTCAATATATACATCTATCAAGCATAGCCCTATTTTATGAGCACCTCATATTATCCAACATTTGCTTCCTGACCAATCAACTGAGGCAAGGCTAAATTTCAAGATCTTTTACCATCACTGAAACCGAGGTAGCAATTTCCAATGTATATTCAGAGATTGTGATTTGGTAAGGGTAACACCAAAGTGCTGATTGTAACACAGGGATACCCTATATTATGGAGAGAGAAATGGGCCTCATTTCATTTTTACACAACTTGATGGCATGTCATCTTTGCATACTTAAAGAAACACAAGTGAAGAAAAAATGTATTACATTTATTTTCTTCCTTCCACAAATTAAAAGAGCATGAATTCTATTCCACATCACAGATTTTTAGGTGAAGAATTTCCACTACCCAAACTTCCATAACACTTGAGATATGAAAACTGGCAAAGAAAGGAAGCACTGTGATATTCACACAGATCAATAGGATGTCAGCCTCAAAGGAGAGCACCGATTAATGCGTTTCTGGGGAATTAGATAGGCCAAGTGGGAGCTGCAAATCATAAAAATATTTTGACTAACATTGTAAAGAGGCAAGGAAAATTTTGAATTACAACTTAACTGGAAGTTCAGATTACTAGAACTCAACTCAATAGATGAGAAAAAATCTAGAAAGGATAAAGTAGAGTCAAATTTGTTGAACAAGACATGAATTAGCAATGAATGACTTTCAAAAGAGATATCTCAGACAGGCTGGGTGAAATTCCACAAAGGGAATCAAAGCAAATGTTCTCCAGATAAAAGAAAGGCAATAGAACAAAAAGTAGAAACTAAAAGAGAACTAGGTTAAATATCACAAGCTGTGAAAGTTAATAATAATGGGCAAAAGAACACACAAGAAATGAGAACGGTAGTTAGAGAGGAATACAAGTGTTTCTAGAGCACGTAGTAGTAGTGAAAAGCAGGAGTGGCCAATTTCCAGCAAGTCAGTTTTTATACTAAGGAAGTGGTTGCTGTCTAAATCTTGCAGAGAAGAGATAGGGAACTCAAGATAGCGTTACAGTGTGCAACACTTTGCTACATACACACAAGGAAATCTACATTCTTGATACCATAAGCAACTTATTCAGTATCAATAAAAAGGGGATACAATTGTATTAGACCTTCAAACTGTGCTACTGCTTCTACGAATAATAATAGACAATAGGAGTAGGCCATTCAGACCTTCGAGCAAGCACCGCCATTCACTGTGATTATGGCTGATCATCCACAATCAGTACCCCGTTCCTGCCTTCTCCCCATATCCCTCAACTCCGCTATCTTTAAGAGCTCTATTTAACAGCCAGAAAGCAGCCAGAAAATTGGCCCCCACTGCCTTCTGAGGCAGAGAATTCCACAGATTCACAACTCTTGGTGAAACAGTTTTTCCTCATCTCTGTTCTAAATGGCCTACCTCTTATTCTTAAACTGTGGTCCCTGGCTCTGGGCTCCCCCAATATTGGGAACATGTTTTCTGCCTCTAGCGTGTCTGATCCCTTATTAATGTTATATGGTTCAATAAGATCCCCTCTCATCCTTCTAAATTCCAGTGTATACAAGCCCAGTCGCTCCATTCTATCAACGTATGACAGTCCCGCCATCCCGGGAATTAACCTCATGAACCTTGTTATGAAGGCCAATATACCATTAGCTTTCTTCACTGCCTGGTGTACCTGCATGCTTACTTTCAGTGACTGATGAACAAGGACATCCAGATCCCGTTGTACTTTCCCTTTTTCCAACTTGACACCATTCAGATAATAATCTAACTTCCGGTTTTTGCCACCAAAGTGGATAACCTCACATTTATGCATATTAAACTGCATCTGCCCAATCACGGAACCTGTCCAAGTCACCTTGCATTCTCATTGCATCCTCCTCAGTTCACACTGCCACCCAGCTTTGTGTCACCTGCAAATTTGATTAGGTTACTTTTAATCCCTTCATCTAAATCATGAATGTATCGTGTAACTAGCTGCAGTCCCAGCACCGAGCCTTGCGGTATCCCACTAGTCACTGCCTGCCATTCTGAAAGAGACCCGTTAATCCCTACTCTTTGTTTCCTATCTGCCAACCAATTTTATATCCATGTCAGTACCCTACCGCTAATACCATGTGCTCTAATTTTGCGCACTAATGTCCTATGTGGGACCTTATTAAAGTCTTTCTGAAAATCCAGGTACACTACAGCCACTGGCTCTCCCTTGTCAATTTTCCTAGTTACATAGAAACATAGAAATTAGGTGCAGGAGTAGGCCATTCAGCCCTTCGAGCCTGCACCGCCATTCAATATGATCATGGCTGATCATCCAACTCAGTATCCCGTACCTGCCTTCTCTCCATACCCTCTGATCCCCTTAGCCACAAGGGCCACATCCAACTCACTCTTAAATATAGCCAATGAACTGGCCTCAACTACCCTCTGTGGCAGAGAGTTCCAGAGACTCACCACTCTCTGTGTGAAAAAACCACTCTCTGTGTGAAAAACATTCTCTCCAAACAGAAGCATTTCATATGGCATAAAATATTGTAAACTGGACAATGAAATGCTTATCAGGGAAAGTTAAAAGAGCAGATGAGCAACATGTTCTTGCGCTATGATTTTTCCTTCAAAGCGTATTTGTATTAAAATACTATTCACTACAAGTTGTGCTTATTTAAAGTGACAAACACTTGAAACACAGTAACAAGGAAAATAGTTAAGCAATGATAGGGGACAAAAATATAATTGATATACCTCCTGAAGCAATGTAATATCCACTGGGTGCATATTGGGCAACCTGAACCTTGTGAGCATGCTCAGTGTACATATCCGCAATCCCTGGATTCTGAAAATAGAAAAGGCTTTTAAAAACAAATGTTCCATTAAAAAAATGTATGCAAATTAAAGTTAGTAAAATAAAATATGCATTACATCAATGTTTCTTATGATGACACTTTTGTTATTGGTGTAAAGAAAGTTGATTCCTTTAGGATCACCTCCAATGACTTTTGAAACACCCCTTTCCACTTGTGGGAGGCATACAAATACTTTGCCTGTTGAAAAGCAAGAAAGAGATTAAAGCGAGAATGAAACTCACAATTCCAGCACTTTACAAGATATTAAATTCGTGGTTCCATTAGATTATAAATTTGGCAAACATTGTGAAGCTATGATTTTATTCACACATCAAGGTCATCTTCAAATGAGAAATAAAAATATTGACATTTAGTCCAAGCTAAGCATCTTAAATGTCTATAACGACGAAGGCACACAAATTCCCAGGACATGCGAGAGCCCATTAAAAAAAATCTTTACTTAGTTACATATTTCTCCCAGCTATTTAGTAATCATATTCAGCTCAATTTAAAATATCAAATATTCTGAAGTAATTGAAGTAAATTATACAGGAACAATAAGGGCAGCAATATTATAACAAGCAACATCCTTCAAATATACCATACAAAAACTCTATTTCTTTCACCATTCTTGTTGAGGAAATGTTTGCCCGAAAGCCTTGGAAACATTTCTTCTTAGCCAACACTGAAGGGTTTTTGGCTCACTATTCATTTATCCATCTTTATTTATTTATCTGCCTATTTATCTATTTGTTTGTTTCTTTGTTTCTTTATTGCACACCTCATTCTGTGAACTATTGCAACGCCAACAATACAAACAGATTCCATCATTCATTATTGATTTGGGTAAAACTTCTTGTATTATGCAAGCTCAGGTCTCAACTTGTTATGGCTGGTTTCCTTAAGGGCCTGCCCCACTTGGTCGTCATTTACTGCGACCGGCCTGTAGTGACTGACGCGCGACTGTCGCGTGCGTCATCATGCGTCCGCACAGCCGTCTGGAGTGTGTGACGTCATTTGAAGATAAACACAAAATGCAGGAGTAACTCAGCAGGACCGGCAGCATATCTGGAGAGAAGGAATGGATGATGTTTCGGGTTGAGACTTCTTCAATCTGAAGAAGGGTCTCGACCCGAAACGTCGCCCATTGCTTCTCTCCAGATATGTTGCCGGTCCTGCTGAGTTACTCCGGCATTTTGTGTCTATCTCCAATCGTCTTGGCCCCGCTCTGGGAGTAGGAGCTGGGCGGGATCGAGATCCGCAACGGCTGTGAGCCCCAGGCCGAGCTCGGCGATCGCTTGCCTGCTTCTGCTGGAGGTAAGACATTGCGCCGTGTCAGGGTGTCCCACTTGGCCATCATTTACGTGACAGGCCGGTGGCGATCAAAGATTTCGTGCAGAACGAAATCCGGGAGCGCTGGGCGATACCGCGCGCAACTCCACACTCCTCCATGCGTCCGTCCCGCACTACTCACACGCTACCAGGTCGCATAAATGGCAGGCAAATGACGGCCAAGTGGGACAGGCCCTTTAGTTTCAAAATCAAATAATGAACCTTCTCAGCAACAATTGCTTTGAGTTCAGGTCCATTCAAGAACTGCAAGCACAGAACCTATGGCACAATTCATGTACAATAATATGTGCACTGCATTCCTTGAGGAGCCATCTTTCAGACAAGAAGTTAAAACAAAGTCAAATCTATCATCTCAAAAATGGTCTCAATCAACATTCATTCCTTTTAGACTGCCGTAAGCAGGGCTAGAATGCAAGGTGTACACCCATCGAGGTTGGCTGCAGAGGTTTTGCAGGGCAATCGCTCTACCAAGCCTTGAGTGCACTGGGCATCAATGGAGTGGCGAGGAGAAGAGCCATCAAGAACACCACAGAGGCAGCGGAGAAGGCCTTGAGTTGGCTCTGGATCAGGAGAGAAGGTCCATGGGGAGGAGCGAATGCCACCTGAACACAAGTCATGGTCTGATCAACCACGGCTGGGTCGCCTGGGCGAGGGTGCCTGATGTTGAAAGACCCAAAACACCCAATGACCCCAGGTTACATCACTGATGATGTGTTCAGGAGCATCAATGGACGTATTTTTAGGAAAAATAGCAGCTGGTAGAAATGTTGCCACTGACCCGGGTTCGAGCCTGAACTCAGGTGCTGTCTCTGTGGAATCTGTAAGTTCTACCTGTGACCAAGTAGGTTTCCTCTGGGTGCTCCTGTTTCCCCCACATTAAGGCATGCAACCTCTGTAAATTGTCCTCTGTAAACTCACCTCTAATGACTGAACTTTGGGCCTTCCCTCGCAGTAGGAAACTTTGATTCCACTGCGCATGGGATGTTTATGTTAGAAGCTGCATGCTGGTGGGACAGGCTCTTAAGTGTTTTGCATAAAACATTAATTTTAAAGTAAACTGGTATTTCCTGATTATGAGTAATAAGCAAAAAAATACAACATTGCCTTTTCATATCTGTATTTCACAAATGCTCTGCAGAAATGCTAGGTTTTGTCAAAAAATATATTTCACAGAATGGGATCTGACTAAACATATTGTAATTCACATTCCTATCCAATGACTGATCTTATCAGATAACTGCTGTAAATATATGAGATATCAAACAGCTGTTTTAAGTAGAGGTGTATTCACTGCAAGCTTAATATATTGGAGTGATGACAGTGCAAAGGTGGAGGAATGATGTGATGGCATGTTTTTGAACTCTTTAACTAATTCCTTCCCCTTGTAGTAGTAGTAGTAATAATAATAATAATATAATAATGATGATGATGATGATCTGGTGATTAAGCGTCCATGTGCATTTTGAAAAGTTGAAAGGTTTGATCCAAATGTCATAGTTGGAATGAAAATCATGTTCATCCACAAAATATGTTTGAGTCTACATATTCTGTAACTTCACCTCATGGATTGGGTTTCACTTAAATCTTGAAAATAAAGATCTGTATTTATGTAGAGAGCATAACCTTGACATTGTAGCAAGCTCCATAAGCAATTAACTGCTTTTAAATTATATTCATTGGTATAATAGATGAAAGCTTGCAAATTCTTATGTACCACACGCTGAAGAAAGCAACCTTTTGCTTTTTTAAAGTTTAGAATAGAAACACAGCATGGAAACAGACCCTTTGGCTTGCACAGTCCCTGACCACCAATCACTCTAGTTCTATGTTATCAAACTTTTTCATCCACTCTATATATTAGACAAGACGAGGCATTTATTGTCATATGCACCAATTGGTACAGTGAAATTTGGGGTCGCCATACGAATAAAAAAAGAACAAAACACAATAGTGTTTTAACATAAACATCCCATGCGCAGTGGAATCAAAGTTTCCTACTGCGAGGGAAGGCCCAAAGTTCAGTCATTAGAGGTGAGTTTACAGAGGACAATTTACAGAGGTTGCATGCCTTAATGTGGGGGAAACAGGAGCACCCAGAGGAAACCTACTTGGTCACAGGTAGAACTTACAGATTCCACAGAGACAGCACCCGAGTTCAGGCTCGAACCCGGGTCAGTGGCAACATTTCTACCAGCTGCTATTTTTCCTAAAAATACGTCCATTGATGCTCCTGAACACATCATCAGTGATGTAACCTGGGGTCATTGGGCGTTTCGGGTCTTTCAACATCAGGCACCCTCGCCCAGGCGACCCAGCCGTGGTTGATCAGACCATGACTTGTGTTCAGGTGGCATTCGCTCCTCCCCATGGACCTTCTCTCCTGATCCAGAGCCAACTCAAGGCCTTCTCCGCTGCCTCTGTGGTGTTCTTGATGGCTCTTCTCCTCGCCACTCCATTGATGCCCAGTGCACTCAAGGCTTGGTAGAGCGATTGCCCTGCAAAACCTCTGCAGCCAACCTCGATGGGTGTACACCTTGCATTCTAGCCCTGCTTACGGCAGTCTAAAAGGAATGAATGTTGATTGAGACCATTTTTGAGATGATAGATTTGACTTTGTTTTAACTTCTTGTCTGAAAGATGGCTCCTCAAGGAATGCAGTGCACATATTATTGTACATGAATTGACTCCATGCGATGAGCGCGACCTAACGTGTTCGCTTGAGCCGTCTGGCGTCGCTAGAAGCGGGGGCCGCACGGAGGTCAGGTGATCCCTGTACAGGGCCGTTCCTAACAGCATGCGCTTGCATTCGAAGAGCGCGACCAAACCGGCAGCGGGGGCCGCACGGTGGTCGGGTGAGTGGCGCGACGCGGCGCAAAGTGAGGCGAACTTGGAGCGAAGTCTGAAAGGTAAGTTCGCCAGGACAGAGAGGGGCACAAAGGCACACACAGATATGGCCACGGAGACACACACAGAGAGGGTCACGGAGACACATCGAGGCGGTGCGTAACGCATCGAGGCGGCTGTGAGCCGACAATCCGTTGCCGCGCGGAATTTTTGAACATGGTCAGTTTTTCAGAGCCCCGCGCGATGTCGGGACGAACTCCGCACAACTCCACTCAGCTCCGGCGATCGAAGTGGGACCGGCCCCGCGACGCCAGACGGCTCAAGCGAACACGTTAGGTCGCGCTCATCGCATGGAGTCACATGCTAGTGGGACAGGCCCTTTAGGCATTTAAATTAAACCTCCCTAAGTTTCATATATTTGAGTAACATTTCATATGGCAAATAAACTACTTAAACATACGGGAAATTATGTTTTCAGCCTACTAACAGAAACAATATTTTAGACGTTGAATACTGTCAAAAAATAATCCAAAAGGACCTCAGCAACAGGACACAATTTAACTCCCCTAATGAATGGAAACAACTCAGCAGTTTAAAGCAGTCATTGACTCAGGTGTAATATTAGAACTAATTATCAGGGAAATATATATAGCTGCTTCAAAATTCAATGTACATTCAAATATACCAAAACCCAAGGGGCAACTTTTTATTATATGGAACGAGCTGAGAGAAAGCAGTTGAAGCAGGTACAATAACAACATTTTAAAATGCATTTGGAGAAGTACATGCATGCACGTGAAGGGTTTGGAAGGATATGGGCCGAATGGTACTAGTTTAGACGGGACATCTTGGGCGAAGTGGACAAGTTGGGCCGAAGGGCCAGTTACCATACTGTATGTCTCCATGACGAAGTGGTTCTAATGCAAGCACAATCTTTGAGCACAATATCGAAGTTTAAAAAAAAACACTCGCTAGGAGTTCGTAAAGGAAATGCTCTCAAATTATTCGAATGAATAATTAAAAACATGCAACTATTCTCGCAAGACACGTCCTTCTCGAGTTTGCAAAAATAACATAAATGTACAAAAAAGGGAAGGACACTTGTTAACTCCGCAATTCGAATATGAACTCTGAATTCGCTGACCAATTCGCCTTAAAATAAAATCATGCCCTTTTGAATGATTACTTCATAATTGGCAGCATCGCAGCGCAATGACAAGAATGCAATTGTCAAGTTTGAACCAGCTTGATGCGAGGCGGAAGGGAGGTATAAATGAATGAGAAAAGGAACCAAACCCCGAAGGGAAATAAGGGCGAGGCCCTTTAAAAAAAGATTTTTAAAAAATATTTGCACAACTCGTACCGTCGAGTCCTTGGCATTAAGACTGGCAGGGCTGGGGCTAGCCAGCGTTAGCTCCAGCCTTGCTCCGAAGGCATTCCCTGCTCTGCCACCCTCCCTGCTCCCCGCCCGAGCAACACTCACTCAGGTCGTGAGGCATCGCCGCGAGATCAGGCGCGCGCCGGGCCGTTACTCAGCGGAAGGGATGGAGCGTGCGAGCCACCGCCGACGCACTTGTTCGACGAGCAACGGTCGCTCAACACAGCCGCTCGCCGCCTCTCTCTCTCTTCCTCCGTTCCCTTTGCCTTGCCCTCCTGTCGCCGCGGGTTCACAGTGTGCGAGCGAATACACGCCACGAAAAACCCTCAACCCGGAAACAGGCTGCTCGGCTGCTCCCTCGTCGCTTTGACCATATATAGTCAAAACTGCTCGATGCGCCGCGGCTGTGAGGCGCCTCAGCCCCGCCGCCAACCTCCGCCTCCATCGTCCGAGCGCTGACGTCAGCACGCACCCGAGTCAGGTGGGCGCGGTGCTCAGCGCTGGCGTTTCACGTTGGCGCTCAAGGTGTGTTACACTGGTTTGTGGCAAGGATCCTATGGCAAAGGATCGCTATATAGGATCTTTGATGTGTGGGTTGCAGGTTCGTATGGGGGAAGTGGGGCTGCTGCTGCACCTTTGTCCATGCTGTTTCTTCCTTTCCTTATATGGAAGCACCATTGCAATCGGCGGGGGACACGATTGATAACTGAGCCCAGTAAATTACGCGAACTCGCTCTTCCTGTGAGTAATGATCATAAAATAATTAGTATGAATAAAATAACAAGTCAAGAGTCAAGAGTGTTTTATTGTCATATGTCCCGGACGGGACAATGAAATTCTTACTTGCTGCAGCACAACAGAATATGCGAATATGTAAACATTGTATATAACGGGGAAAAAATAAAAAGTTCAATAAATAACAAATATAGTGCAAATAACAATGTGGTTCAGAGCTCATAGCTTATTCGTGTTTAATAGCCTGATGGCTGCGGGGAAGTAGCTGTTCCTGAACCTGGACGTTATAGTCTTCAGGCTCCTGTACCTACTTCCTGATGGCAGTGGTGAGATAAGTGTGTGGCCAGGATGGTGTGGGTCCTTGACGATTTTGGCTGCCTTTTTGATAGATCCCTTCGACGGTGGGGAGGTCAAAGCCGGTGATGGACTGGGCAGTGGTCACAACTTTTTGTAGTCTTTTTCGCTCCTGGACGTTCAAGTTGCCGAACTAGGCCACAATGCAACCAGTCAGAATGCTCTCTACCGTGCACCTGTAGAAGTTTAAGAGAATCCTCCTCGACATGCCGAATCTCTGTAATCTTCTCAGGAAGTAGAGTCGCTGAGAAGATTACGGAGATTCGGCATGTCAAAGAGGATTCTCGTAAACTTCTACAGATGCATGGTAGACAATTACATCAGAGTGCTGGGTCCAGGAAAGATCTTCTGATATATGCATGCCCAGGAATTTGAAGTTATTGACCCTCTCCACCATCGTGTTTTTATTGTCCAAGTGATCCAGTGCGGAGTGGAGAGTCAGTGAAATTGCATCTACCATTGACCTGTTCTGGCGGTAAGCGAACTGCAGTGGGTCGAGGTTCTTGTCGAGGTAGGAGTTGATGTGCACCATAACCAACCTATCAAAGCACTTCACCACCACCAACGTTAGTGCCACTGGCAGGGGTCTCGCTTAACTTTTTTTCCCTGTTGCCAGCCGGGCAACCATGACAGCTTTTTAGGTTGCCAAATGACAGTTTAGGTGGTCATTGAAGACGGTTTGCATGACGCGTGCGATCATGTGCTCGGACGAAGTGCGTGGTTACCAGTCGGAATTATGCTCAATGAAGCATTCACATATTATGTTCACGAAGGAACTGCAAATGCTGGAAAATCGAAGGTAGACAAAAGTGCTGGAGAAACTCAGCGGGTGCAGCAGCATCTATGGAGCGAAGGAATTAGGCAACGTTTCAGGCCAAAACCCATCAGTGTGAAGAATGGTTTCGGCCCGAAACGTTGCCTATCTCCTTCGCTTCATAGATGCTGCCGCATCCGCTGAGTTTCTCCAGCACTTTTGTCTACATTCACATATTATTTCTGCTTCAAATAACTCACAAACTAAACATATTCATCAATCAAGCCATGATATATACCACAATGACATGCAGCAAAATTATAATACAATATCTCAACTCTTTTTACACATTGCAATTAATGCAATTTCTATTGGTTCTTTCCACTTCCAAACAAAAATATGTTTGGATTATTCAGCGTATGATCAACCTGTGTCAATAAATCCTGGACCGTGGTAACATATATGCTTAACCATGCACACTACAGATTGATGCTTGTTTTCTGTGAAGGACCGAAAATTATCATGACAAGGCCATAGCATGGGTCGTTATTGCTATTGGCACAGAAACACTCTGGCTTCGCACATAATTTATCCATAACAAAATATACAGGTTACAAGGAAATTTCTAAAGGCATCTTATGATAATATCTGTTAAAACCGACTATATCCATCTGACAGGTTAAACATTATACTAACTGACAAGACATGGCCAAAGGACATAACTGCAGAAAATGTTATTTTGGTAATATGTTTAAAGGTGTCAAAACAAATAATAACATTTGGAATTAAAACACATTTGATTACATTCCGTTATCAAACATAATCAATGTTCGCTCTAAAGACCATGAAACACAATAGGGTCAGGGAGTGTGTGAATCAGTGGTGGGGGGGGGAGGGGGTTGAGAAGGCAATCGGTGCGGAATGGATGGATTGATGCAAGTGAATTAGTACGTGTTGAGTTTGAGTATGTAAAATTGTGAGGGGAGAGCACGGGGATGTCAGTGGTGTTGAATGGGGGGGATCAGTACAGAATGGATGGGGAGGATCAGTATAGGATGAATGGGGGTTCAGTACAGGATGAATGGGGGTAGACAAAAATGATGTAGAAATTCAGCGGGTGAGGCAGCATTTATGGAGCTAAGGAAATAGGCAACGTTTCCGGTCGAGACCCTTCTTCAGACTTCCCTCCCTATTCTTCTTGAATGGGGTGATCATTACAGGATGGATGGGGGGGAGGGTGTCCAGCACAGGATGAATGGGAGGACAGTATAGGATGAATGGGGGGGGGGGGGGGGGGCTCAGGACAGTGTGGATCGGAGGGTCTATGCGGGATGAATGGGTATTTCACTACAGGATGAATGATGGGATCAGTATAGGATGAATGGGGGATCGGTACGCACTGAATGGGGGATCAGTACAGGATGCATGAGGGGATCATTACAGGATGAATAGGAGATCAGTAAAATATGAATGTGGAGATCACTACAGGATGGATGGGGGGGATGGATTGGTGCAGGGTAAATGGAGGGTGGGTCAGTACAGGATGAATGGGTATATCAGTGCAGTATGAATGGGGGGAGAAGTGCAGGATGGATGGGAAGGGTGGGGTCAGTAGAGGAGTCAGTAGGGGACCAATGTAGGATGGATGGATGAGGGGGGGGGGGGGCAGGAGAATCAATGCGAGGTGGGTAGGGTGATGAATAGATTGGGGGGGGGATCACAGGGGATGTCAATGAGGACTGAATAGAGGAGGGAATGGGGATCATCACGGGGTGGAGCGGAGGGGTCCCAGGATAAGATGGGTGGAGGAGGGCGTACGAGAGAGAGAGAGGAGGGGGCAGAGGAGGAGGTGGGGAGGAAGGACGGTCAGTGCTCCTCGGACAACATAGCCCGCTGCCATGACTGTCCCTGTCCAACGCCAAAGTGCCGCCGACTCCTCGCCACCGCTTCCCCTCCTCCAGCCAACAGCAAGGTGCGAGGCCGAGCGGTGCAGTTCAAAGATCCTATAGGATCTGTCGTGCAGCTGCTTCAGACGGCGGAAGCAGACCTCCCTCCCGGCCTCGGCGCGCGACATGGGTTGATTTGAAAGTGCTGCTGACGGACTTGCAAGCAGCGATCAGGGCGATTGCAGCCGCTGATGGCAAATCCGCAAAAAGGCGCTTTCAAACAACCCGTCTCACACGCCGACGCCGGGAGGGGGGATGGAGAGGGAGGCCTCATTCGCTCTGACCTTTCGTCACCCCGTTCCTAGCAAAGATATCTTTGGCTCCCAGTATCATAGATGCTGTAATTGTTATATGGTTATATGGTTGTTATATGGTTATATGCTGCCTGACCCGCGGAGTTACTCCAGTTTTTTGCGTCTACCGGTATAAACCAGTATTTGGGTGCCAAGCCGGGGAAAATGAGTCGGCATTTAGGTTGCCCGGGGGCACTTTGGGTGGTCATTGGCACCCGGGCAACCGCTAATTTCGAGCCCTGCACCAGTCGATAGACATTGAGGCACGTCACCTTACCCTTCTTGAGCACCGGTATTATTGATGCTCTCTTAAAGCAGGTGGGAACCTCAGACCTCAGAAGTGAGAGGTTGAAAATGTCCGTGAAAACTCCAGCTAGTTGGTCTGCACAGGTTTTTAGAACACGGCCGGGTATACCATCAGGTCCAGACGCTTTCCGATGGTTAACCCCCTCTGAAGGATCTTCTGACGTCGGCCTCTGTGATTATGATTGTAACACCGTCAGGGCGAATAGGGGCTCGGGAAGGCACATCAGTGTTCGCCTTATCGAACCGTGCGTAGAATGCATTGAGCTCGTCAGAGAGCAATGCTTCGCTGTCGTTTGAGCCGCCTCCTGATTTTGCCTTGTAGGAGGTGATGGCATTCAAGCCCTGCCACAGTTGGCATACATCCGTCTCATCCTCCAGCTTAGAGCGGAAGTCCCTTTTGGCCTTTTTGATGGCCTTACCAAGGTCTTCTTGTAGGACTTCTTATAGACCTCTGCATCGCCAGACCTGAATGCCCGGGATCTTGCCTTCAGAAAAATGCGGATCCCATGGTTCATCCAAGGCTACTGGTTAGGAAACACTCGGAAAGTTTTTGTTGGAACGCAGTCCACCACACATTTTCTCATGAAGTCTGTAACGACTGTCCTCACCCAACATTGAATTAGGTAGAAAATGCAGAAAATGCTGACAGCATTTTATGGAATTAAAGGAGAAAGGCAGTGAGGATAGCAGAGGCATTGCCAGAAATTAGGGCCTAGGTAGCTGAAGGCATATTGGACTGGGATTGAAAATAAACTCTGTGGGGTATACTGCATCCCACAGTTCAAGGTACATATAATTCTGCGGATTGGAATTCAGAACAAGTTCCAGGCACGGGGAGAGAAAAAGGGATTTAAAAACAAACTGAGTATTTTAAACAATATGCAACACCTGTCCCTGCACCTCCTACCTTGACTCCATCCAAGGACCCTGACATTCCTTTCAGGTGAGGCAGAGGCTCACTTGCACTTCCTCCAACCTCATCTACCGTATCTGTTTGTCCAGGTGTGGACTCCTATGTAACGGCGAGATCAAGCGCAGACTGGGTAATTGTTTCACACGCTCAGTCCGCCTTGGCCTCTGCGATCTCCTGGTTATCAAACATTTTAACTCCCCTTTACCATTCCCATAGTGACCTTTCCTTCCTCATCCACCATCAGAGTGAATTTGCACAAATTAGAGGAACAGCACCTCATATTTTGCTTGAGCGGGTTATAACCCAGTGGAATGAATTCCTTCTCTGTCCCTCCCCCACCCTAGTCGTCCAGCTAATTTTACTGTTCATATCCCCTCGTAATCTCCTCCTCTACAGCCAACAATGTAAATGTTGATCTACTATCACCCATGACATCATTTAGTTTTCACTCAGTACATTTTGAAAGAATACTTGAGGGTTCAGGTACAGATGAGTTTTTTTAATACAAGATTAGTAATTTGAACTTGGAAAACCTTGCGGTCTGAACGAAATTTCGTTGCCTGCAGTCATACATATAGTAAATAACAAAACACACAATAAACACATATTTAAATCCACCACAGTGAGTTCACCAGACACCTCCTCACTGTGGTGGAAGGCAAAAATCTTGTCTTTGTCTCTTCCCTTCTTCCTCCTCCTCTGCGCTGAGGCGACCCGGGCCTCCGATGTTGTGACCGCACCAGGTGATGTAAATAAGTCCCACGGGTGAACCGCGTTCCGCGAGCGGGCCGGTTCAACTCCGCGGCCCGGGGCGGCTGAAGCTGCCGCCCTCCAGTCCAGCGGTCGCAGCTGTTGCTGCGGGAGCTCCGGAAAAACAGGTCACCAACCTGTGACCTGCGAGCTCCCGACGATGTCGTCCACTGGGCCCGCGGCCGAACCTCCGAAGTCGCTGCCGCCGCCACCGGAAAGCCGCCACAGCTCCGAGTCGCGCCGCCGGAACGCCTGAACCCGCCGCAGCCCTGAAGTCGGCCAGCCCCGCGCTGGTAAGTCCTGGCTGGCTCTACCTCCGGAGCCTCGGGTCAGTCGCAGTTAAAGTTGGAGGCCGCCAGCTCCGCGATAGGCCTCAGCGCAGACGGAGACGGAGATGGGGGATACGACAAGAAAAGTCGCGTCTCCCCAAAAGGAAGAGACTAAGAACGTTTCTCCCACCCCCCCCACACACACACACACACACACACTACATAATAACTCAAACTAACGCTAAAAACAAGACAAGAAAACAACAAATAAAAAGAAAAACAGATGGACTGCAGGCGAGCCGCTGCTTCCAGGGCAGCGCCGCCACTCCTACTTGATTTTAAAAATTTATATTCTTGTTAAATACTTCTACATCGGCGAGACCAAACGTAGACTGGTCGATTGTTTCACTGAACACCTGCGCGCAGTCCGCATGGATCTACCTGATCACCCAGTTACAAAACACTTTAATGCCATTTCCCATTCCCACGCTGACCTTTCTGTCCTAGGCCTCCTCCATTGTCAGAGTGTGGCTAAATGCAAATTGGAGGAACAACATCTCATATTTTGCTTGGGCAGCTTGGGGTATGAATATTGATTTCTCGAACTTCAAGTAACCCCTGCATTCCCTCTCTCTCCATCCCTCCCCCCATCTAGGTTTTTGTTCTCACCGAACAGCTAACAATGGCCTGTTTCCTTTATCATTGTTACTTGTTTGCATATCTTTAATTCATTTGATCTATATCACTCTACATCATCGTCTATATATCTCTCCTTTCCCTTTCCTGTGACTTTCAGTCTGAAAAAGTGTCTCGACCCGAAATGTCAGCCATTCCTTCTCCCCAGAGATGCTGCCTGTCCCGCTGAGTTGCTCCAGCATTTTGTGTCTATCTTCAGTATAGCTTTCCATCTTGTTCTCAATCACACGGTCTATTATTTTATCTGCAAATCTATTTATCATGCTGCGTGCATGCAAGTTTAAAAATTAATATATACAACAAAGAAAAAGGGTTATCAGCTGATAAAAATTGCCCAGTCACAGAATCATCCATAGCATTTTGGAGACACAAGGAACTGCAGATGCTGGTTTACAATAAAAACACTGGTGTAACTTAATGCTGGAGTAACTTAGTGGATCAGGTAGCATCTCTGAAGAACATGGATAGGTGACGCTTCGGGTCAAGATCCTTTTTCAGACTGATTATGACCTTTCGGGTCAAGACCCTTCTTCAGACTGATGACCCGGGGGGGGGGGGGGGGGTGGGGGGTGGAAGAATAAAAGAAGAGGCAGAGACAGTTGGCTGAGGGAGAGCTGGGAACGGGAGGGGAATGAGAGAGAATGAAAGGGCTCCCTGAAATTGGAGGTAAATGTTCTTACCGCTAGGATGTAATACCCAAGCGAAATATGAGGTGCTGTTTCTCTAATTTGCTGTGGGGCTCACTCTGGCCATGGAGGAGGCCCAGGACAGAAAGGTCGGATTCGGAATGGGAGGTGGAGTTGAAGTGCTGAGCCACCGGGAGATCAGGTTGGTTATTGTGATCTGAGCTGAGGTGTTTTAACTGGGAGGTAGGGAACCGAAGCTGGAATTCACAAGGTACAAAATGGAGGTGGAGGCAAGTGCCAAGCAAATGTGGCTGTGGTAACCGGTCTGGGTTAAGACGTGGTTGCAGAGTTGGAGGGAAGGGGGGCAGTGAGAGAGAAGGTTGCTAAATTGTCTTCGAAGAGAGGAGGAGAACTTCTTCAAAGTAGACATACCTTGAGGAGTTTCGCAGTGGAGTAGACAAAATGTTTAAGAAAGAACTGCAGATGCTGGAAAAATCTAAGATAGACAAAAAAGCTGGAGAAACTCATTGGGTGAGGCAGCATCTATGGAGCGAAGGAATAGGCGGTGTTTTGGGTCTGGTGTCTCCTTACCCTTCATTTACAACATCCCAGTCTTCAATATGCCTTGTTCTTGGAAATATGGGTACTGGAGACTTAAATTATCTGGAAAAACAACCGTTCCATTATCTGGAAAAACACCAGTTGGCACTACCATTCTTTGCACATAATTGAATCAGAGGAAAATCAACATCTCTTCAGATAAGCCGAGTCTCAGACTGTGAATATCAGATTGGCCAGGTAGCTACTTTGAGCAACACTTGCCTTTGTTTGCCACCCCCCCCCCCCCCCCCCCCCCCCCCCCCCCCCCCACCCCAACCCATGCCCAGTCACAGCTAGCATTCCCCAATATCTTGTGTTCAATCTCAGTCCCTCATTTTGTATCTTTTCTTTCATGTCTGGAAAGTGCAAAATAGATTTGAGGATGTAACCAAATTTGGAATGCTGTTGTAAAGATAAACCCCTGTCCCACAGTGCGAGTCCACCCACGAGTTATCCCAAGTTAACAACAAATCAAACTCGTGGTAATCACGTAGAATGAACGTAGCGGGAACGTCGGAGCTCGTGGATGTAACTTAGCGACTCGTAACGCTAACGGCAGGTACTCGGGAAATGTGTTAACTCGTGAAAATTTTTCAACATGTTGAAAGATTTCCACGAGTCAAATATATTCTTGAAGGAAAATTTTGAAACTTTTAAACTCGGTGTAATACTGTAGTAGCCCGTGAGTTTACCGTAGTGACTCGTGAGTTTACCATGGGTACTCTTACAGCTGAACAGAGAAAAAAAAGGTGAGTTAAAAAAAAGTTCGCCAAGTCTGCCTGTCAGGAATGATCCCCTGATACTGGAGACACCTGTGGGAATATCACCTTGGCCTTTGGAATAGAGTGGGTAATCGCATTAAATTCAAAGCATTTACAATCCTCATAATATTTGTCGAATGGGACCTCTGATATTAATATAAAGCATCTGATAATAACCTTTAATGTTGGATCAAATAGAATATCCCCTCTAGAAGTTCCTGATACTCCCCTTCTGTCCCAGCACAAAGTGACTATGTCATAGACAAGTCTCGTCCATTGAGTGACTGCTCGCAAATCTTGTTTTTGCCACGCAGAAAAAAAAGTTATCTTTTTCTTTCGTTGTGACAGGTCACATTCCGCCCCCTTTGTTGTGGGAGAGGAACTTGGTAACTTGGGAGAGGAACTTGGTACATTGCAGAATTGAGAAGTAAACTTACACGTGGGAACTCGTTTAAACTCTTGACATAAACTTGGAATCTCATAGAAAACCACAAGTTTGATTTTTTCTTTAATTCGGGAGTGGACTCGCACCGTGGGACAGGGCTATTGGGCTCCTTTTTAACTTTAGAGTAGAAGGATGAAGGGTGACCTTAGAGGTAAATAAATTAAAGAGGGCATAGATAAGCTAAATAGCCACAGTTTCCTTCAGTTTGGGAGTCTAAAACTAGAGGGCATATGCTTAAAGAGAGGAGGCAAGCTTTAAAATGGACCAGAGGGGTGAATGTTTCATTAAAGGTTAGTGTGTACATGGAATGAGCTGCCAGAGGAAGTTGCTAAAAATAATACATTTACGAGGTTTGAAAGACACTTGGACAGGTACATGACGGGGAAGTTTTGGATGTATATGCGCCAGATGCAGGCAAGTGGGATCTGCTTGGTTAAGCAACTTGGTTGGCATGAATGGACTGTGGCCAAAGGCCAATTGTGCTAGGTAACTCTGTGATTCCCATTCAACACTAACCAGGTTCATCTCTTCTATGAAATGCTAATTTTTGCTCTCCAAATCTTTCCCCACACTTGATTTCTAATATGTAATTATCTCTCCCTGAAGTAATAGACCCTTTTTTTCCAGAGTTCTTACCTTATCCATTTTTTTAATTCTTACCGTATCCATTATTTATCCAGCACTACAACAATCCCTTAAGTTAATATTCCTTATCCCCACCTCTACTTATACTTCCAACTGATCAATGGTAAAGAGCTGGATTTAAACACCTCATTTGAATTACCATGTCTGCTTTTGGTCAAAGTCATTAACAATATTCTATATTACAATCATTCATTAATGATCTGGATGATGGATTCATGGATCTGCCTTTGTAATCAAGCTTGCGCATGATACAAATATAGATGGAGGGGCAGGTGGTGTCGAGAATGCAGGGAGTTTGCAGAAGGACTTGGACAGGTTGTAATAGTGGGCAAAGAAGTGGCATATGGTTTACAGCGTGGCAAAGTAATGGTGTGCACTTTGGCAGAAGGAATAAAAGCATAGACTACTTTTTAAATAGGGAGAGAATTCAGAAATCATGAGGTGCAAAGGGATTTGGAAGTGCTGGTGCAGGATTCCCAAAAGAAGGTAAGGAAAGCAAATGCAATGCCAGCATTCATTTCAAGGGGACTAGAAAATAAAAGCAAGTATGTAATGCTGAAGTTTTATAAGTTGCTGATGAGGCTACATTTGGAATATTGTGAGCAATTTTGGGCCCCATATCTGAGGAAGGATGTGCTGGCATTGGAGAGAGTCCAGAGGAGTTTTACGAGAATGTTCCTGAGGATGATTGGGTTAACGTGTGGGGATCATTTGATGGTTCTGGGCATGTACTGGAGTTTAGAAGGATGAGGGGGATCTCATTGAAACCTATTGGATAATGAAAGGCTTAGATAGATTGGATTTGCAGTCATCACAGCCTCAGAATAAAATTAAGTATCTTTAGAATGGTGATGGGAAAGAATTTCCTGAGCCAGAGGGAGGTGAATCTGCGTAATACATTACCACAGACTGCTGTGGGGGCCAAGACATTGGGTATTATTAAAGTGGAGTTTTATCGGTTCTTGATTAATAACGGCGTTAAAGGTTACGGGAGAAGGCAGGGGAATAGGGGTGAGAGGGAAAAAATTGATTAGCCATGATTGAATGGCAGAATAGACTCGATTTACCAAATAGCCTAATTCTGCTCCTATGTGTTACCGTCCTAATTTCTCTGTGCTTTTGGGATTGGCCCAACAAATTATCTTCTCCATTGCCTTTCCTTCAATGTTTCTGACACTATCTGTCCAAATTCACCAATTACAAATATGAGTACTCATCTTTTATCTCTATTTTCTGCTTTCAGTGTCTGGACCAAATGAGTTAGAATCTGTTCTGTCTCTAAGCCTTTAAATCACAACCAACCAAACAATTTCAATAGTTGAATATTAGGAACATTGAAATTACAATTTTTTGCACAAGCATAAACTTGCCTTTGACTATGGTCTCTTTAGCTGCTTGAAACAAGCAGGGCCAAAGTGTTATTTAGTGCATCCCAGACCTGATCTTGTTATCAAAATAGCCCAGCTCACACCACTTATTACTCTGACTCTATTGGCTGTACAACTTTTATCAGCTTTAGATTAAGTCTATATAGTGACCTCTGAGGAAGTTCCTGAAGACTAGTTGCAGAGACCACATCACAAACGAGGATATCTACCGTGAAACTGCAACAAAGCCTCTCAGCCAGGACATGGAGGTACACAGGATGAAATTTGCAGGACATGTACTCAGAATGTCACCAGAACGTGCACCTAAGATAGCAATGACATGGCAACCTGATGGAAGAAGGAAAAGAGGCCGACCAAAATTCACATGGAGGGGAACATTCCAGAAGGATTTGGAAGCCCAGGACGCAAGCCTAACGATGGAGGAAGACGTCGCACATAACCGAACAGAATGGCAAAAGCTTGCTGCCCAATGCACTCAACAGTGTGGAAGGAACAAGTCTAAGTGCCCCCTCTGCAGGCCATTTAAACTCTGAAAAGCTCCAAAACTCTAGTGTCACTGATATCTGACCACATCTAGTCCCACTTACAATGTGTGTCTTAGACTGATTTCCACCTAAGGAGACGGAAGTGGTGTGGAAGATAAAAATAACTTATTGCAGGATAACCATAAAGAAAGCATCCAAAAGCATAAAAACCTTGGTCTGATTCAACAATAGTGAAACAAATATGTGTCACTAGATGCAGAAGACTACAAACAACATTGCCGATCTCCATCGTCTCTCTGCAAACTTGAAGTTCCCATTCTCAGCTGCAGATCCCCCCATTCTAATAAACGTATGCAGCCACCAGGTTTCTCACAGCTGACAAGTCCTGATGCATTAGCAAATTGATATATTTGATGGCACTTTTAGAAGGTGAGAGGGGAAAAGTTTAATGGAGATGTGCAGATGTTGAATAAAAGCAAGATCTCATGCCTTAATGATTATCGTGGCCTTGGCACCACCATCACAAAGTACTTTGAAAGGCTGCCTACGTAACACATTAAATCCAATCTATCAAGCAGTTTGCCCCACTGCAGTTCGTCTACCGCCACAACAGGACCACGGCTGATGCCACATTCCTGGCCCCACACTCATTCCTGGAACACCCGGTTAAGAGAGACACCTACTTCTGACTTCTATTCATAGACTACGGCTTTTAACATCTTTATCCCTTCCAAGCTCATCATCAAACCCATGGAACTTGAGTCAGCACTTATCTCTGCAATTGTATCCTCGACTTCCTGACCAACAGACCAAATCAAGTGAAGATAGGGGACAAATCATCCTCTACGATAATCCTCTACAAAGAGTAGGGATTAACGGGTCCCTTTCAGAATGGCACGCAGTGACTAGTGGGATACCACAAGGCTCGGTGCTGGGACCGCAGCTATTTACAATATACATCAATGATTTGGACGAAGGGATTCAAAGTAACATTAGCAAATTTGCAGATGACACAAAGCTGGGTGACAGTGTGAACTGTGAGGAGGATGCTATGAGAATGCAGGATGACTTGGACAGGTTGGGGAAGTGGGAGGTTGCATGGCAGATAAAGTTTAATGCGGATAAATGTGAGGTTATCCACTTTGGTAGCAAACACAGGAAGGCAGATTACTATCTAAATGGCGTCAAGTTGGGAAAAGGGGAAGTACAATGGGATCTGGGGGTCCTTGTACATCAGTCTATGAAAGTAAGCATGCAGGTACAACAGGCAGTGAAGAAAGCAAATGGCATGTTGGCCTTCAAAACAAGAGGAATCGAATATAGGAGCAAAGAGGTCCTTCCGCAATTGTACAGAGCCATAGTGAGACCAACACCTGGAGTATTGTGTACAGTTTTGGTCCCCTAATTTGAGGAAGGACATTCTTGTTATTGAGGGAGTGCAGCGTAGGTTTACAAGGTTAATTCCCAGGATGGCGGGGCTGTCCTATGCTGAGAGAATGGAGCAGCTGGGCTTGTACACTCTGGAGTTCAGAAGGATGAGAGCGGATCTCATTGAAACATATAAGATTATTAAGGGTTTGGACATGCTAGAGGCAGGAAACATGTTCCCGATGTTGGCTGAGACGGGAACTAGGGGCTACAGTTTAAGAATAAGGTGTAAGCCATATAGAATGGAGACGAGGAAACACTTTTTCTCACAGAGAGTGGTGAGTTTGGAATTCTCTGCGTGGAGGGCGGTGGAGGTGTGTTCTCTGGATGCTTTCAAGAGAGAGCTAGATAGGGCTCTTAAAAATAGTGAAGTCAGGGGATATGGGGAGAAGGCAGGAACAGGGTACTGATAGGGGATGATCAGCCATGATCACATTGAATGGTGGTGCTGGCTCGAAGGGCCGAATGGCCTACTCCTGCGCCTATTGTCTAATGAATTTATTCATCTCTTCTCTACAAATTATACACCCACGACTGTGTAACCAAGTACAAATTTAATTAAATCTACAAATTCGCAGATGACACCACTGTTGTGGACTAGATATCAAATAAAGACGCAATGGAGTACAGGAAAGATATTGAGAACTTTGTGTCCTGGTGTCAAGACAACAACCTTTCTCTCAATGTCAGCAAGACAAAGGAGATAGTGATCGACTTCAGGAAGCAGGTCACTGTATGCATTGATGGTGCCGAAGTAGAGATGGTTGACGGCTTTAAGTTCCTTGTTGTAAATATTACGAGCAATTTGTCCTGCAACATGCATATCGAAGAAATGGTCAAGAAAGCACACCAATGCGTCTACTTCCTTAGAATCCTTTGGATAAGCCCTAACTGATACTGAACAACGCTACGCACAGATAGAGAAGGAACTGCTTGCCGTGGTCTTCGCCTGTTCAAAATTTAAAGATTTTATTTTTGGCAAGACCTTCACGGTAGAGACTGACCATCAACCACTAGTCACTATCCTGAGCAAACCGATCCATGCTGCCCCAGCCAGACTTCAACGCATGATGATGCAGCGACAACGGTTTGACTTTCGCATCGTCTACAAAAAAAGGTAAAGACATGCACATCGCAGACACCACCAATGAACAACACCCATTCGAACAGGATGAATTCTCTGTCCTGAAAGTCTCTTTTGTTCCCACCGACCGCCTGCGCCGCCTTGCCGAATACACCGCAGCAGATAAAACCTCCCAACTACTAACATCCGTCATCAAGGGCGGGTGGCCAAACAAACAGTCTAACCATATAACCATATAACCATATAACAATTGCAGCACGGAAACAGGCTCTCTCGGCCCTTCCAGTCCGTGCCGATCATTTGTTTTCCCCTAGTCCCATCTACCTGCATACCCCTCCATTCCCTTCCCGTCCATATACCTATCCACTTTACTTTTAAATGTTAAAATCGATCCTGCCTCCATCACTTCTGCTGGAAGCTCATTACACACAGCCACCACCCTCTGAGTAAAGAAGTTCCCCCTCACGTTACCCCTAAACGTCCGTCCCTTAATTCGCATGTCATGTCCTCTTGTTTGAATCTTCCCTACCCTTAATGGGAAAAACGTATCCACGTCAACTCTGTCTATCCCTTTCATCATTTTAAAGACCTCAATCAAGCTAACACCCCTTTTGAATTATGACCCTACTTCCTGGCACTTGACGAACTACAGGATGGAGTGATTGTTAAGGGTCACAAGACGGTCATCCCCCTCATCCCTGCGAAACGAGTACTATGAGGAAATCCACGGTGGTCACCCGGGTGTGGAAGCAACTTTACAGCGTATGAAATAAATGATCTACTGGCCCGGAATGACCAAGTATATTCGAGAGAAAACAGAATCATGCGCAATCTGTAACAGACGGGCACCGCATAAGCAAAAACAACCCCTGCTGTCCCAACCAGCTCCCTCTCTACCGTGGTCATCAGTGGCTGCTGATATCTTTGACTGGCACGGGAAGCACTACCTCGTTTTAGTGGACCCGTACTCTAACTGGTTTGAAATTGACTTCCTGCCAACCATCTCTTCATACATAGTCATCCATACGCTCAGGACCCATTTCCCTGTACATGGAATTCCAGCTCATCTTCAGACTGACAATGGGACCCAAATCACCAGCCAAAAGCTTAAAGACTTTGCAAAATGGTGGAAATTTCAACAAGTTACCAGCAGCCCAGAATACCCACAGTCCAATGGACTAGCCGAGCGTGCTGTTCGGAGCGCTAAACAACTCATGGAGCGCTCCTACTTAGCAAAATCTGATGTCTACCTGGACCTGTTGAACCTGCGCAATATTGCAAGAGATAACATTCTAGGTTCTCCAGCCCAGCGCCTGATGTCCCGCCGAATGTGACCTCCGTTGCCCGTCACCCGGGAGCATCTAAAACCTAAAGTCTTCACCCCGGCTGTGATACAAAAGCGCGTACAGTTCAATCGAGACGTGCAGAAACGAAGTTATGATAAGACCAGCAAACCACTAAAGCCACTAATTCAAGGCCAAGTGGTCCGACTGCAGACAGACAAAGGACATACCAAACTGGGGTACGTTAATGGCCCCTCAAAGGAACCGCGTTCCTACCTGGTTGATGTCGGTGATACCATCTATAGACGCAACCATCAACACCTTCCTGTGAAGGAACGGCTTCCGGCGCTCCAGGGTCCTGATGCCCCACCGATCAAGTTCCTGCCATTCCGGCATCTGCCGCCGCCAGTCCTGTTCACTCCCTGTGTCGGCCTGCCCCCACTTCCCCTTTTGTAACCGGTTCTCCGGTGCCCCCGCGACGGTTTTCCTCGGGTTCCCCTACGGTGTCTCCCCACAGCCCGATGGGCTCACCGAACCACGCCCTCAACTTTTCAGAGGAAAAGGTTGATGAGGCAGCTCCATACCGTACGAGGACCAGGCGAGTTAGCAAGCCACCTGTTAGATATGGCGATTATGTTTAACCCCTTTATTATTAGATGTGAAGATTTGCATTTAACATTTTATTTACTCATTATAGTTGTAATGCCTTATTTGCCTTTCATTTATACAAGAAGAGATGAAGATCGGCTATTACATGTTAGCAATTAACCAATGCTTAGTAATTATAACTCCGCCTAATTATAACATTCATAGTGTAAGAACATGCCCACTGCCTGGCAGTAGCCGTAGCAGTGTGAACGTGTAATGACCTGCTTAGATGATTATGACCTGAACAATAAAGATGCTTTGTTTTAGCCTGTGTGAGTTTGAGCTCTTTACAGTTCAGCGTGTCCCCAACAACTCTCACCAACTCTGACCGATGCGCTTATCAGGATGCATCACAGCATAGTTTGGGACCATCCAATTCCATCCAATATCCCTGTGAGATATTGCAGAGAATTATGAACACAGCCCAGACCATCACACAAACAAACCTCCCTTCCATTTACTCCATTTACACTTGATGTAATCATTTATAGTCTTTCCGCTAACTGGTTAGCATGCAACAAATGTTTTGCACTGTACCTCAGTACACGTCACCATAAACTAAACAGGGTCGATTTTTTTCCACGGTGAGTTGTAGGGCCCGAAAGGCATTGCCATAGGTGGTGATGGAGGCAGGTACGATAGTGGCATTTAAGAGGCTTTTAGATATGGAATATTGATCATGTACAGGCAGGTGAGATCAGTTTTACATCATGTTCGGCAAAAAAATAGTGGATCGAAGGTCTCGCTCCTGTGCTATACTGTTCTATGTTCTAAAACATTGTTGCTACCCACCACCCATAGCTACATCTTTGGCGGGGAAGCCTTCAGATAATATGCTTCTTCTCTAAACATGTGCATCTTTCTTTCCTTATGCACCTTTTCAAAACATACCTGTTTGTTGACCATACAATTGGTCATATTTCCTGAGCAACTCAAAGCCCTATTCATCTCCTCCCTATGTTTCTATTGATACTATAAAAGCAGTACAGGAATGTGATCAACTATGCTGTTTATCTTACAGAGCGTTGTGAGTCTTTGCAACTCACTCTTTTCCTCAAAGGGTGGTAGAATCAGTGTCTTGGAATATTTTTTTAAAGCAGAAGTAAAAAGATACTTAATAAGCAAGGGGATGGACAGGAATGCA
This sequence comes from Okamejei kenojei, assembly GCA_035221665.1. Taxonomy (NCBI): domain Eukaryota; kingdom Metazoa; phylum Chordata; class Chondrichthyes; order Rajiformes; family Rajidae; genus Okamejei; species Okamejei kenojei. The sequence continues at coordinate 78,185,158 of CM069131.1, forward strand.
AAGTTGAGGTTACAATCAGATCTATGAACTCATTAAATGGTGGGGCTGGATTGAGGAGCCAACTCTACTATTTCCTGATACATATGTTCAAGTATTTGCAGGAAAAACGTTGAACTGAACACTTTTTGTGCTGTTTGATTCTGTGAAATTGGTGTCAGTGGCAAGTAGCAACCACTTGTTGGGCTGGCTATGAAAAAGGGCACCCAATTATTTTTACCGGCAACTGTGGTATAATATTCTATCTTGGTTTAGGTGCTGCATGGATGCATTGCATGGCGGTTACAGATTTGTGGTTCAAGGAATCTGGGTAATGTTCTACTCTGTAATGTGAAACTCTGTAATCCAGCATGCTCAGAGCTGTTAGACTTTCTGGACTGCTTGATATTATCACTATCATGCAGTAAACCCTCATTATTATGGACGGACAGACCTACCGACCTTCACAGCCAGGCCGGTCTGCCAACCCTGCTGACGTCATCGCCGGCTGGCACCACCTTCCCGACCAGGCTGCTGGAGCCACCCCTGATCCACACCTCCTCACCAATCGCTTTTCAGCCAGACTCACCGACCTTCACCATCAAGCTGGGCTGCCACACTGGATACCATGGATCCCTCCCCCTCCCGTTGTCCATTATAATGTTTCCTGTATCCAAACACACTCAAAATGAGCTTTGTTAAATAATATTATTAAAAAAACCCAGACCCTTGTAAGTTTTAATGGCGGTGCAGGAATCGGAACCCCAGTGACTTTACAGGGGAATGCAGGGAAAAACAAAATCACCTGTATGTCAATTGTTGAACCAACAACATTTCTTTATAATCAGATAGTGAATTGTTGATTACTGTAAATAGAAAGATAGTTCACATGTATAGCAAATAATTGAGAAGGTAAATTGTTGGCTTTATTGCTGCACAGTAGAGTGCGGAATCTACAGCTTTGAAACCACAGCTGCACAAGCATGATCTCATGCAGTTTTGGTAATTTCATTCAAGGAAGGATATACTTAAAGAACCTGTCCCACTAAGGCGACCTTATTGGCGAGTTTAGGAGACTACGCTCGCCACAAGCTCGCAGTATGGTCGACACATGATCGTAGGTGGTCTTTGGTAAGTCTCCATCATTGTTGAGAGGAGTTCCCGCATTGTGCTTACTACTCGCGGCCTCAGTTTGGTCGAGGAAACTTTCTGCGACCAAAAATTGGTCGGCATGGAGAAAATGAATACTTTTGAACTCATAGTGCAGTGGTAGTGGGGTCGCCGTGTTGTTGTAGGTAGCCGAGGTAGCCATAGGTAATCTCCTTTGCTGACCGGGCATTTTAATTGGCTCAGAAAAACCGACTGGTAATGTCAAATCCCTGCTAAACTTCACAGCTGTGTATCTCTGGCTTATTAAAAGTTGTCTGGCTTCTTAAAACTGTCTCCACTATTTTCTCCCCCCCGCTCTTTTAAAGGACTTACTGTACACTGTGCTAGCAGTCTTCAACCTTCCTGTACACCTTGGCTTTGCACCGTGTGAATTTCAGACAGCGCTTCCCCGCTTTCGCTGTGTGTGTGTGTGTGTGTCGCTGACTGTTGTTCCAGCTCGTGGTTTTTCAGGCGAAAGCCCCTGAGCTTGAAGGTCGCAGGCAGTTTGCAAAAAAGTCGCGTAAGTGGGACAAAGGCAGTGCAGTGACAGTTAAGTAAATTGGTTTGTGAGGAAACATTGAACAGAATGGATTTATGTTTGCTGGAATTTATGGGAGCTTGACAGGTACAGTGTTAGGATTTTGCTCCTGGGGAGATGAAACTTTTGGCTCAGGAACTTATTGAACAGTTTCAATAAGGGTCAGATTGTGCTGTGGTTAAGATCAGCCACAACCACAACCACGTTGAATGGCAGGAAGCCAAAAATGCTACCATTTCTTATGTTACAGCACATATAAAACTGAGATGAGGTTGGAATTTCCTCTTCATTGATTGTGAATCATTGGCCCTAAGAACTATGGATGTTGAGTCATCAAGCAACTTTAAAAGCAACTCTCCCCTATGCCCCACCTGGACTCGTATCTATTCCATCTCTTCCGCTTACAATCCTTCCTATAGCTTCACAATTCACAACTTTTTAATCTTTTTGTCTCACATCTGTTTTTTTGTCTCTGGCCTTTGTCCACCATCTGCCTATCTCCCCCCCCCCCCCCCCCCCCCCCCCCCCCCCCCCACCAGCATCATCCTATTACCTGCCAGGCTTTGTCCTGCCTCTCCTCGTCCAGCTTCCCCCCTCCCCTTCCACCCAAATCATGAAGAAGAGCCTTGACCCAAAACATCAATGTTCTCCCAAGTTACCTGCTGAGTTACTCCAGCACTTTGTGTCATTTTTGTAAACCAGCACCTTTAGTTCTGTGTGTCCAAAAGCAACTTCAAGATTCATTTGTACTTTAGGAGAACCAAGGGTTCTAGTTATTAAGCAAGAATGAAGACTAGAGATCAAAGATCACAACAGCTATGATCATATTCAATTATGGAGTAGCATCATGGGGCTACTCCAACTCCAAACTTTTACGTTCAGAGGGAATCATTTAACTTAACCTTTTACTCCAATTCATGAAGCATTGTTTTATCTTGCAATGTCATTTTATCTTTTGTAAATTCAATGTTTGATATGCTACACTTTCTATTGGTCTTGCACTCTTCTAAAATAGCAAAAATACTGTAATAGAGTCAGAGTCATATAGAATCCAAACAGATCATTCAGTCCACAATCCCCATGCTAACCAGTGGGTAGTGTTATAGTTTGTCAAAAGAAAGCTTAACTATAATTTGCTTAAAGGAAGTCTGCAGTAATCAAATGGAAGTGGCCAGAAACAAAAAAAAAAAAGCTTCAAATGCTGGAAAGCTGAAACAAAAACTAAAAATACTTAAAATACGTAGCAGGTCAGGTACCACTTGTATATTGAGAAACAGAATTAACATTTCAGATCTGTTGAAAGGCCATTAACATGAACCATTAACTCTGTTTATTTTCTCCACAGATGCTGTCTGACCAATTAACTCTGGAGATACAAGGAACTGCAAATGTGCTAGAGTAACCCAGCAGGTCCGGCAGCTTCTGTGGAAGGAATGGACAGAGATTTCTGGAAATGTTGCCTTTCCATTCTGTCCACGGATGCTGCCTGACCCATGAGTTGCTCCAGCACTTACTGTTTTGCAAAATCTTTCGCGCCCCCCCAAAAAGAATTTCATATATAAACAGTGCAAATATAAAAGACGTTTGGAGAATTGAAAACCCCTCAGGGCGAGAGTATTCATTTTATTCACCAGTGCACAAAACATATTCAAGAATTAACAATTTCTTAGTGGATTCCAAACTTATTCCTTTTACGTATAACTCAAAATATCATAACATTATTATATCCGATCACTCTCCTCTAACCTTTAGGGTAAAATTACAAGGGATATCGGAGAAACTGACAAATTGGAGATTTAAGCCACAATTCTAAATGACACGGCATGTTATGACTATCTTAAGTCGCAGATTAAAACTTTTTTTCAGACAAATGACCTTCCAGAGTTATGTACTTCCCTGCTTTGGGAAACATTTAAAGCGTTTGTGAGAGGAAGTATTATTGCCTTCAAGCTTCCCAAAACAAGAAGAACCAATCTGAACAATATGAGCTAGAAAGACAGATAAAACAACTAGACATAGAAAATACGATCGCCCCCTCTATTATAAAACATAATAACATTGCTGCTCTCAAATATAGGTTAAATCATATACTTTCAGCTCAAATCTTAAGGCTTTTCCAGCATACTAAACAAACACACATTGAATTTGGAGACAAACCACAGAAATTATTAGCTCGTCAACTCAGCAAACTAGAAGATGAACGCACAATGTACAAGATCAGACAAGGGAGACTTGCTTACACTACCCAAGGACATCAACGATAGATTTTTGCAAATTTATCAGACATTATACTCATCAAAAATAACAGCCAGCTCTGCGAACATGCAAAACTTTTTCCAGAAATGTAACCTCTCTCTCTCTCTCTCTCTCTCTCTCTCTCTCTCTCGAGAGAGAGAGAGAAGAAATAGCTACGATAGACATCGAAGAGACCATTAAGTCTGTGAAAAAACGGGAAGACCCCTGGCCCCGATAGCCTGAACAATGAATTTTATAAAAAATCCAGTGACTTTGTCTCTCCACTTTATATAGCTACGCCTTTAAACAACAGATATTACCACCAACACTGAATGAATCAACAATAATACTTATCCCAAAAAGAGATAAGGATCTTGAAGACCCTGGCTCGTACAGAGCCATAGCTCTTTTAAACACGGATCAGAAGATATCAGCTACAATTTTAGCCCACAGATTAAGTTTAGTTATCGATAAATTAATACACCCCGACCAATCAGGTTTTATATCTAAACGATATTCATTCTTCAGACGCTTGTTTAATATATATTCAAATCTATATTACTAAAAGTCTGGTCTTGACCACTTTTGGCTTGCTGTGCTGTGATTTCTGAGAGAACGTCGCCACCTATGGCTGTCATCTTTGGCCAGATCGCTCAGAGCCCCCTCTCCACCTTCCTTGACCAGAGGATTTTTCCCATCGTTGAAAAATCAGAGAGATATTAATGTTTTTAAAAAATCCCCATTCTCACTGCTGCCCCTGCTGGAGGGAGGGGGAGGGACTATAAAATCAGGAAGTGGTGTGCCTCACTCAGTCTCTGCAAGATGGAGCAAGCCAGAGGGTCACGTCTCTCTGAGTTATGAATAGCACTGAACACATATCTACTCAGCTGTGAGTGCCCTTAATGTGGTTTGAAAATGAAAATATGGTTGGTTTGAAGTAAAAACGTACTACTGCAAATGTTTGCTTGGGTGCTTTGGCTTGAAGTTAAAAGGCACTACAGCAAATGGTGGCTTGGGTGCTTTGGGCTGAAGTTAAAAGGCACTACTGCAAATGGTGGCTTGGGTGCTTTGGGCTGAAGTTAAAAGGCACTACTGCAAATGGTGGCTTGGGTGCTTTGGGCTGAAGTTAAAAGGCACTAATGCAAATGGTGGCTTGGGTGCTTTGGCCTGAAGTTAAAAGGCACTATTGCAAATGGTGGCTTGGGTGCCTTGGGCTGAAGTTAAAAGGCACTACAGCAAATGGTGGCTTGGGTGCTTTGGGCTGAAGTTAAAAGGCACTACTGCAAATGGTGGCTTGGGTGCTTTGGGCTGAAGTTAAAAGGCACTACTGCAAATGGTGGCTTGGGTGCTTTGGGCTGAAGTTAAAAGGCACTAATGCAAATGGTGGCTTGGGTGCTTTGGCCTGAAGTTAAAAGGCACTATTGCAAATGGTGGCTTGGGTGCCTTGGGCTGAAGTTAAAAGGCACTATTGCAAATGGTGGCTTGGGTGCTTTGGGCTGAAGTTAAAAGGCACTACTGCAAATGGTGGCTTGGATGCTTTGGGCTGAAGTTAAAAAGCACTACTGCAAATGGTGACTTGGGTGCATTGGGCCGAAGTTAAAAGGCACTACTGCGAATGGTGGCTTGGATTGCTTAGGGCCGAAGTTAAAACGCACCACTGCAAATGGTGGCTTGGGTGCTTTGGGCTGAAGTTAAAAGGCACTACTGCAAATGGTGGCTTGGGTGCTTTGGGCTGAAGCCCACACTGGCTGTGAAACTCCCGACCCGACTGAGGAACCCAGGTACGGCACCTGGAATCCCCAGGATGACCTCCAGAGCCGACGGGCTGGATCTCCTAGAAACAATGCTGGTGCTGCCGACTTTGGGGGAACCCCCGTTCGTTACGGAGCTGGAGCTGCCATCTGTGTGGGAATTCCCGTTCTAGCGCAGGTTCGCAGAATCAGCAGGTACAGTAAACACAGTACCTGGAAACAAAGGGGAAGGCTCCATTGTGTCCGGAAATGTGGCCGATGGGCAGGACTTCAGGTCAGACTGAAGCTCAGGGGACTTCATCCCCTTCTCCATACTATCCTACTGGCCAGCGTACAGTCCCTTGAAAATAAAGTGGAGGACTTAAGGGCAAGGCAAGGGAGCTGAGGGAATGCTCTGTGTTCTGTTTTACAGAGACATGGCTCACCCCCAGCTCCCCAGAATCAGCGGTCCAGCCTGAAGGGTTCTCCATCCACAGTATGGACCATACACTGGCATCTGGGAAAGGGAGAGGAGGGGGCGTCTGCCTCATGGTCAACTCTGCATGGTGCTCAGACGTGGCAGTCCTGTCCAACTCCTGCTCTCCGCACCTGGAACATGTGGCGATGAAGTGCCGTTCCTTCTACCTCCCAAGGGAATTCACCTCCATCATCCTGACCGTGGTCTTCATCCCACCCCAGGCAGACGTCCGTCTGGCACTGGAGGAGCTGCACGCCGTGGTCAACTAACACCAGACGTCTTACCCCAAGGCATTTACCACCATTGCTGGGGATTTCAATAAGGCAAACCTCAAGAAATCACTCCCTAACTTCCACCATCATTGGTATTCTGAGGAAGGTTTGTGCATTTATTCACCCGCCTTCCCATCTAACAATATATTAGTTTGATTTTTCCTTATTTCAATTATTGTAATATTGTTTGGGGTTCTACCTATCCTTTCTATCTTTCTAAGCTACTCATACAGAAGAAATTTATTAGATTAATTTCTCATTCAAATTCACAAGAACCTTATGCCTCTCTCTTCAAGAAGTACTCAATTTTGTCTGTAGATAAACTGAATGCATTCCAAATATGTGTTTTTATTTTCAAATATCTTAAATGTAAACATGATTTGCCTGTTTTTCTTCATGATCTTTTCACCCTTTCTTCTAATATTCACCATTACCCAACCAGAAGAAGAATTGATCTTCATCTTCCATTTTGTCGAACATCCAAACACCAACATTGCATTACTTTTAAAGGTCCTAAATTTTGGAATACCCTGCCTCTGTCATTAAAGTCTCACACCTCCTTAGCCACCTTTAAGAATGAGCTTAAAAGGTTTCTCATCATGTCCTGAGTTCTGACCTTCAGCTTTTTGTAATGCTATTTTTGAGCTCAAACTACTTCTGTTGACTCTTATCTTATACTATACCTTATTATTTTATTTATTTTCATATTTTTAATTTCATATTTTTAACTTTAATTCTTAAACTGTATTATTGTTTATTATTGTCTTTTTTTATTTATCCTACCCCCTGATTTGCATTAATGCTCATTTTCAGATGGGAGCGGACTTTGTATAAGCCCTTTGGGCTTCCCTTCCCTCCCAGCACTGTATGGTATTATAAATTGATCGTTTGTCTTCTTTTAAAACATGGTGCAAATAAATAAACAAACAAACACGAACATGTCTCCTGCTGCACCTGAGGACCAAACACCCATGGCCACTGCTACACCACCATCAAGAATGCCTATCGTTCTATCTGTCGCCCTAACTTCGGTAAATCCGACCATACTGCGGTGCTGCTTCTTCCTGCCTACAGTCAGCAATTGAAGTGCGCACCACCAGAAGTGAGGACAGTACAGAGCTGGTCGGGGGGGGGGGGGAGGGAACAACTCCAGGACTGTTTGGAGTCTGTACACTGGGCAATGTTCAAGGACTCGGCAACGGACTTGAACGAATACACCACAGTCATTACAGACTCCTTAAAGAAATGTATGGAGGACTGCATCCCTACAAAAACCTTCTGAATGTTTCCCAATCAGAAACCTTGGATGAACTTTGAGATCCGCACTCTTCTGAAGTGGCTTGAAGTTAAAAGACACCGCTGCAAATGGTGGCTTGGGTGCTTTGGCTTGAAGTTAAAAGGCACCACTGCAAATGGTGGTTTGGATGCTTTGGCTTACTTCCTGTTTGCACTGTATATTGATTTTAGATAAAACGCTACCACTTCAGGCTGTGATTTTTGGCCATCTTACTCAGTCCCCGTCCACTCAGCAGGTGCAGAGGATTCTTCCCATCAATGAAAAATAAAGGTGTTATTAGTGTTTAAAAAATGTTGAGAATCTCTTTCCTGTCAATCACGCCATGAAGGCCACACCTTTTCCGGTGAGAGGGGGAGGGGTTATAAAACTGGGAAGTGTGGGTGAGGCTCCGTCTCTGCATGATGGGGGAGGGAGCGGTCACGACTGTCTGAGCTATGAATCAACTGAACACACTGAATGTCTCCTGAACTGTGAGTTTGGTGTTTTGTGTGGTTTTATGGTGGTTTCACCCTGCTTGAAATAGTATGGAACTGCATTTGAATGTGCTGGCGTTGCACTCTGCATGAAATGGTATGAAGCTGCATTTGAATGTGGTGGCCTTGCACCCTGCTTGAAATGGTATGAAATTGCACTTGAATTTGGTGGCCTGCTTGAAGTGGTTGGAAACTGCACTTGAATTTGGCCTTGCACCCTGCTTGAAATGGTAGGAAAATGGATTTGAGTTTGGTGGCCTTGCACCCTGCTTGAAATGGAATTTCAAGGAATAGCCATAATTCAACTACCAGCCCACCAGCCGTGAGTGAGCTGCCAGCACATCAGGCTTGCGGGACTGAGCTGCCACCCCAAGAACCCATGCCAGCGCTCCAGAAAGCCCCCCCACTGGCCACCAATATTGGAATTGGTGCAGAGGTGGAATATTGCGTCGGGGGACCATCCCTCCCATATGAACATGGGCCCCAATGGGTCCCACTTAGTCTAGTAGAATATTAAATGAAGACTTAGCAATTATCTCGCTAGATGCTGAAAAAGCATTTGATCAAGTGGAATGGTCCTATCTTATTTCTGTGATGAAAACATTTCAACTCGATTTCAACTTTTGTTCATGGGTGAACCTCCTATATATAACCCCAACAACTAGAATACTGACAAACCAAATGTTGTCACCCAAATTTCACTTATCCAGAGGTTGTAGACAAGGATGTCCATTATCCCCGCTTTTATTTGCCTCGTTATAGAACCACTCGCCGAGAGTATCAGATCTCACCCAGACATCCACGGGCACTAAATACTAAACGTACAATTAATAAAATTTTATTTATACGCAGATGATGTATTATATATCACAAACCCCAAAATTAGCATTCCGAGTTTATTAAATCTCATAATTCAATTTGACTTATTCACAGGATATAGAATTAATTGGAATAAAAGTGAAATTATGCCAATAACGGAACAAAATCCGTCTATACCAATAAGTTCCTTTTAAAATCACCTATGAAAAGTTTAAATACATGGGAATCTAGGTGACCAGGAAATATACTTCTCTATTCAATTAACATTTTCCTTTTTTAGTTACAAAATTACACAAAAATTTTGGAAAACACTTCCCATCTCACTAGTTGGCAGAATTAATGCTATAAAGATGATCTTTCTCCCACAACTATTATACTTATTCCAATCAATTCTGATATATCTTCCAAAATTTTTTTTCCAAAAAATTGATTCAATTATTACTAATTTTATTTGGGATTATAAGGCCCATAGAATAAACAAAATACATCTATGGAAGTCTAAGGCTAATGGAGGATTAGCATTACCAAACTTTCTATTTTATTATTGGGTGGTTAATATTAAAAATATAACCTTCTGGCTGGACGAAACTGATCAGCAGCCAGATTGGCTAAAGATGGAGAAGGAGGATTGTTTACCTTCTGACATAGGCTCGATTCTCTTAGCTCCAATAAATTTGAATAAAAAAACATATGGAGGAAACCCGATTATACATAGTGTTATTGGTATCTGGAAACAATTAAAATTTACTTTAAAATTGGGTAATTTATCTCTTTTCCTCCCTATTGCAAATAACCCTTCTTTCAAACCGTCTGTCTTAGATAGAGGATTTGTTCAATGGAAAACTCATGGAATTAAAATGATGGGAGACCTTTATCAAAAGGGGACTTTCCTCTCTTTTCAGGAATTACAGCAGAAGTGCAAATTACATGTTCATAATTTTTTTAGATATTTACAACTTAGAGATTATGTAAAAATACATATGCAAGATTATAGAATTAGGGGCCCAGAAATCCTTGATGAATGTCTGAACTGACATCCCAATACAAATAAACTAATATCTTATATTTATAATACCCTTTAAATACTGACATTCCGTCATCAGAGTCATATAGATGAGCATGGAGGATGAATTGGCTCAACCCATAATGAAAGACACATGGGATGAAAGTTTACAATATATACATCATTGCTTGTTAAACATTCCTTAATACAGTTTAAAATATTACATAGATTACACTATTGGAAGACAAAATTAAATAGGATCTTCCCAAGTACTTCCCCTCTCTGTGATAAATGGCTTCTTGAAATTGACATCGCAGAGAGGGGAAGTACTTGGGAAGATCCTATTTAAAATTCTTCCAATAGTGTAATCTATGTAATATTTTAAATTGTATTAACTCACACTTTGGTAACGTGTAATAAAAATGCAAAATTTTTGGATGGACATTTTTTAAATTATCTCTAAAGTTATTGATAATCAACTGGACCCAGATCCAAAATTAATAATATTGGGATTATCAGAACATACCTCAAAACTTATGATAAGCCAGAGACACTTTCTTGATTACAGTTTAATAACTGCAAAAAAATTAATACTTAATTTTTGGACAAAAACAGCAACCCCCACAATTAAAATGTGGATTACAGAAATGACCGAGACCTTGCATTTGGAAAAAATAAGATTTGTCTTAATTGACAAACCAGAAACTTTTTTTAAATATGGTCTCCATTTATTTAATTTTTAACAAAGTAAATGTTTTAACACAAAATTAAAGTCACAACTTGAGTTGGATGAACAATTATACTTAACATCTCCAGGATCTATCTCCACAATCTTTATATTTGTAATCTCCTTTCTTCCTTGCTTTTTTTTCTTTCTATTAGCTTACAGTTTCTCTTATCTCTTTCTTTCTCTATTTCTTTTCTTTAAAAAAACGCTAAAAATTGAAGCTGTGTAAGAACTCTGTAACCAGTTTGTCGTTTATTATCATTTGTACATAGGCTTTTAATTTTGTTTTAAATAATAAAAAATAAAAAATATATATTTTGGAATAAAAAAATATATAAAATACAAATTGTGCATAAACCTTTCAGATATTTTCTAAACTGGAAAATATTTACACTAGATATTTTTTTCATGTATACACATTCAATTGTGTCATACTCAGTAGAGTTTGCATATATCATTAAACAAAATACCCTTGCCGTTCATGTGGCCCCATGTTAGCATTCCTTGAAAGACATCTAATGGTGTTGTAGGGCCAACAAGTTTCAATCAGACCAAAAAGCGTGTTTGAAATTACTTGTTTAATACTCTTCCAGCAGCAGATTATCACCGAATATGCCCCTGGGAACAGCCTGTAAATCAGAAATTCTTCTGTTATGGAACTGTTCAGGATAAACTATGCAAGGTGGTGGGCAACCGTCTCCTCTCCGTAGTGTCCTGAAAGGAAGAATTTGACTGAGCCCTCTCATCACCAGCCAAGTGAGGTCTTGGTGCTTATTGGTGAGTTCTTGGTGCAAATTGGTTGCGAATGCTGATCAATCTGTGGACCAACTATGGATCCATGCAGAAGATAGCAACATCATCCATGTGCAGGGAGGCTTTGATATAAGCAAAGATCTTATAGCGAGCAAGATAGTCCACTCCTGCTAAATCCAATGGGCAACAGAGCGGAACGTCGGTCATTTCTTCAGCCATTTCAGTAATCCTGACCCGACTTTGGTTATCAACGTTGAGGGGGAACAGTTTGCGTTAATAAATTATAATTCTGTTAATTTTCTATTTTTTAATGTTTAACAAATATATATTTTTTAATGTTTTTTTAAAAATTGCTTTTAATGGCTCATGTGCTGTGTTAAACCCCTGTCTCACTGTGCGAGTTGGCCCACGAGTGACCCCGAGTTTTCACTCGTGGTGATCACGTAGCGGGAACGTCGGAACTCGCGCGTTCAACTTGTCCACTCGTGGCGCTAACGGCAGGTACTCGGGAAACTTGTTAACTCGTGAAAAAAATCAAACATGTTTGATTTTTTCCACGAGTCAAATTAACTGTTCAAGTTAAAAATGGAAACATTTAAACTCGTTGCAGTAACGTAATGGCCCGTGCGTTTACCATAGTGTCTCGTGAGTCTATCGTGGGAACTTTTTTATAATCTGAAAGGGACTGAACCAAAGTAGTATAATATGTATATACATATTATATATATTATATATATTTCAATTCCAACCCCGAAGCAATTGAGAGGCGATTTCTTGGGGCCGTGTAATTTAACGTGTGTCTTTGCTTTTAAAAGTGAAGCTGTTTAATTGTTTTTACGCTGCGCTGTGTTTCGTGTTGGGGAGAGTGCTGCTGTACAATGCTTTCGATTCTATACTGCCCTCCCCCTTCCACAGAAAAATGCCTAAATTTTTCTTTGTGCCCGCTCTCCTGGGAGCAATCCAAACCAGGGGAACAATGAACCCTCAGAGGTTTCGCGTTCCTTGCTCCTATATATGGACTTCGCTCGCAACTGTTTGAGCGCTCGATCAACCAGGCATCGGCCAACACGGAGGCCTGATTACTGAAAACAAAGTCAACTTGTACCAGACCTCATCATCTTCCTTCCGACAACCTGTAACCACGGCACCACACTTTCAACAGAAAACTTAATATTTAAAGAATATATTATGGGACATTGGATTGTCTGAAGAAGGGTCCCGAGCAGAAACGTCACATATGTGTGTGTGTGTGTGTGTGTGTGTGTGTGTGTGTGTGTGTGTGTGTGTGTGTGTGTGTGTGTGTGTGTGTGTGTGGCTGTGTGTGTGTCTGTGTGTGTGTCTGTGTGTGTGTGTGTATGTGTTTGTGTGTGTGTGTGTGTGTGTGTGTTTGTGTGTGTGTGTGTATCTGTGTATCTGTGTGTGTGTCTGCTGTCGGGTCCCGGCGGCTGCTCAAAGTCACCCGAGCTGCTTCCTTCCTCTGAAGTGGTGGCCAGCTGCTGTCTGTGTGTATCTCTCTCTCTCTATGTGTGTGTGTGTGTGTGTGTGTGTGTGTGTGTCTCTCTCTCCCTCTCTGTCTATCTGTTTGTATCTGTGTGTGTGTCTGCTGTCTGGTCCCGGCGGCCGCTCAAAGTCACCCGAGCTGCTTCCTTCCTCTGAAGTGGCGGCCAGTCCTGCTGTCTGTGTGTATCTCTCTGTGTGTGTGTGTGTGTGTGTGTGTGTCTGCTGTCGGGTCCCGGCGGCCGCTCAATGTCAGTCACCCGAGCTGCTTCCTTTTTTTAAAATTATTTAAAATAGAGATCCGTTGCAAAAAAGTATTTAAAAAAACATAAAACAACAAGAAATGCTTGGTTACTGGAGGATGCGCATTTTCCCATTGTAGGTCATATCAATAGATGCCGCCGCGCTGAAATAACTCAAAACCACAGGATGCAGATGTATTTTAACATTGTTGCTTTATTAAAACATACCTTCATTCACGGTTGGCTCAAGAGTAACGGGAGAGGAACTTGGTAACTCGGGAGAGGAACTTGGAACATCGCAGCAATGACATACCCGTGGGAACTCGGTTACACACTTGATCATAAACTTGAAGTCTCGTGCACAGCCACGAGTCTGTCACTCGGGGTACCTCGTGGGTCAACTCGCACAGTGAGACAGGGCCATCAGAGTTGATGTTTGTATTAAACTTGCACTCTGTAATTCATCTAATCACACTGTTCACAACTTCGGTATTTGGTAAAATAATAGCAATATGAAGATTCCAGTAGCTTAATTTTTTTTTGTGTCTATGGAATTGCTTTTCAACAATAAAATGGGTCTGGTCTTCGTAATAGCCAGAGAGTGGATGAGGTCTGCCTGTAATGGTGGGGGTTATCTAAATGAAGTATTTAACAGAATCAAATACACAGGACTAGATGTTGAGAAGTCCCTTGTGCCAGTAGGTGGGGAGCATTTCACTACATTCATTGATTGCTGAGAGTGGTGGACGCTCAACATCAGGGGGGGGGGGGCAGGGGGGGGGGGGTACGTATACGTATATCTTGGCCTGGGTAACATTCAGGACAGCTGGGCACAGGACACATCATCAGTAGTGTACCCTTGCATCACTGGGTCTTTCGGCCTTTTATCACTATACACCCTCCACAAGGGCGGCCCGCTGCAGGATGATCAGCCCTCAGCGTGTGTCCCGTGTCAAACTGCCTCAAAGATTCACCATGACGCATTTGGGGCCCAGCATGGGTCTTTCCGCTTGAGCCAAATCCAACAGCTGCTTCTTTCAGCCCCGTCTGAGAGTGATCTTATGGTCTTCCGCAGAGCCTGACCGTGGATTCCAAGCTCCTTCAGCAGTCTGATGGTAGATGACGCAACAAATCCTCTGCATCCCACTTCAACTGGATAAACGTTGATGTTCCAGCCACGCTGCCTTGCCTCTGCTGCAAGCTCTGTGTAGCGCAGCTTCTTCGCTCATAGACCTCCACAACAGAGTTCTCCATGGAACTGTGAGCTCTATGATGTAAGCAGTCTTCTGTGAAAGGGACCAGAACACCAAATCTGGCCTGAGGTTGGTTGAAAGCAATTTCAGGTGGAAAGATTAGTTGTCGGCCGATGTCCACCAGCATCCTCCAGTCACGGGCCTTGCATAGGTTTCCTTCTTCTGATCTAGTGGAAGGATGTTTCGGTGTTTTCTGTCCTTCTCGGACAAAGGTTGTCGCCCTTAAGTGGGAGGGGTTGCTTGCTCTCGGAGGCAAGGAGTTGGTCGCACACAGCCTGTTCTCAAGGGCTGTTGCCAGGCTTTTTAATACCTGATTATGCCTCCACGTGTATCTCCCTTGCGTGAGGCTGGTCTTGCAGCCTACCATGATGTGTTTGAGGGTCGCTGGAGTTGGGCAGAGGGCACAGGTTGGATCCTCGCCGTACCACTGATTGAGGTTCTTTGGTGATGGAAGGACGTCGTATGTCGCTCTGATGATGAAGCTGATCTTGCTTGATTCCATTTCGCATAGGTCTTTCCAGCTGATCTTCCTCCGCTCCACACCTTCCCACTGCATCCATTGCCCCTGTTTGGCAAGCGAGACCGCCTTTGCACTTCTTGCGGCCTCCTCCTGTCGCCGCACCTCCTCAACCACCAATGTCCTCCGCTCTGATGTTGTGGCCTTTCGCCAAGTTGGTTTACTTGTCGTAAGGCCAAAGCCTCCTCTTCCTGCTGCACTTGCCCCACGACGTCTTTGTGCCTCAGGGCTGATGAAGCTTGCTGTACTGCATCAGATGGTGTCCACTTCCGGCCGGTTACTAGGGGCGGCGCAACAGCACTGATGGTCTTGTCTCTAGAGTCCCTCAGTGTCATCTGGAGTCTTACTTTGGAACACTTGTATTCCTCTGTTAGACTAGTGAGAGGTAGTTCCAGGACCCCTTTGCCATAGAGGCGATGTTAGTTAGACATCGTGGGACCACCGAGCCATTTCTTCGCGTATGAAGTTATGGTTCGCTCCATTCTTCTCCCACAGTTGTTATTGGAGCTTCATAAACGGTCAGTGGCCACATTGTCCGAGGAAGGAGTCCAAACTGTAGGCACCAGAGCTTCAGTTTCACAGGCAGTAGGGTCTGATTGATGATCTCCAGGCCAGTTGACAATTTCTTGCCTTAGCTGTTGCACCTGCTCTTTGTCCTTGAGACTTGCGTTGTACCATCTGCCCAGGCTTTTTACTGGCTGCTCAGACACTGTTGGTATTAGGTCGTCACCAATGCAGAACCTTGTGTCTCTAAGCACCCCTTAACTATGGAGATGCTTCGAGACTTACTTGGTTTGATTTTCATTCGGGCCCACTTGATGTTCTCCTGCAGCTTTCCAAGTAGCCGCTTGGTGCATGCTGCAGTAGTGGTTATTGTTGTCATATCGTCCATGTATGCCCTGATGGGTGGCAGACGGAGCCCAGCTCTGGTTCGTTCACCGCCCACCACCCATTTTGAGGCCCTGATGATGACTTCCATGGCCATTGTAAAGGCCAAGGGTGAGACTGTGCAGCCTGCCATGATGCCTACTTCCAAGCGCTGCCATGTTGTACTGAATTCAGTTGTTGTGAAGCACAGCGCAGGTCTTGGAAATAGTTCTTGACCAGTGTGGTGATGAGCTCTGGTACATGGAAAAAGGCAAAAGATTCCCAAAGGAGTTCATGTGGAACTGAACCAAATGCATTGGCCAGATCGAGGAAGATCACATGTAGGTCTCTCTTGTCCTTCTTAGCTGCTTGGATCTGGTGTCAGATCATGCTTGTATGCTCCAAGCAGCCCGAAAAACCTGGAATTCCTGCTTTCTGTACAGATGTATCAATGTACTTGTTTGTTACCAGATAGGTGGATAGCCTTTGTGATACAATGCTGAAAAAGATTTTTCCCTCGACGTTGAGGAGACATATTGGCCGGAATTGGCTGATGTCTGATGCATCCTTTTCTTTAGGTATTAGTATGCCGCCGGCCCTTCGCCACACCTTAGGTATTGTTTGCTTCTTCCACACCCACCCTCATGAGCTTCCATAGAAAGCGTAACACATCCGGTGCATTCTTGTAGAGCTTGTATGGTACTCCGTTTGGCCCGGAGCTGATGCTGCTCTTGCTCGCCGGACAGTGTTCTCTACCTCTTTCCATTTCGGGAGGGCTGGTGTCCAGGTTGAATTCAGGTGTTGAATAGGTGGGATGTCATGTGGGATGACTAACTTCTCATGCCTTTTCGTGTCTTGGTGGGCCTTTTCCAGGTGTTCCTCCAATTCTTGTTTTGATGTTTTCAAAGTTCCACTTTTTTCCTTTGCGAAGAGGTCTTTGATGAATGAAAGGGTCTTTGTAGAACCGTGTTCTTGTGTGTTCTTTATTCTTGCGAAGTTTCCTCATGTTCTCTGCTTTTCGCAAGGTTGCCAATCGGCTCTTGATGTCCTCTTGGAGTAGCATGAGACCTTCTCTCTCTGCGTCAGTTGCTTTTTTCCATTGCTTTTTCAACTGTCTCCTCTCTCTGATTAGCCTCTCGATCTCCTGCTGCCTCCTGGACTTGATTGGTGTTGGTAACTTCTTTCCACCTCTCCCTTTACTCACCCCAAACCGTTCTTCTCCATAGCTGTAGATTATGTTGTCCATCCTTTCAAGCTTTTCCACTGCTGTGCCCACTTGTTGCTCCAAGATATGTATAAGGTCACTGTTGACCGTCTCCCACTCTTTCTTTTCAACAGCTTTGGGCCACTTCACTCCAGGTTTATGCCCTTTGATCTTTCCCTCCAATGGAGGTCTTTGTAGTTGTTGCGTGGGCTCCTCCACCGGCATTTCTGTGCTTGTATCACCCTCTTCAGTGACATGGGTGCTGATGCTCTGCGAACTTTGGTTTGTGTCCCGTCGCTGTGCTTCATTCGACTGATTTGACTGGTTGCTTCGTAAGAAGTACTGGTCAATGCGAGGCCCATGTCTCTGCTCTCTCAAGCACTTTTTCCTCCCTTGGTGATCTTCAAGCCCATCATTGATGTTCTTTTCTCCCAACCACAGATGCACACCTGAAGTTTGTGTCCCGCAGCTGTTGTGGATGTCTCATGTGCCATTGCTCTCCTTGTCCGTGGTCGTTTCCGTTCCTGGGTCTGTAACCGTGTTATCAATCGGTGGAGCCATCTTGCGCCCCCGCTCTCGCAGGCTCTAGGGTATTTCTTTTAATTTACTTTTTGTAGCATTTAGCGGGTGTCTCCAACTAGCTGAAACAGCTTTGGAGACTGCTGTCATGGGGAGCTAGCCCATGACGGCCCCATTGGGGTCTGTTCCCTCCTGTCAGCTGTCTCTCCAAGCTGTCACATGGACTTTCCATGTTGTCAGCTGTCCTTTCACAGCAGTCACTGGATAAGTCCAGATTTTCAGAATCAAATACACAGGACTAGATGTTAAGAAGTCCTTGTTGCCAGTAGGTGGGGAGCATTTCACGACATTCATTGATTGCTGAGAGTGGTGGACGCTCAACATCAGGGGGGGGGGCGGGGGGGGGGGGGGCGGGGGGGGGGGGGTACGTATACGTATATCTTGGCCTGGGTAACCTTCAGGACAGCTGGGCACAGGACACATCATCAGTAGTGTACCCTTGCATCACTGGGTGTTTCGCCTTTTATCACTATACACCCTCCACAAGGGCGGCCCGCTGCAGATGATCAGCCCTCAGCGTGTGTCCCGTGTGAAAGCCTCAAAGATTCGACCATGGACGCATTTGGGGCCCAGCATGGGTCTTTCTGCTTGAGCCAAATCCAACAGCTGCTTCTTTCAGCCGTCTGAGAGTGATCTTATGGTCTTCCGCAGAGCCTGACCGTGGATTCCAAGCTCCTTCAGCAGTCTGATGGTAGATGACGCACAAATCCTCTGCATCCCACTTCAAACTGGATAAACGTTGATGTTCCAGCCACGCTGCCTTGCCTCTGCTGCAAGCTCTGTGTAGCGCAGCTTCTTACGCTCATAGACCTCCACAACAGAGTTTCTCCAATGGAACTGTGAGCTCTATGATGTAAGCAGTCTTCTCTGAAAGGGACAAGAACACCAAATCTGGCCTGAGGTTGGTTGAAGCAATTTCAGGTGTGAAAGATTAGTTGTCGGCGATGTCCACCAGCATCCTCCAGTCACGGGCCCTGCATAGGTTTCCTTCTTCTGATCTAGTGGAAGGAATGTTTCGGTGTTTTCTTGTCCTTCTCGGACAAAGGTTGTTGCCCTTAAGTGGGAGGGGTTGCTTGCTCTCGGAGGCAAGGAGTTTGGTCACACACAGCCTGTCTCAAGGGCTGGTGCCAGGCTTTTTAATACCTGATTATGCCTCCACGTATATCTCCCATTGCGTGAGGCTGGTCTTGCAGAGGCCTACCATGATGTGTTTGAGGGTCGCTGGAGTTGGGGCAGAGGGCACAGGTGGATCCCTCGCCGTACCACTGATTGAGGTTCTTTGGTGATGGAAGGACGTCGTATGTCGCTCTGATGATGAAGCTGATCTTGCTTGATTCCATTTCCCATAGGTCTTTCCAGCTGATCTTCCTCCGCTCCACACCTCCCACTGCATCATTGCCCCTGTTTGGCAAGCGAGACCGCCTTTGCACTTCTTGCGGCCTCCTCCTGGTCGCCGCACTCCTCCTCAACCACAATGGTCCTCCGCTCTGATGTTGTGGCCTTTCACGCCAAGTTGGTTTACTTGTCGTAAGGCCAAAGCCTCCTCTTCCCTGCTGCACTTGCCCCACCGAAACGTCCTTTGTGCCTCAGGGCTGGATGAAGCTTGCCCCTGTACTGCATCAGATGGTGTCCACTTCCGGCCGGTTACTAGGGGCGGCGCAACAGCACTGATGGTCTTGTCTCTAGAGTCCCTCAGTGTCATCTGGAGTCTTACTTTGGAACACTTGTATTCCTCTGTTAGACTAGTGAGAGGTAGTTCCAGGACCCCTTTGCCATAGAGGCTGATGTTAGTTAGACATCGTGGGACACCGAGCCATTTCTTCGCGTATGAAGTTATGGTTCGCTCCATCTTCTCCACAAATTCGTTTTGAGCAAGATTAACAAATGAAGTAGAACTTAAGGATGATTTTATTCAGCGACCATACAAATGATTAGATTGTGTAGGAAAGAACACACATATATGAATGTGATAGAGATGTATATAATCATATAACAGGCACATATATATTTCTCCAGATTTTTATATATAATGATAAACTTTATTTTGGACTCAAGGGACACATTACAAGGGACAATATTACATAAAAATACATTGCAAACCTCCCTGCAACTTTACCCTGGCGTCCCAGCCGTGCTGATCCGGGCCAGACTTCCCACACATAGGCATCTTTTTGCTTTTTATTGTGAGGCAGAGAAGCAGAAAGAAAATGAGGAGAAGATTTCTACCAAAGATCTTTGATTTTTATGAGGATGTTTCCGTAACCGGCTTCCGTCTCCGCACTAGTATCTTTGCTCCGCTATGGGATCTTTCGTGCGGAGACGGAAGCCGGTTATGGAAATGGTTCTGAAGATTACCCATGTTTTTGCCCATGACCATACTATGGCTTTTTCGTTGAGTGGACTATCTTGTTCGCTATAGGATCTTTGGATATAAGCACCCCCACTGCCTTACAATGTCCCCTGTTATGCTCGTT
This sequence comes from Okamejei kenojei, assembly GCA_035221665.1. NCBI lineage: Eukaryota > Metazoa > Chordata > Chondrichthyes > Rajiformes > Rajidae > Okamejei > Okamejei kenojei. The sequence continues at coordinate 78,205,241 of CM069131.1, forward strand.
ATATCCTTCCAGATGCTTAGTTTTCTACACAGTACACAAGACATGAGACAGGGGGAGAGTTGGTAAAACCCTGCCTGACTCTAGACTTTTATGGGGAGCAGTATCAGATTTTCCATCCATTGTTTTAGACACATGAGTGGATAGTCTGTGATAGAGTCAGTTGGATCAAATTTCGAGATTGCATGTGTAATTACTTGCGACAGGCTCTGTTCCGTGTGGGTTGATCAGCTGACAATGCCAGTCCATCCCTCTTTTGTGCATGTAGGCGATGGTATCCCTGTGCATCACAAGGCTGCCTGAGCTTTACCTGCTGGCACTGCACTGATTGTGATCAGGGTGGATCGCATCAGTCCCACGCAATTTGGCTGATGGACTTGGACCAGGATGTCTTATACTCTACATATAGCAGTGCAATATATATCTAATTCCTGATGTCATCCTTCTCCCCCTTCTGCTTGTAGATGAGGGTGATGATGTTTTTCCTCATGGAGTCTGGCATGCTGCCAACCAGAAGCATAGCATTGTATACTTCCAGCAGGCCCAGGCTCACCAAGTCACATATAGCAGAGTACAATTCAGGGAGTAACTTCACTTTCTGATTTTATTTCAGTCAGGAATGGATGGAACTTGTCAGCTCTCCTAAGTTCGATCATTTAATTTCATACCCCCGCCTGCTTTCTGGTCCTCCTGTAGGTGACTAGAAGCCTGAATGAGTAACTCCAGTTGGCATTATCACCAACTTAATCCATTTAGAGTATTTATAGCAATCCTGCCAATACGTGATCAAGGTCAACTAAATGATTTGGGTAGCTTAATGCATGGTATTAAATAGTGGGGGGTGGAGTCAACAATGTGGACGCGTATTCGTGCAGCTAACAGAAAAGAGAGTGTGGGAAAGGTCACATTTAAACAAACAGGGCTGGGGGATGAGACCCAATGCAAGGAGACAGAGGACCATAAAAGGAGGACAGAAGCAAAAGGTAGAAGGGAGATAAGAAAAACTAACCTGAAAACCTTGTGCCTTAATGCGAGGAGCATTCGAAATAAGGTGGATGAATAAGCGAGTTCGATATTCTGACTGCGCATGCCCAGGTCATAGGTCATTCGCTATAAACATTCTCTGCAGCTGTGCTGTGACGTGTGCAGGCCTGCGTTTTGTCGTGCTTGGGTCTCCAGTGCTGCGGGTGCTGTTGAGTTGCTGCTGGGCCGCCTCCTCCCGGGTGTCCCGTCCCTGTCCGGGGTGGTCCGGGGTCAGAGTGATGATCGCTGGAGGTCTGGCGGGGCGATGGTGGTCCCAGATTTGCAGCCAGCGCGGGGGGAGGCGCAGGCCTGGAGCTCTGGCAGCCCCAGACTTTGTTTATCCTTGTCTGGCGATAAAATAAAACTGCTGAAAAAATAAAACCGTGGCTGATGAGGGAAGTCAATGATGGTGCTAAATCCAAGGAAGAGGCATACAAAATGGCCAGAAGAAGCAGGAAATCGGAGGTCTGGGAGAAATTCAGAACTCAACAGAGGAGGACAAAGGGGTTAATTAAGAGGGGGGAGGGGGCTGGGGGAAGAGCATGAAATAAAGGTTGTGAGCAATATAAAAACTGACAAAAAATGTTGTTAGGTATGTAAAAAGAAAAAGTTTAGTGAAGACAAATGTAGGTCCCTTACAGTCAAAGACAGGTGAATTTATAATAGGGAAAATATAATAGGGAAACAAGGAAGCAGCAGAATTAAATGAGTACTTTGGTTCTTGACTTCACTAAGGAAGAAACAAACAATCTCCCGGAAATACTAGGGAATCAAGGATCTACTGGGGAGGGGGGAACTGAAGGGAATCCATATTAGTCAGAAAATGGTGTTCGGTAAACTGTTGAGACAGAAAGCAGATAAATCCCCAGGGCCTGATGGTCTGCATCCCAGAGTACTCAAGTAAGTGGCCTGAGAAATTCCAGATGATTGGTGATCATTTTCCAATGTTCTCTCAACTCTGGATCAGTTCCTGTGGACTAGAGTGTAGCCAATGTAACTATACTTTTTAAGAAAGGAGGGAGAGAGAAAACAGGGAATTATAGACCAGTTAGCCTTACATCAGTAGTGGGGAAGATGCTGCAGCCGATTATTAAAGATGTTATAGCAGCGCATTTGGAAAGCAGTGAAGGGATCAGCCAAAATCAGCATTTATGACGGGGAAATCATGATTGACTAATCTTTTGGACTGTTTTGAGGATGTATCAAGTAGAATGGATGAGAGCCAGGGGATGTGGTGTATCTGGACTCAAAAAGCATTTGACAAGGATCCACACAAGAGATTAGTGAGCAAAATTAGAGCACATGGTATTGGGGGTAGGATATTGACATGGATAGAGAACTGGTTGGCAGACAGGAAGCAAAGAGTAGGAATTATCGGTATTTTTCCAAATGGCAGGCAGTGACTAGTAGGGTGTCGCAAGGCTCAGTGATGGGGCGGCAGTTGTTTACAATATATATTAACGATTTAGACGAGGGAATTAAATGTAATCTCTAAGTTTGCGGATGACTCAAAGCTGGGTGGCAGTGTGAGCTGCGAGGAGGATGCTATGAGGCTGCAGGGTGACATGGGTAGATTGGGTGAGTGGGCAGAAGCATGGCAGATGCAGTATAATGTGGATAGATGTGAGGTTACCCACTTTGCTGGCAAGATCAGGAAGGCAGATTATTATCTGAATGGCAGATTAGAAGGGGAGGTGCAACGAGACCTGGGTGTGCTTGTACATCAGTCACTGAAAGAAAACATGCAGGTACAGCAGGCAGTGAAGAAACCTAATGGCATGTTGGCCTACATAGCGAGAGGATTTCAGTTTAGGAGCAAGGAGGTCCTCCTGCAGTTGTACAGGGCCCTGGTGAGATCGCACCTGGAGGATTGTGTGCAAGGACGGAAATCCCGGGGGGGGTGGGTGGTGGGTGGGTGGGCAGGGTTAGGCACCCGCCCTCCCCACCTGTTTTGAGAGGTGGGGGACGATCCCCCCCCCATATGTTGTAATCCGGATTTTAAAACACGGTGAAATTACCACTTTCCGCAAGACAGTGGAGGTGGGACTGCTGATCGAGGGCGCTGATTGGATGAGAGAGACATCGGTCAGCAGGCAGGTTCGGGGGGCGGGACATGATGATTTACCATAATGATTGGAGGGAGGTGTCGGACAGAGATGGAAGTGGGGGGTGGGGGGGGTGGGACTGAGGATAGAGTGCGATGATTGGAGGAGGGAGACGTCCATGGGGCAAAGATCATAGAGTAGAGCTTGAATTGCATGCCCAGGTCATAGGGTCACAAGCAAACAACACTCTCGGCAGCCCTGGACACAGACCTGTGTCCCATCTGCAGCTAGGATCGATCCCGGGTCTCCGCGCTGCAATCGCTGCCTAACCGCCACTGCTCCATCCCCGTCCCCATGCCCAGGGGTGGCCAGAGACATCGGGAGTCAGACAGGAGCAGTTCCCCCAGGCCCACAGCCAGCGCAGAGAAGCAATGCTAAATCTAGCTCAACTCTACCTGTCGCGCCAGGTTAACTGCCTGGACTTACAGCCCTGCCTGGACTTACAGGAACGACGGCCCAGGTTTACAGCCAGCACGGATAAGCAGCGCTAGCTCCATGGCACCGGACTGGTGTCCCATCAGTCCAGGCAAGGCTGTAGGTTAACCCGGTGAGACAGGCAGAGTTGAGCTGGATTTAGCGCTGGATTGAGCTGAAATTACCATCCACAGGGCCCATGGTTGAAGCCTCCGAAGCCTCGCGTGCGTGTGAGTGTGCGCATGAGCTCGTGGCCGCCGAGAAATTGTGCCTCCCGGTCCCCCTCATGTTTTGATACCGATTTCCGTGCCTGATTGTGTGCAATTGTGGTCTCCCAATTTGAAGAAGGACATTCTTGCTGTTGAGAGAGTGCAACATAGGTTCGCCAGGTTAATTCCCGGGATGGCGGGACTGACATATGATGAAAGAATGGGTCAACTGGGCTTGCATTCACTGGAATTAAGAAGGAAGGGAGGGGATCTTACAGAAACATATAAAATTCTTGGAGGATTGGACAGGGTAGATGCAGGAAAAATGTTCCCAATATTCGGGGAGTCCAGAAACGGGGGTCACCATTTAAGAATAATGGGTAGGCCATTTAGGACTGAGATGAGGAAAAACTGTTTCACCCAGACAGTTGTGAATCTGTGGAATTCTCTGCCACAGAAGGTAGTGGAGGCCAATTCAATGGATGTTTTCAAGAAAGAGTTAGATTTAGCTCTAAGAAAATCAAGGGATATGGGGAGAAAATCCAGAAGGGGATACTGATTTTGGATGATCAGCCATGATCATACTGAATGGCGGGGAAGGCTCAAAGGGCTGAATGGCCTACTCCTGCACCTATTTTTCTTTGGTACTGTATTTAACCATTTCACCATCTGTTGCGATGCTTTGTTACAGACTTCATAAGGAAATGTGTGGAGGACTGCGTTCCAACAAAAACCTTCCGAGTGTTTCCTAACCAGAAGCCCTGGATGAACCATGAGAACCACATTCAGCTGAAGACCAGATCCCGGGCATTCAGGTAGCTTTTAACAGAAGATCTGTTAAAAGACTTCTTGAGTTCTGCCAGAATTATTCTGTTTTCTGGCACATTCAGTTCAAAGCTATTGGATATTTTTAAAGTCACAGCTTGTTTTTGATTTTGAAACAAACCTATTTATCTTCAACCATTTTCTAAAATACCCACGTAAGTAAAACAGATAATAGCTGGAGAAAGATTGCCATTTCTTCCATTTCTACCTTGTCAGTCACAACGTATAGATGCAACATTTGTCAATCTTCGTTTCAAATATAAATACTGTACCGTGGGATTTATTTTTCTGGTCAGTAGTTTTATTTAACACATTGGGGATCGTCACCTACCGTCTGTAAATTATTTTCAAATGCGCATCTGTAATGGCCATTGTCCCAATACGGGTATATTAATTCCAGTACTGTACAACTGATAGGGGCGGAAGACAGAAGTTATCTGCCGGAAAATTACACTGCACTGTCTGCACAGTGGCCACGGGATGGCCTCAGCATGCCACATCAATGCCTGAAAATTCAAGTGATGGGACGACCAGAAAATTGGACGGTGGGACTTTTCTGAGCCCGCTACTGGTTTTCCACCGACCTTGCTGTCGTTTCGCGCTCTCGGTTACCAGAAGTGAAAGAAGAAGTGCACTATCTTCCATTAGCAACCACAACGACCGGTACTTCCATTTATCTAATGCATGTCTCTATGCGTCCCAAAGTCCCCTATTCCAACAGATTATATTTTTTAAAGGTTAGCACGTGATCTGTGTATCGGAAGCACATGGAGGATTGATTTAATTAAAACCATTTCCCAATTCGTTAATGTTTTTCTGATTGTTCGAATAGATGACAGTGTGAAGGTTCATGAACAATTCAATTAAGCAATGGTGAAAATAAACATTCTTCTGAAAAGAAGGCATAAATACAAATTAAATGCACAGTAAAAGTAGCTTCCCACTTACTACACCACTATTAGTCAAATCTAGTGTTCTATTTTATTCTCCATTTCTTTGAACAATATAATTTCCTGGAACAGGCAAAGTACAGAAAGAAAATTCACTAATTAGGGTAATAATGTCAAGAAAATTAATCACCCATTCACAGGTGATCTAATTTCATTCTGAAGATTTCACTGCCCATTTACCCATTGTTTTGTATGAGGTGAGTCTCATTTCATCTAAAATTTGCTCTAACTCTCATGTGGGAAATTAATTTCATTCAAGACACGCTAATCTATCGCCACATGAACCTCTTCATCTCCTCCAAGATCTCCCTAAAACTCCATCTTTCAGCCCATGTATTTAGTCTTGCCACCTTTTTGTTGGTTTCCATTTTTGTCTGATTACACTTTTGCAATGTGCCAAAGAGGCATTAGTTTACATTTAAAATGAAGTATCTGTGATTGTAAATTGATAAAGTCTTAATTGGGCTCAGTGGGGAGATGCTTACTCTGTTTAGTGTGAGAATGGAATGAGGTTGGTTGCCATACATGAACGTTCGGGAGGTTGTGAGATAGACATTGAGTTTAAACAAGGATAAATGAAAGTCTGGTCTGTGAGGAAAAGGAAGTGGTTAACTTCTTTGTTATGTTTCTTTAAATGTGGAAGAATTACATTGTGAAAGAATTGAGCTTTGCATCATTTGGCTGATTGCAATTACTGGTTATTTCTCATTAGGAGTACTACTTCCTTTTATTTTATAAAGAGCCTAAGAGTTTGCATCTTTGGGGAACATGCACAGAAGTCGAGCTATGCCTAATTAGGGTATGGATAGGCATGTGCGACTGGGACATTATAACCATTATGGAAGCCTGACTGTGGGAGAGTCAGGACTAGCAGCTTAATGTTCCAGGGTGTTGGTGCTATCGGTGATATAGAGGTGGGGGTAAAAGAGGAGGGGAAGTTGCTTTACTGATTAAGAAGAACAGTAATTCAATATGACATTACTGATGGTTCATCCAGTGGAGCTGGGAATTATTACCGTGGGATGATCACCATGTTGGGATTGTACTATAGGTCTCCCAAAAAATCAATGGGAATGAGTGAACAAATAAAGTTGGGAGATTGCAAACATCTGCAAGACTAATAGTGTTGTCATGTTAGGGATTTTTTTTTAATTTCCCAATATAGATTGGGACTGCCATAACATCAAAGGATTAAATGGGATGGAATCTTTCAAGTATATTCAGGAAAGTTGCTGAGGCAATATTTAGAAAGCCTCAGAAAACAGAGGGCAAATCTTGACCTACTCTTTGGAAATTGGGCAGGGCAAGTGACTGAAGAATCAGTAGGTAAACTTTTTGGGACCATGACCACAGTTCGATTAGTTTAAATAGTTATGGATAAGGACAGGGTTGATTCACGTTCAAGTTCTAAATTGGGGCAAGGCCAACTTTGATGGTATTAAAAAGACAACAATAAGTAACCTTGAACAGCAAGAAAAAAATTACCTCTGTCAGGAAAACGGAGCCTTGTGTCAGGTATAGACCACTGCGAACAAGGCAGCTGGAGGAGTATTTGAGATAGAGGAGCATACTTAAGAACCTCTGGAATGCAAAAAGGGGACAAGAGATAGCTCTCAAGGCAAATGCAAATACATTTTATATATATTAAGGGATAAAAGGTAATACGGGGGAGAATAGGGAACCTCAAAAACAAATTTATGTCATTTATGTATGGAGCCAGAGGAGATAGTCAAGTCCTCTGTTTTCACCATAAAGAAAGACATGGAGTCATGAACTTGAAATTCAATGGTGATGCCTTGAGGACAGTCCATATTAAGCTCGAGCAGTTGCTGAATGTCCAAATATGCACGAACGTCGATATATCTCCCAGGCCTGATCAGATATATCCAAGGATATAATGGGAAGCTAGAGAAGAAATTGCAGGAGATATATGTCTGGATAAATGTAAAAAACCTCAAGGTATAATATGAATAAGATCAGCAGACATAAGATCAAGTTTAATTCCTCAATGGACATAATTGGAAAACAGGTCATAGTCATAAAGCACGGAAATAGGCCCTTCGGCCCAACTCTTCCATGCTGACCAAGATTTCCATCTAAGCTAATGCCATTTGGATGCATTTGAGTCATATTCCATTAAAACTTTCCTATCCATGTACTGTGCCTGCACATGTGTCTTTTATCACATTGTTACTCATGAGACATTGCTGCATGCCTTTTGGCTGTTGTGTTTTTTCAGGTTAAAAACAGTGACTACGCTTCAGAGTTATTTGACTGACAGAGAAATGTTTTGGGCTGACCTGGGTTCAGGAAAGGCTATATTTCTGTAGATACTCAGGATGTGGGATGGGATCAAGATTCCGTTCAATCAACCCTTATCTTTTCTCTTAAAGTTCAGGCTTTCATCAACCACAATGCATTCAGAAAGTATTCAGACTCCTTCACTTTTTCCACATTTTGTTACGTTACAGCCTTATTCTGAAATGGATTAAAAAAAAAATGTTTTCATCAATCTGCACACCATACCCCATAATTAAAAAAAAGCAAAAACAGGTGTTTAGAAATGTTTACAAATTAATTAAAAAGAAATAACTGAAATATCACATTTACGTAAGTATTCAGACCCGTTACTCAGTACTTTGTTGAGGCACCTTTGGCAGCGATCACAGTCTCAAATCTTCTTGAGTACGACGCTACAAGCTAGGCACACCTGTATTTATGTAATTTCTCCCATTCTTCTCTGCAGATCCTCTCAAGCTCTGTCAGGTTGGATGGGGAGCATATATGCACAGCTATTTTCAGGTCCCTCCAGAGATGTTCGATCGGGTTCAAGTCCGGGCTCTAGCTGGGCCACTAAAGAACATTCACAGACTTGTCACAAAGCCACTCTTGCATTGTCTTGGCTGTGTGCTTAGGGTCGTTGTCCTGTTGGAAGGTGAACCACCGCCCCACTCTGAGGTCCAGAAAGTTCTGGAGCAGGTTTTCATCAAAGTTCTCTCTGCACTTTGCTCCGTTCATTTTTCCCTCGATTCTGACTAGTCTCCCAGCTCCTGCCGCTGAAAAACATCACCGCAGCATGATGCTGCCACCGTCATGCCACACCGTACATACGGTATTGGCCAGGTGATGAGCAGTGCCTTGTTTCCTCCAGACGTGATGCTTGGCATTCAGGCCAAAGAGTTCCATCTTGGTTTCATCAGACCAGAGAATCTTGTTTGTTATGGTCTAAGAGTCTTTTAGGTGCCTTTTTACAAACTCCAAGTGGGCTGTCATGTGCCTTTTACTGAGGATTGGCTTCCGTCTGGCCACTCTACCATAAAGGCCTGATTGGTGGAGTGCTGCAGATATAGTTGTCTTTCTGGAAAGTTCTCCCATCTCCACAGAGGAACTCTGTCAGAGTCACCTCCCTGACCAAAGCGCTTCTCAGCCGATTGCTCAGTTTGGCCGGGCGGACAGCTCTATGAAGAGTCCTGGTGGTTCCAATGTTCTTCCATTTAAATTTGACGGTGGCCACTGTGCTCTTTGGGACCTGCAATGCTGCAGAAATTGTTTTATACCCTTCCCTAAATCTGTGTCTCGACACAATCCTGTCTCAGAGGTCTACGGACAATTCCTTTGTCTTCATGGCTTGGTTTATGCTCTGACATGCACTGTCAACTGTGGGACCTTATATAGACAGGTGTGTGCCTTTCCAAATCATGTACAATCAATTTAATTTACTATTGGTGGACTCCAATCAAGTTGTAGAACCATTTCAAGGATAATCAATGGAAATAGGATGCACATAAGCTCAATTTTGAGTGTCATAGCAAAGGGTCAGAATACTTATGTAAATGTGATATTTTAGTTATTTATTTTTAATTACTTCATTAAAATTTCTAAACACCTGTTTTTGCTTCTTCATTCTGGGGTATTGTGTGTAGATTGATGATAAAATAAAATAATTTAATCAATTTAAAAATAAGTCTGTAGCGTAACAAAATGTGGAAAATGTGACGTGGTCTGAATACTTTCTGAATACACTTTACATAGTTCCCTGAAAGTGGAGTAGATAGGGTGATGATGAAGGCTTTTCACACGTTGGGCTTCAACAGTCAGGTTACTGAGTATAGAAGTTGGGATATTATGTTACAGTTGCACAAGACGTTGGTGAGGAGTTATGTGTTCTGCTTTCGTCACCCCGTTCTAGGAAAGATGCCATTAAGCTGGAAAGGGTGCAGAAAAGATTCTCAAGACTGTTACCAGGACACAAAGGTCTGTGGTATACGTGAGATTGGGCTGGCTATTTCTTGAGGGGCAAGGGGGTAAGAGCTGACCTTATGGAGGTGTATAAAACACTTGGGTCAAAGAAGTCTTTTTGCCAGGGTAGGGTTAGCATTAGAAGACATAGAATACAAAAGTACATAATTGAAACAGGCCTTTCGGCCTATAGTTGAAAGTAATTTATGAAAGGGAAATCATGCTTGACTAATCTTCTGGAATTTTTTGAGGATGTGACAAGTAAAATGGATGAAGGGGTGCCAGTGGCTGTAGTGTATCTAGACTTTCAGAAAGCCTTTGATAAGGTCCCGCACGGCAGACTGGTGACTAAAATTAGAGCACATAGTATTGGGGGTAGGGTGTTAACATGGTTCGAAAACTGGTTGGCAAACAGAAGCAAAGAGTAGGAGTGAACAGGTCCTTTTCAGAATGGCAGGCAGTGGCGAGTGGAGTGCCGCCATGCTTGATGTTGGGGCCGCAACTGTTTACCATATATATTAATGATTTGGAAGAGGGAATTAGGAGCAACACTAGCACGTTTGCGGAATGAACAAAGCTGGGTGGCAGTGTGAACTGTGTAGAGGATGTTAGGAAGTTGCAGGGGGACCTGGACAGGTTGAGTAAGTGGGCAGATGCGTGGCAGATGCAGTATAATATAGATAAATGTGAGGTTATCCACTTTGCGGCAAAGACAAGGGGGCAGATTATTATCTCAATGGGGTTAGGTTAGGTAAGGGGGAGGTATAGCGAGACCTGGGTGTCCTTGTACACTGGTCACTGAAAGTTGGTGTGCAGGTACAGCAGGCAGTGAAGAAAGCTAATGGAATATTGGTCTTTATAACAAGAGGATTTCAGTATAGGAGTAAAGAGGTTCTTCTGTAGTTGTATTGGGCTCTGGTGAGACCACATCTGGAGTATTGTGTACAGTTTTGGTCTCCTAATTTGAGGAAGGACATCCTTGTGATTGAGGCAGTGCAGCGTAGGTTCACAAGATTGATCCCTGGGATGGCGGGACTGCCATATAAGGAAAGATTGAAAAGACTAGGCTTGTATTCACTGGAGTTTAGAATGATGAGGGGGGATCTTATAGAAACATATAAAATTATAAAAGGACTCGACAAGCTAGATGCAGGAAAAATGTTCCCAATGTTGGGTGAGTCCAGAACCAGGGGCCACAGTCTTAGAATAAAGGGGAGGTCATTTAAGACTGAGGTGAGAAAAATATTTTTTACCCAGAGAGTTATGAATTTATTCCCTTCCACAGAGGGCAGTGGAGGCCAAATCACTGGATGGAATTAAGAGAGAGTTGGATAGAGCTCTAGGGGCTAGTGGAGTCAAGGCATATGGGGAGAAGGCAGGCACGGGTTATTGATAGCGGACGATCAGCCATGATCACAATGAATGGCGGTGCTGGCTCGAAGGGCCGAATGGCCTCCTCCTGCACCTATTTTCTATGTTTCTAATGATAAGGTATTGTAACGTCATCTGCCTACAAGATACAAGATACAAGATACATTTATTTGTCACATGTGCCAGATGGCACAGTGAAATGTGATTACCATACAGCCATACAATAAAAATAAAGAACACAACACACAATAGAATTCAACATAAAAACATCCCCACACAGCAGAATCAAAAGTTTCCCACTGTGAGGGAAGGGACCAAAGTCAGTCATCTTCCGCTAATGTTCCCCAATGTTCACCCGTGGTCAGGGCCTCCTGAGCCCTCCGCAGTCGATGTTCAGGCCCGCTTGCCGGGATGATGTAAGTGCAACGTCGGGGCTGGAGGACCTCCTCAGCAGCCTGGACATCAGAGTGGGCCACCTCCTACCGGAGTCCACGGCTCCAAAAGTCCGCTGGCGCACGCTGGGCAGAGATGCAACTCTGGCGGCCCTTGGCAAAGGGCCCCAGGACGCCGTGATGACGGTCAGCGCTGCCCGCATTGGAAGCTCTCCCAAACCGCAGCTCCACGATGTTGGAGCAGAGGCCCAATGCTCCGGAGCTCCAAACAGCGATCCAGGTAGGCATTGCCCGCTCCGCAGTGAATTCAGCGTTGCGCCACCGCTGTTGTCGCTCTGGTCCGGTTCCCGGTCCCGGCGGGGAAAGGCCGCTCCGATCCAGGGGGTAGGCGCGAGGGGGGAGGGGGGGGCGAGGATGCCACATGGAGAAATAGTCATGTCCCTGCCAGGAAGCAACTGGGGAAAGTTTCCCCCTTAACCTGCCCCCCACCCCACATAGAAAGTCAAAAGATTCCCCAAAAAACAGACTATAAACTAACTAATTTTTTTTTTAAAAGATTGAAAGACAAACAGGTTGTAGGCAGAGGCTGCCGTCAATGCGGCGCCCCTAGTGGAAGACTACACATGCCTAGTGGAAGCCTACACATAATCCATAATCTTTCTATGCTCAGCATATGTACGTGGCTATTTAAACGCTTTTTAAATCACACTCCTATCTGCCTTCATCACCACCCCTGGCATCACATTCCAGACATCACCCTCTGTGTAAAAAAAACTTGAATTGCATATCTATCTATCTTATCTTTATACTTATAAAAACTCTGATCTTGGATGTGGATGTATTTGTGTGTGTATGATGTTCGTCTGCAATTTCACCTCTTCTAAAACACGAAGTGCTAACGGTGAAAATTTTTACATATTCCAATAGAGATTTATGCCATGGTCAAAAATCACTTCATCTGAAAATTGGATGCATTATTTCCCGAGTTATTTATGAAAATGTTCAAAAAAATCAAATAACTTGATAAAATAAAAAAGATGATTTTTGTTGATGACGTCACAATGGCTCTGCCTGCCTGCCTCTGCTGGCGCTGTCACAATTGATCTGCCTGCCTCTGCTCGCGCTGCGAGTGACGTCACCCCTGTTCTGTCTTCTGTACTTCTTGACTTCTTAACTTTTCACTTCTTTAAATTTGTCACTTTGTGTTTTTAAACTGCTCAGGACGTGCTGCATGCTCGCTGGGCTCCTTAAAGTTCTAGAACATTGCGCTGGCGGCCCGTTATCTCTGCAAGGGCGTGTATGAGGGTGCGGGACAGCACGATGGGAAGTTGATCGTGGCGGCCCATTAGAGAGGCCGTCTATGGAGACCTGCGATTCCTCCGTCACGATGGGCCGGCCCTCCTCAGCTTTTGACCATCCTTGGTGTAAATGAAAACTTTACAAGCTCTTAAGTGTACAACATCTTTTAATGATAGCACTGGGTATTACACACACCTTCAAGCACCGGCTACATTTTCTACTGAGGGGAAGGCGTTATGATTGATGTTAACTGGGCGGGGTTAATGGGAGTGAGGTAACTATATTATTGGTTGCATATAAACCATCTACATCCTTCCCCTTAGAAATAAAAAAACAGATTGTTGTCACGACAACCGAATTAAACAGCAGAATTAAACGAAATCGCCGTAGCGAACAGGCGGCTTACTGATCCTGCCCGAGCGCGTACGGATGTCTCCCCCTCCCCCCGAAAGAGCAGAAGAAGCAGGGAGGACGCAAGGCAGCTGGGGAACCAGGAAGGGCATTGGGTGGGAGAAACAGGAGAGGGAGAACCGCGATCGGCAACAGGGGACCCGCGCAGAGGGGAACCAGGCGCCCGCGATGGGGACCGAGGCATGCAGGGAACACCAGCCGGGCGGCAGCCGGCTGCTGATAGGAGAGTGGAGGGGCATAGGGCCCAGGGGGCTGCGGCTGTGGCTCATTAACCGCAAGCAGGTGTTGTCGGCTTCTTCGGTAGATGGAACCCTCACAGTCGACCAGATACGAACGAGGTGAGTCGGCCACCCCAACCACGGTGGCCAGACGGTAGTGCCCACTGGCGGTCTGCAAACGAACAACCTGTCCGGGCAACAGAGGATCGAGTGGTCTGCACGACCGATCGTATGGGAACGCCGCTGGCTGTCATGTTTCTCTTGAATTCGCCTCTGCACGGAGGCGGGCTCCAGCACCCGAGGTTTCAGCTGGCGCTGGGCAATCGGGACGGTGGATCTGGTAGTTCTGGACATCAGACGCTGAGCAGGTGACCCCATGGCCGGATCCCTGGAAACATTCCTGAGGTTCAGGAGATCCAAATACAAATCAGAATTGGATAGTCGCGCCTGTTCCATCAGAAGCTTGGCGCTGCGGACGGCCCGTTCTGCTAGGCCGTTGCTCTGTGGGTACTCTGGGCTGCTGGTGAAATGCACAAAGTTTCCACTTGTCGGCAAAGCTTTGAATTATCTCGGCTTGTAAACTGCCTGCCGTTGTCAGTCTGCAGCCTGACCGGGGTCCCAAAAGTGGAGAAGTGTTTCCGCAGCTTGCGGATCACCATCTCCGACGTGAGGATGTCAGCAAATCCACTTCGAACCAGTTGGAGTACGAGTCGACCAGGACAAGGTAGTGGTTACCACGCCACTCGAATATGTCGGCAGCCAGCGAGGACCAGGCCAAAGCAGGGGCGGCTGTTGCAGCAGGGGCTGTCGCTGCTGGTGCGGCGCAAGACTGTTGCACGTGGAGCAGGCAGAAACTCGGTCTCGGATATATTTGGCCATTCCAGGCCAATAGAATTGGCACTGAGCGTGGGCAAGCGTTTTTGCATCGACCCCAGGGTGTCCGCTGTGGGCTGCACAAAAGTAAAAGTCAAACAGGGAGGACGGGACCACAACTTTATGTCCCTTGACGATAACGCCATCCTGGAGCACCAGTTCGTCGCGGACCAGGAAGAAAGGCTGTGCTTCAGATGGCGCGGCGGAGCGCTTTGTTGGCACCCTGCTTTAATCACCGATGCAAGCTGCTGCAAGGCCGGATCAGCAGCGGTGTGCTCGGCCAAAACCTGTAGCTGCTTGGTGGGAATAAAGTTAACGCCCAGTACGAGCAAGTCCTCTGTTTCGTAGGGGTGGCGAGCGCAGGAGGTACGCGGGGCTCGCGACAGGGTGTCCGCAATGTGCATCTCGGTGCCCTTCTTGTAGATTATGTCAAAGTCGAAGCGCTGGAGCTGCAGCATCATACGCTGCAGCCTGGCAGGGGCAGCGTGAATCGGCTTGTTCAGGATTGTCACCAGTGGCTGGTGGTCGGTTTCGACCGTAAATCTGCTGCCGAACAGGAAGTCTCTGAACTTGGAGCAGGCGAACACCACCGCGAGCAGCTCTTTCTCGATCTGAGCGTACCGCTGCTCGGTGTCCGTCATGGTGCGGGAGGCATAGGAGACGGGATGCAGCGATCCATCGACAGACTGAAGGCAGGCCGCACCAGACCGAACTTGGAAGCGTCACAGGTGAATAAACCATCTACACTTGGATCGCTCAGGGCCTCGCTCGGGTACACGCCGGCCGCAGCCCAGTTCGGGCCCGGTGCCTGGTGGGGAGTCTGTTGCTCTATGACCTGGTTAGGTGCTACCTCTACCACCTCCCTCTCTGCCCCTCTCCCTCTCTGGGAGAAGGCATGGGGGGAGTAGAGGGGGGGTTGTAGGGAGGGAGAAGAGGTGGGAGGTGGAGGTGGTGGGTAGTGGAGAGGGGGGGGAGAAGAGGGAGGTTGCAGGGGAGTTTGGAGAAGGGGGGGATACGTTCAGGGAGGAGAGGGGGGGAGACTGGGAGGAGGGGGGGAGAGGGAGGAAGAGGGGGGATGGGGTAGAGGCAGCACCGACCCAGGTTGTAGAGCAGAAGCCTCCCCACCATGCACCTCTACCTCTACCCCCTCCCTCTCTGCCCCCTCCCTCTCTGCCCCCTCCCTATCTGCCACTCTCCATCTGTAGGGAGTGGTGAATATTGGGACCTATTGGTGAGTGGTGGAGTAATGCGTTCAGGAACCAGCCTTCCACTGTGATGCTGTGCCCCCGCACCCCTCATCTCTACCCCCCTCCCTCTCCTTCTCTACACCCGTCCCCCTCCCTCCCACCCCCACCTATCTAGCCGCGCCTGCGCAGTTGGGGGATATGCGTGAGTGGATAGGGTGGGTGATGGGGTAAAAGGAGCAAATGAACAATATTAATATAATATCAAGGCGGGGTTTAGTGTGTGTGTGTGTGTGTGTGTGTGTGTGGGGGGGGGGGTGTGGTTAGTGTGTGTGACACGGAAGGCCCCGCCCCCCCCCCCAACCGCATCCGCGCATTGAGGGGACGGGACCCAACAGGTCCCCATTGGTCTAGTTAACTATTAAAACTCTGATCTTGGATGTTTGTATTTGTGTGTGTGTGTGTGTGTGTGTGTGTGTGTGTGTGTGTGTGTGTGTGTGTGTCTGATTCACATCTCCTTGAAATCACAACGTGCTAACGGTGAAACTTTTACATATTCCGATAGAGATTTAAGCCATGATGTAAAAATCGCCTTATCTGAAAATTGGACGCATTATTTCCCGAGTTATTTATTAAAATTGGTCACAAATCTGAAATAGTTTTTAAAGTTAACGAGCTGATGATGTAACAATGGGTCTGCTTGCGCCGCCCGCTGTGCAATGTTTTCAATGCTAGTGCCTCGGCTCGGGTTTCGCAAGAACTCCTAAGAGTTGCCGAGAGCTTCCGAGGTCGACGCACGACTCACGACATACGCTAGCGCCTCTGCTCGAGTTTCCCAAGAGCTGCCGAGATCTTTGGTCAACGCACGATGCACGCTCGCACATCGGCTCAGGTTTCCCGAGAACTCCCGAGAGCTGCTGAAAATTTTCGTCGACGCATGATGCACGCTAGCATTTCGAGAGCATTCTTCAAATCCTTCACCAACGGTCATTCTCACTTTGTTTGTGAAGAACGAAGTGCTGACTTCCACATCTCTAAAGATAAGAGTTTGATTTAATTTCATTGTTTTGTTTTAACTTTGAAAACATTGCATGTTTTGTTCTTTAAAGACATTCTGGTGTCTCACTTAACTGTACTAATTCTTAAAGATAACATTAAATTTTAAATACCGCTTTTTAATTTTAAGCTGCTTTTTTGGTAAGACTCAATTTTGAAAAAATTGAACTGTCTTTTTTTATTGACATCTGAGATTAATAATCATTGTTTTATGTCTCTGTCTGTGCAGAGGTGTCCCTCACTGTGCCCCCTGTGTCCCTCTCTGTGCTCTGTGTCCCTCTCTGTGCCTCTGTATCCCTCTCTGTGCCTCTGTGTTCCTCTCTGTCCCTCTCTCTCTGACCCCTCCCTCTCTAGCCGTGCCTGCGAGTTGGGGGCTATGCGTGAGTGGATGGGGTAAAAGTGTGTGGTGTGGTTAGTGAATGTGGGGGGGTGGTTAGTTTGTGTGTGTGACACTGCAGGCTGCCACTCCCCCTCCCCCCACCGCAACCACACGTTGAGGGGACGGGACCCTACGGGTCCCTCTTGGTCTAGTATCTTTAAATGTTGCCCCTCTCACCTTAAAATCACTCATGACTTTGACATTTCTACTGACTGACTACCCTATCTATGCCTCTCATAATTTTATGTACTTCTATCAGGTCTCTTCTCAATATCGGAAATTTTAGGGAAAATAATACAAGTTTGTCCTATTTCTCTTTGCAGCTAATATCCTCTAATCCAGGCAGTATTCTGACAAACCACATCTGTATCTTCTCTGAAGCCTCCGCATCATTCTTATAAATGGGATGACCAGAACTGTACCCAATACTCGATATGTGGCTTCACCAATGTCTTATAGACCTGCTTCAGTGTAGCTGCTTGCAGTGTACTGCTCCTCGCTGTTTTGTATGTGTTTGTTCGTTTGTGTCTGTGAAAACCCTACAAAGTTCACTTTCACGAGAGAGGTACTCATAAACATCGAACATACAGTACCTCCAAACATTGTTCCAGATTTCTCTCACTCACTGGATTATTTGGACATACTCGTCGGTGGTGCTGTGGCTGCGTTCAAGGTCTTGAGATGGAGGAGGACCCGTGGGAAGCTCTCTGGAGCACTCACCAAACTCCGGCGATGAGGATCATGCACACCACTTTCGAGCATACTCTCTGACAAACGTACGTTCTCTCATGAACAAAGTGGATGAACTGCAACTCTCGAGCTGCTGCCCTGTGTTTCACCGAGACCTGGCTTTGTGAGTCGACCTCGGACAGCGTGCTGCAACTGGCTGGCTTCCAACTTCACAGAGCGGATCGCGAAATGGAGGCAGCGCGGAAATCAAGAAGCGGTAGAATATGCTTCTATACCAACCAGGACTGGTGCAGCGACATCACGGTTACTGTCAAATTTCTGTCCTCCCAACCTAGAATCCCTCTTTATAAACTACAAACCCTTCTACTCTCCGAGGGAATTTAACTCCTTTATTCTTGCTGGAGTTTACATCCCCCCCCCCCCCCCCCCCCCCCCCAAGCCTGCGCACGTGAGGAACAAATGCAACTCGCTGACCAGGTAATGAGGGTAGAGAGTGACTTCCTGGAGTCCATGGTCATTGTTTTGGGGGACTTTAACAAAGCTAACCTCAGCCGTGACCTTCCAAAATACAGACTTCATGTTACCTGCCCCACCAGAGGGTGAGAGAACATTCGATCACTGTTATACGGCAATCAACAACGCATATTGCTCTGTTCCCTGGGTGGGTCTGGGTCCCTCTGATCATTGAATAGTTCACCTTATTCCGACCTACAGGCAGAAACTAAAAGCTGCTAAGCCTGTGGTCAGAACAACTAAAAGGTGGACGAGCGAGGGTATTGAGAACCTACAATCTTGCTTTGACTGCACGGATTGGAATGTGTTCAGGGAAGCAACCACAAGCCCTCGATGATAGTTTATACGGACACCGTCCGTGTTATCAATCATATGCAAGCTTTTGCGAGGACAGTTGCATTCCAACTAAGATCCGGACATGGTTCAACAACAACAAGCCCTGGTTCACTGCAGAACTCAGACAGCTCCGACGATCTAAAGAGGTGGCCTTTCAGGAGCGGGGATACAGACTCCCCTCTCCCTTTCCTTTCCCTTCCCCTCATTCCCCAACCCGCCTCACCTCACACCTACCCCTCTTCCCCTCTTCTCTCCCCCTTGTCCCCCACCCATCTCTACCCCCTCACCCACCCCCCGCCTCTACCGCGTATTCCTTCCTACCCCTGTCTCCTCCTTTACCCTCCCCACCCCTCTCCCATCTCCCCCCCTCCCCATTTCTCCCCATCTCCATTTCCCCTCCTCCCACCCTCCCACCCTCACTCACCCATTCTCTCACCCCCCTCCCCACCCTCCCAACCTCCACCCCATTCTCCCTCTGTCTCTTGCCCTTCTGTCTCTGCCCCTCTCTCTCTGTCTCTCCCTACTCTGTCTCTGCCCTCACTCTCTAGTCCCCCCCCCCCAGACTCGCCTGCGAGTTGGGGGCTATGCGTCAGTGGATAGGGTGGTTATGGGGTAAAAAGAGCAAATTAATCATTTTAATATAATATGAAGGGCGGTAGTTAGCGTGTGTGCGGGGTGGTAGTTAGTGTGTGTGACGCGACATACACATTGGGGGAACGGACCCAACGGGTCTGCACTTGGTCTAGCAGACTTTTAAAACTCTGCGTGAGAGTTTAGTGGTACTGTGTCGCGTGAATCGGCCGTGTGTGTATGTGTATGTCACATTCCATTTTTTTTTCAGATAAGTTTTTTGGCCTTAGATTTCATGGTCCGCCAAAACCAGAAGCTGAAACACCGCGATTTTTTCCATTTTGCTAGACATACGCTTTTACATTCACTAATGCACTCCTCATTACATTTAGACATTTTCTTGTACACATTTTTAATAAAAATCATCCCCCCAATATTTCAAAATCTTAAATAAATCAAACTGCTTGTGTGATGTCACAATGCGCAATCATCACAGATGTCCAATCAGAATGGATCATTTACATCTGCCTTTGCACCAGCCCCAGCCCAGCTCCCCCTCCCCCTGCCTGATGTTTAACAGACAGCACATTCCATTGTGTGATGTCACAACCATCCTCACAGAATGTCCAATCGCGCGAATGGAACTCATGTGTACATATTATGCGCCTTTCCTTGCCTAGACACAACTATGCCCATAAACCCCCACCCCCCCCCTCCACGCTAGCCTGTGTCATGGGGGGTGGAGGTGATAGGGAGTGGGGATTAGATGGACTGTTGGTCCCTGTTGGGCCCTCACCCCGCCCTCCCTCTACCTTCAAAGACTTCCTTATCGTTCCCTTCATCTCCCCCAACCCTCTCCCCCTCCCCCTCAGAGGGCAACAGTCCAGCCTATCGCAGGAACCCGAGCGCCTCCCTCTCTCTCCCCTGCCTTCCCCGATTCAGAGAAAAGACAGAGAAATATAGAGGGAACAAAGCGGCAGTCTCCGAGACCCACGGAATGACAAAACGAGAAGAGAGGAGACTTAAAGGGGGACAAGTCAAAAGAGTCAGGAGGGAAGAGGGACCTACCCCTCTTCCTTCTGAAAAAAGGTCCCTAGGAAAGGAGAAGCCAGAAAGGAGAATTAGAAAATATCCACACTCCCCTCCCCACTACCCAAGAAGGGCCTCCCTCGGACCCTACTCCCTCTCTTTCCACCACTCCCCCCTAGAGGAATCCGGGAGAGACCTGAAGACATGACTTCACCTTCTGTCTCAAGACTTCCACCATCACCTACAAGAAAGCAGATCTCCCACGGACTGGAAAAAGAAGAACAGAGAACCTCCAAAGACGACAAAGTCCCAATAGAGCCTTTCCAAAGAAAGAATATCGAAGGCAAGAGAGAGCACACATTCAATGGGGACCCTTGCGGCGACCCCGACCAACTCCTCGGCGGACACCCGAGCGACCAGGCCCAGACGCACATGTAAGGAACAGAAAAGTAACGAAGCCACAAGGCCGAACCTGAGAGAAAATTGCCGACTAACCCACCCGCGGGACGAGCCGCCCCCTCCCCACCCTCTCTCACCCCTCCCGAACCCTCTCTCACCCCCTCCTCCACCCCCTCCCCCTCCTCCCCTTCCCCTCTCCATCTCCTCTCTCCTCACCCACTCTCCTCCCCACCCACCCCCTCTACCACACCTTCACCCCCATCTCCCCCCTACCCCCTTCCCCTCGCTCTTGCAACACTCCCTGCTACCCCTCCTTCCCTTAACTCCCCACTCATCCCTCCTCCCCCTCCCCACGTTCCCTCCCTTTCTCTCTCTCTCCCACTCCTCTCTCTCCTCTCTCTCTTCCCCTTCCACTCTATCTATCATCCTCTCCTTCCCTCCCCTTCTCCTCACCTCTCCTCTCCCGCTGTTCCCCCCTCTCCCTCTCCGCCTCTCACTCTTCTATCACTTCTCCTCCACCCCTCTCCCCTCCCAAATCATATCCAACGTTCTACCCCATCGCCTCCCCAACCCATATTTCCATCCTCCCTCTCTCCCCCGCCCCCTTCCCTAACCCTCTTGTCCCTCTCCACATGACCCTTTACTCTCTTCCCTCACCACTTCTTCCACTCTCACCCGTCCCCACCCCTCCCCTCTCTCACCCCTCTCCCTCCCCATCCCCCCTCCCCCCCTCTCTCCCGCGACTCCCCCAAACCATCTTCTCATCACCTCTCCATTCTGCATTCTCCACGCTCTACCCCACACTTTTTCCCTACCCTTTCTTCTCCTTTCCACCACTCACCCTAACCTCTACACCCCACCTCCCTCCCCCACTCTTCCACTACTCTCTACCCCATCCCCCAGCCCTTCCCATCTTCCTCCCCACCCTCTCTTCTCCCCCGACCATCTCCCTACCCCTGTCCCCCTTCCCCTTCCACACTATGCCCCTCTCTCCCCTACCCTCTCTTCCCTCCCCTCCCCCCTCCTCTCCCTCCCTCTCTCAATTCCCCCACCCTCTCTTCACCCCTTCCCGTTTCTTACCCCTCTCTCACCCCCTCACACCCATTCCTCTCTTCCTCCTATCCCCCCCTATCTCTACCCCCTCTCCTCACACGCCTCCTCATCCCTCCACCCCCTCCCTTCTCCCCCTCTCCAACCCTCTTCACCCCCATCTCCCTCCATCCCCTACCCCTGTCTCTTGCCACCTCGCCCTGTTACCCCTTCTCCCCCTCACTCCCACTCTCCCCCTCACTCCCTTCCCCCCCCCCTCTCTACCCCCTCTCCCACCCTCCCCTCCCCCTCTCTACCACGCCCTTCCCCTAACCCTCGTCTCATCCTTTACCCTCCCCACTCTACTCCCCCTCCCCATCCTCATCACCCTCTCTCACCTTCCCCTCCCCTCTCCCCACCCCTCCCCTCCCCCCCCCTCTTTCTCTCCCCTCTCTTCCACCCACTACCACAACACAATAAGAAACATAGAAATTGGTGCAGGGGAGGCCATTCAGCCCTTCGAGCCGGCACCGCCATTTGCACTTCGCTGGCGCCATGGCCCTGATATCCATGTCAGTATCCGTCTGCCTTCTCTCCATACCATCTGTTCCCTTTGCCACAAGGCGCGCACATCTCTACTCGACTTCTTAAATATAGGCAAAGACTAGGCCTCCTAACTTCCCTCCTGTGCAGAGGAGTTCCAGAGATACATTCTCTCTGTGTGATGAAAGTTCTTTCTCATATCGGAGCTCTTAAAGGATTTCCTCCTTATCCGCCCCCCTCTATCTCTCTCTCTCTCTTCCCTCTCTCTCTCCCCCCCTCCCCTCCTATCTCTCCTCCCCCTCGCTCTCCTCTCCCTCCCCCCCTCACTCCTCTCCCTCCTCCTCACTCTCCCCCACCCCTCTCTCTCCCTCCCCCCCCTTCTCTCCCTCCCCGTGTGTCTCTTCCCCCCGCCGCTCTCTTCTCCCCCCCCCCGCTCTCTCTCTCCCCCCCCCTTCCTCTCTCTCCCCTCCCTCTCTCTTTCCCCCAACTCTCTCACGTCTCTGTTCTCCCTTCCCCATCATGGTTGTTTGGATCAGCCACCAGCACGACACCTGGCGAAGGCTGCAGTAATCGTTACCGCCGATCAGCAGAGATTTATTGGCTGCAACTTTCCTCCATTGATCGATCTGTAAACTGCAAGGGCCAGGAACGCGACGCGAGGTCAAGATCCTTCTCTGACCGCCTCTACCTTGGCCCAATACTCTATGAATCACTTCCCACTGGAAGGCGACTCCGGACTGTCAAAGCTGTCACAGCCAGACTTAATAACAGTTTTTATCACGAATAGTATGTGCTGATCTACTCACTAAGCCAAAATATGTAGCCTCCTTTGATCTGGTATTTTGTCGGTTCACATGCTTGATCAATGCGCCATTTTATTCATTAATGTTTTATTTGTTATTAATGTTTAGTGTTTTCTGAGTCATTCGTAAACTGTCATGTTGTTACTTGTGGGCGGAGCACGCACTCCAAGGCAAATTCCTTGTATGTGAATACTTGGCCAATAAACTTACTTACTTACTTACTTACTTCATGACTACCTGACAATTAAACTCAATGTCTCGACCAATTTTTTAAAGCAAGTATACCAAGCGCTCTTTGTCACTCTATCTACTTATGTTTCATGGGGTGGTTGGGAGAGGGGAAATATTTAATAAGGTGGCAGAGGGGAAACCTTTTCACACAGAGGATGGGGAGTTTGGTATATGGAATGAGCCGTCAGAGGAAGTAGTTGAGGCAGGTAAATTGTGTAGTGTCGTCAAAAATTGCAGTAGGATCTTGATCAGGTGGGCTGAGGAATGGTTGATAGAGTTTAATAGTGGGTGAGTGCAGAAGATTTGCATTTTGGGAGGTCAAAATAGGGCAGGACCTACAAAGTGAATGGCAGGGCTCTCGAAAAGTGTTGGTTAGAGCAGAGCAATTAGAATGCAGATACATAGTTCCTTGTAAATCTCCAAATTTACAGGTAGCATAGGATGGTTAAGAAGGCTTTATTGGTACATTGTCCTTCATCAGTCAGAGTATTAAATATAGAAGTTGCGAGGTCATGTTACAGTTGTACAGGTGAGGCACATTTAGAGTGTGTCAGTTTTTTGGTCACCACATCATAGAAACTTGTTTGCTGTCAAGCTGGAAAAGGATGCAGAGAAGATTTATGAGGATGTTGCCAGAACTTGAGGGCCTGAGAGATTTAGCAGGTGGACTTTATTTATTGGGGTGCAGCAGGAGGGATGTCGGTGTACAAGAGGGATGAGAGGGATAGATTGGGTAATGCACAGTCTTTTACACACAGCAAGAAACCAGAGGACATAGGTTTAAGGCGAGGGGGGAGGTGAGATTTAATGGTTAAAACCTGAAAATATATTACAAAAAAATTATAAATATACTACAATATAGAGATAAGGTTATTATTGGAATATGGGAATGAAATAGGGCTGGAGGAGGTAGCTTACATGGGATAGAATAGGTTTAGGAAGAATATGGGCCAACAGTATGCAGGTGGGATTATTGTGGATGGGGGTATATGTTGGATCGGAGTGAGCAAGTTGGACAAAGGGCATGTTTCCACGCTGTAGAACTATGACTCTTAATAACAAAATTTAAAAGACATTTGGGCAGATACATGAGTAGGAAAAGTTTTTTTGAGAGATATGGACCAAGCACAAGCAGTATGTTGGGCCGACAGCCTGTTCCGAACTGTATGACCCTAAGCTGTATACCAAGTGAGTGAATATACACAAGTAGTTGCATATCTTCATGGGAATTTTCCTTGAATATAACCTTGTTAAGATATTTAAATGGGGACTAATACCGCAGGTGGTGAACTGTACAATTGTACCAGTTTATTTTATGTACTAAATAAATTGAGCAATATTGTGCCATGTTTATGCATAAGTATTAACTAGTTATAAAAGTTTCTTAAGGCAGATGAATAGTATAATTAGAAGGAAATGTGGGCATGGTTATTTGGTATAATTCATATATTTGTTTACAATATAAAAGAGTCTTCTGGGACATGGAGTTATCCTGGCTCCCAGAGCAATTCCATTCTTCTTTATATATACTTTCTCTTTCAGAGTCCATTAATTTCTCTCAAAAATTCCTAAATCTTATTCTTATCTGAATGGTACTCTTTTCATTATATCGGCAAACTCTAATCTTCTGAGTGATGCATTACGATATTACTCCCCATCAATTGTCAGCTTCATCAAATTGTACACGTTATTTCATTGAAGGCACTTGAAGTACAATTATAGTAACGATATAAGAATCAATCCACTCTGCAAAAATGACAACTCATTCACTCTCAAATTTCATAGAAATAGAAATTTATGTCCTTGCTCAGACCAATATGAATAATGTACAAAATCAGTTTCACGTTTTCTGATAATGTATTAGGAGTTTAGAATACAAATTAATTGGCAGCAAGTCCGACAAAACTCAGTGATCTCGATGATTCTGTCATGTGCTTTCAGTACATGCTTTCAGGTCAGGTGTATATTTTCCACATTATCTAATGAATTTTAGAATGATAAAAATATACTATATTCATAAGGTCATAAGGAATAGGAGTAGAATTAGGCCATTTGGCCCATCGAGTCTACTCTGCCATTCAATCATGACTGATCTATCTCTCCTAATCCCATTCTCCTGCCTTCTCCCCTAACCTTGACACATGCACTATCAAGAACAAAAAAGAACATGCATTATGTGTAAAAGAATACTTATTTATTTATTTTTTTTTAATTTATTTTTATTAGAAGTAATGTACAGTACAGCAGTATGCCAAAAAATAACATTAATAATTTCATGTAACACTTCTTGTTTTAAAACTTTTATAATAGGAAAGTAGTAACAGAAGGAAGAAAAAGAGAAATAGAGAAAGTTAGATAAGATTAGTGAGTAGTGAGCATGTGATAAAAGTGAAAGAAAGGGCCGTAGAGACGTAGAACTCGAGGAAGAATAAAAAGAAAGAAAAATAAAAATAAAAAAAGGAAAATATAAGAAAACAATATAAGATAAAAGGGATGTACCCCCTACTTCATATCTTTATATAACCCTCACCAGGTCCTGAAAGTTTATTTCAAAAGTTATGTTGCACCTGGGCTTGTATAAAAAGTCGATAAGTGGAGATCAAATCTTTAAGAATTGGTCTGTCTGATTTGCCTGCTAGGACGAATCTGATTCTTTTGAGGTGAAAAAACATTTCCGGATTTTTACATTTTTTTAACATTTTTACCGTTGGGTGGGGTGCATTTTTCCAAAAATTTAAAGTATGAGGTTTTTTTGCGTTATTAAGCCATAATTATTGGAAACTCTTTTGGGAACGAAGGTCAGCTCAAAGCTGACTTTCCATTGTTCCAAAAATAATCAATTCTGCGTTAGGTTTCAATTTTTATTTTAAATTTGTAAAAAATTTCATTCCAAAATGTTTGGATTTTTATGCAAAAAAAACAAAGGAATGTGCTATAGTTGCATCTTGAGATAAACATTTATCTACAAAGTGGTGGAAACATTTGGAAGAATACATTTATGTTTGGCTCCATTCTTTAACAATAATAAAGGTTCATGGAGTCTTTTTGTTCACTGCAATGATCGATTATTGATTGAAATTACAAATTTTTTGATTTTTATGCCTAAAAAAAAAAAAAAAATTTTGTTCACAAAAATAATAATAGATGTATCAATTATAATTGTGGATTTATTATATGTATCTAAATCCTTTATGACTTGATGAATGCAAAAAGGTAGGAACACATTTTCTGAGCTCATAGTCCTCCAGGAATGCTGACCTCAGTTGTGTGTGTGCTCAAACCAACATGATTTCATGTTGAAATTGTGGTTAGTAATGTTTGGCCAACATATCTCCAATTTCCCTAACAAAATGTTTAAGGCTCCACTGGTGGTGCAAGTCTGAAAATCGAAAAAATATAAAAAAAAAAAAATATTACCCTGGAGGCAACCCAATTAGCAGTTTTCCTTTGGCTGGTGAAGCTATTATCCCTGTTGTTTGGCAAAACACATTCTAAAGCATGTTGTATTAGCAGATTCAAATTCTCTCCCGTTAAAAAATTTGTTTTATATTTAAACAGCATATGTAAATCCTCGCAAACTGGAAGTGGCAAGAAATGAAAAAAAATGTTGAGACCACAAATTATAAACAATTTTCCAGAATCTATCTTTCAGATTTCCATGTAAAACAACTTCCATTTATTTCACAACTGAATCAAACCAACGTCAGCTTGAACTACAGGAGGTGGCCCCAAGCAATTCGTATATATAGCTGTAAAAACAAGTTTGTCAGAGACTAATGAAAACTATAAATCATTAGCACTGTTCTGACTGAATCAAATTATATAATAATTTACTATAAACAAATTGCCCCCCCCCCCCCCAAAAACAAAAAAATAAAAAAAGGATAATCTTGTTAATAAATAGATCAATTGCTAAAATTATAACAGCAGTGTTAATTTTCATCTTTCACAACTCCAAAACCCTCTGCACTTAAGGATCATTTACTGCACAAATAATTTTTTTGTTGGGGCATAAAATTTTACATTCACAGTACCTCAGCAAAATGAAACCAATCGTTGCCAGCAGGATCTTGTCACCATTCAGGCATGGGCTGAAAAGTGGCAAATGATATTTGTGTCACAGAAGTGCCATGTACTAACCAATCCTCCCAAAGGGAGAGGAGCCAAAACCATCCAATGTTTGACATTGATTGTCATTATTGTTGTCATGTTCTTATTTAAAATCCTTCCTCGGCCAAAGGCAAAATTTGTAAAAAATTGTTGAGGGTTGAATCGTCTTGGAAATATTCTCTCCCAATTCAAAAGCAAGTTACAGTTTTAATAAAAATGGATAATTTATTCTACCATACATATATCTTGCAACTCTGTGCAAGCAATACATCATGGGGAGATTTACTATTCTCTCTTTTATAATATACATCAGAATTAAACTGCAATGCATGTTGTAATTATGTTCAACTTTTATTCCAATTTGCTATGCAATGCTAATGTTGTGGTTCTTGGCTAAAAGTTTTAAAACAAAACTCTATCTAAACTTTGCAAAATCCCATTGGGATAAATATTTTTAATGAAACAGGTGACAAAAATGTGAGTTACTCTGTCATAATTTTCTCAAACCTAACCTCCCACAATAGATAATGCTAATCAGGAGCACCTGATCTGTAAATTCTGATTTTCAGCCTTCGGCAAAAAGATTTCAAAGTGGGCCTCATTGGTGGTGACAGATTGTGGAACAGCTTGTGAAAATAAAATAAAACATTAGTTTTGGCCCTGAAAGGGCTAAACTGAAATCAGAATTGACACTCGGGAGGGTTGAAGTTAAACACTCTCTGCTGATACAATAAGACGTTTGGTGATCAATTGCACTCCCCAAAAAATGTGGATGAATGGTTATGCTGGGATTTGTCCAAATTGAGAGGATAGAGCAGGGAGATTCTGAAAATGATGCAACTTTTTATATTATTTATGGGGAATAAGGCTTCACCGGCAAGGCCAAGATATAATGTCCCCCTAATTTGCATTGCAAAGGCTGCCATGGGGAGCAAGTTACTTGAAAATGTGAAGGTTATTCTCATAGTGTGTTAGGTTGGAGGGGAATTCAGGCAACCTAGAGTTCCACTACAGTAAGATTGATAATTATGCAGCAGCCTTTAGAAAAAATTCGCTCTGAACGGGGCAATCTTGGGTGCAGGCTGACAATTTTGTAATGTTCTTGTGCGGCCCTGCGTGAGCTTCAAAAAATGTCTAATCTGGCATTCATTACAATTCATTTTGACAAATGGTCTGGTGCAGCTACTTAAAAAAATTGTTTTAAATATCTGAGTAATGGGTGTGCAGTATTACTAAGGCACAAAAGTAATACTGGCATCATAGCAAAAATAATTACAAAACATGGGGGACCAATTTGTCCACACAGTCATTAGTTGTTTAATAAAGTGAAAAAAAAAGATGACACAAGTTGCTGGAAGTAAACTCAGTATGTCAGGCAGCATCTCTGGAGATCATGAAAATATATGGAGTTTCAGGTTCTTTCAGTCTGATGGTAGTGGGAGGTGGGGTGAAAAAACTGGGAAGAGTGGGAGGGGGCAGGACAAACTGGCCAGCTGCCTCTCTTTCCAACTTTCTCCGCCGCTCCCCTCCACCTTCTGTTGAAGAAGAGTACTGACCCGTATCCATGTTCTACGAAGATGTGGCCTATCCCGCTGAGTTCTGCCCAGGCACTCTTTTTTTTGTGTAAAAACTAGTCTTTTATGTAAAGCTAGTATCTGCAGTCCCTTGTTTCCTTTTATTTTTAATAAAGTATGTTTGTTTGAAGTTTACAAAACCCCAGGTAAGTGAAATAAAAATACTATTGATCATACCTTTATCTGGTAAAGGAAGAAATTTAGCGTTTTATGGGGGGGGGGGGGGGGCGGGGGGGGGGGGGGATGGGACAAAAAAGAAATACGGCTAACTGTGTATTAGTACATTGATGGTAAGGGAGAGGAGAAAACAAAAAATAGTTGATTATATCAGTTAGGATTGGCTTATTTCCTACTCAGTGCAAGGAAAAACATGGCAAATATAATCTAATCAAAAATTATTACAATGGGAGTTTTGTGTTAAGTAATAGAACAGTCAAGGCCCAAGCCACCCTTAGTTTTATATGGCCATTGATTAAGATTTAGGTTGAGGAAGGTTTTCTGGTTGCTAAGCAACTCAATGGCAAATGGTGGTAATATTCAGCTTAATGTTAGGCTCTTGTGAGTAACACAAACTCAGTGTGAATGAAGGTCAAGTTGAAAACCTGTGATCATTTCAACACATGGTCTATGCATTTTTTTCTAATTAAGGGGTGGGATAACAAACACATGGGAACTTTATCTGCTTTCTGATTAAACAATGTTGCACTATCCTAATCCATTACGTTTATTATCTAATTCAAACATCAAAATTATCCTCTGAGCTTTGAGTCAAGTAAGAATCAAAGACCCAAATTTCTTAATTGTCATCAATGCCCATAATCCCGCTTGGAATTTGGAAAATTGTATGTATGTACCACTGGTGTAACATGTAAGCCATATTGTGCTAATTTCCTTGAATTAAAAATTTAACCAAGGCGAATTGATACATAAAATTTCAAAAGCAATTTAAGACTGATTTTGCCAGACGCCACATAATAAGAAACTCAAAGGTAACACAGTTGTACATTGGTTCAACTCAAAGATTTAAAACACCTGTCTCACTTGTGCGAGTTGGCCCCACGAGTGACCCCGAGTTTTTTCACTCGTGGTGAACAGTTAGCGGGAACGTCGGAACTCGCACGAGCAACTTATGACTCGTTGACGCTAACGGCAGGTACTCGGGAAAAACTTGTTAACTCGTGAAAAAAATCAAAACATGTTTGAATTTTTTCCACGAGTCAAATTCACTGTTCAAGTTAAAAATGGAAACATTTAAAACTCGTTGTAATAACGTAGTGGCCCCGGTGGTTTTTTTATCTTTAAGGTGTTCTCGGTGAGTCTACCGTGGGAACTTTATTTAATCTGATTCTTGTTGTTTCGAGTTTAAAGAGTGAACAAAAGATAGACACAAAATGTGGAGTAACTAGGGACCAGGCAGCATCTATGGAGAGAAGGAATAGAGGTCGAGAACCTTCTTCAGGACTTACCCGAAATGGCCACCCATTCCTTGCTCCAGAGGAGCAGGCTGTCCCGCCGAGTTACTCAGTCATTTTGTGTTCTTATCTTCGGCCTTTCTGCACTTGTCTTTATTACTGATGGCGCCTGCCGTGTGGCTTTTCACTCATGTCTCAATGGAAACGGATTAAAGACCTAGCCGAAGGGGCAAGTCTGGTGGTTTTGGTGGGTGGGATGTGGGGCCACGTGTGACTGGCTCATCCACCCCCGGGGGCCGAGAGTGGGGATTGGGAAGGAAACTGCATGATGGCTGGTTCAACGGGAGATAGACACACACAATGCTGGAGGTAACTCCGAGGGACAGGGCAGGCATATCTGGAGAGATGGGATGGGTGAGATTTTCGGTGTCGGACCTTACTTCAGACTTCTCCAGAGATCCGCTGAGCTTAGTCCAGGTAGTTTGGTGTATATACCTGGTGGCGGGGGAGCCCGGCTTGGGCAGAACCGCCGCCTCTACTTGCCGGTCAGTCGGTGATCATCGTCCCTCGCCTGGGAGCAGCGGAGGTTTAATCCGGTGAGTTGGTCAGCGCTCACGGTGGACGGAGGGGGACAGCAATAGGGCCAGAGTGGAATGAATAACAGCACCATAAATTGAGGTCCGAACCTTTAATATTTTTTGATTTTATGTTTTAATTTACAAGTCGTGCTGTCATCGAGGGCCAAGTTTTATTTTCAGTACGAAGAAGGGTCTCGACCCGAAAACGTCACCCATTCAACGAAAAAAGCTGGAGTAACTCAGGGGTCAGGCAGACATCTCTGGAAGAGAAGGAATAGGTGATTTTTCGGGTCGGAGATCTTATTCAGGTAGACGCAAGCCCTAAGATATGCAAAAAAGTTTTCAACGCTTCTCAGAGGATGTTACTGGCCAGCGTTACGCCCAAGCTTGTGCGTCTGCCTTACGTAGTCCTTGAACCCTAAAGCCTTTGGGGATCGTTGCCCTTGTGTTGGCGTGGAGGGGAGGGGGCTTATTGTGCTGCTTGAATGGCACCCTGGCTATCATAGGGGAAAGGGATACAAGCGGGCTTTTTGAGGCTAGTGGGGGCAATCATACAAAAGTTGTCTGCCTGAGTCAGCAATCCTTCCTACAATGTCTCCCGCGCTAAAACCTATCCCGCAGAGTCATTGATTCCCTAGCACCCAGAAGAGCCTGGTATTGGTTTTCGGTTCACGGCGGCCGCTTCAAATGTCAGTCTCCCGAGCTGCTTCCTTCCTCTGTAGTGGCGGCCAGTCTGCTGTATGTGTGTATCTGTGTTGTGTGTGTTTGTGTCTCTGTCTGTCTGTGTTGTGATTGTGTATCTGTGTGTGTGTGTGTGTGTGTATTGTGTGTGTGGTGTGTGTGTGTGTGTGTAGGATGTGATGTTGAGTGATGTCTCTCTTCTCTGCCTGTCTGGTCATGTATCTGAGTGTGTATCTGTGTGTGTGGTGTGCTGTCGGGTCCCGGCGCGTCCGCTCAAAGTTCATCCGAGTGGCTTCCTTCCTCTGAAGTGGTGGGCGTAAGTCCTGTGTGTGTGTGTGGGGTGGTGTGTGTTTTTTTTGTGTGTGTGTGTGGTGTGTGTAGTGTGTGTTGTGTGTGATGGTCTCATCGCTCTCTTCCCTCATGTGTTATCTGTTTGTATCTAGTGTGTGTGTGTCTGATGTCGGGTTCTCTCCGGAGCGAGGCGCTCAGGTCACCGAGCTCGCTTGCCATTTTGAAGGGGGCGGCCAGTCCTGCTGCCTGTGTGTATCTCTGTGTGGGATGTGTGTGTGTGATAGGTGTTTGTGTGTTGTGTGTGTAGTGTGGTTGTGTTATTGCTGTCGGGCCCGGCTGATGGCCGGCCAGATCGAATGTCAGTCACCCGGGCTGCTTCTCTTTTTAAAAATTATTAAAAAATAGAGGGGAACCATTGCAAAAAAGTATTTAAAACAACATAAAGCAAACAAGGAAATGTTGGTTACTGGGAGGATGCGCATTTTTCCCATTGTAGGTCATATAATAGATTTGCGCCGCGTGTGAAATAACTCAAAACCACAGGATGGAGATGTTATTTTGAAGATCATGGTGTTGCTTATTAGAACAACGATCCGCATACCTTTCATTCACGGGTTTGGTCAAGAGTAAACGGGAGAGGAACTTGCATAACTCGGGGATTCTGCGAACTAGGAAACAATGCAGCAATGACATACCCAGGGGGGAACTCGGTTGACCACACATTGGTGGTTGATCATAAACTTGGCAGGTCTCGTTGCACGCCACGATTCTGTTCATGGGGTTACCTCGTTTGGGTCAACTCGCACAGTGAGGACAGGGCCATTTATACTGGTTCAATCTTAAGAATTAACAACAACTCATTCATAATTACCACCAAAGGGGGCTGTACGATGGCTGTCCTCACCAATGGTCTGTCTCATATCTTTCTCCTTCTTTGTGTTTTTTTAGTTTGTTGTAAAGAATTGTATGTTTTAGTTGATCTTTAGTTTTAATCGATTACTGTGTGAGCGGGGTGGGGAAAACTTTTTTCTCTCCTTTCCTCGAAGGAAAAATGTGGATCTTTGTTTCTGTGTCATTCTGCACTATGGCCTAACGTCATAGAAGAGGCAATCCCGTTTGCCAGGGGTAGATCGCATAATGTCGGAGCTGACCTAAGCCGTGGAAGTAGGAGACTGGGACTTTAACAAGATGAGAGGCGGGGGTCGCATGGTTAGCGATCCGACTTTCGAGAGTGCTTCCAAGAAACGCAGGAGCTTGTGTTAGTGGCCAAACATGGGGTGAGCTAGTCGGCGACCGGAGTGCGGGATGTCTCGGACTGCAGGAATCTTGTACAAAGATCGAGCCCCGATCAGTTTGCGGATGGTTCAACTTCCCACGACAATGGGAGAAAAGGAGGAAAAGAAGGATGTAAGAACATTATTAGCCATCACATTGGGGAATGTTGAGGAGCCGGTGTTGTGCCGTGGGATGTTATGTTAAAAATTTTTGGATGTAGTTGTGAGTGAACTTGTTGGTTTTTGGTATGATTGTAGGCTCCAAAACAAATTCCTTTCTGTTTTATATATGTAGAACAAAAAAAATATTTGTCAAAAAAAATTACTCCTGAAGTTATTCTCCCAACTTATTTTTTTTAGTTTTTGTCTTCTAGTATTTTATTATGTCAATTTATTGTACTAATTACACAAACTTTGTG
>CM069131.1:78239167-78364167 GCA_035221665.1 Okamejei kenojei
TCCGCTGGGCTCCTTAAAGTTCCAGAATCATTGCGCTGGCGGCCGTTATATCTGCAAGCTGTAATGAGTGCGGGACAGCAACGGATGGGAAGTTGATCGTAGGCGGCCCATTAGAGAGGCCTCTATGGAGACCTGCGATTTCCTCCGTCACGATGGGCCGCCCTCCTCAGCTTTTGACCGTCCTTGGATCGCTCAGGCCACGCTCGGGTACACGCCGGCCGCAGCCCAGTTCGTTATCCCCGTCGCCTGTGTGGGATCTGCTGCTCTATGACCTGGTTAGGAGGCTACCTCTACCACCTCCCTCTCTGCCCCTCTCCCTCTCTGGGAGAAGGGCATGGGGGAGAAGGGGTTGTAGGGAAGGGGAGAAAGGTGGGAGGTGGGAGGGGGGTAGCTGGAGAGAGGGGGAGAAGAGGGAGGTGCAGGGGAGTTTGGAGAGGGGGAGTCAGGGAGGAGGAGGGGGGAGAAAGGGAGAAAGGGGGGAGAGGGAGGAAAGGGGGGGAATGGGGTAGAGGCAGCACCTGACCCAGGTTGTAGAGCAAAGCCTCCCCACCATGCACCTCTACCTCGACTGCCCCCTCCCTCTCTGCCCCCTCCACTCTCCTGCCCCCTCCCTCTCTGCCCCCCCTCCCTCTCTGCACACTCCATCATGTAGGGAGTGGTGAATATTGGGACCTATTGGTGAGTGGTGGAGTAATGCTTTCAAGGAACCAGCCTTCCACTGTGATGCCTGTGCCCCCCCCACCCTCAATCTCTACCCCCCTCCCACTCCTTCACTACACCTACCCCTCCCCCCCACCCCCACCTAATCTACCGCGCCTGCGCAGTTTGGGGACATGCGTGAGTGGATTAGGGTGGTGGATGGGGTAAAAGGAGCAAATTAATAATATTTAATATAATAACAAGGCGGGTTTAGTTGTGTGTGTGTGTGTGTGTGTGGCGGGGGGGGGGGGGTTAGTGTGTGTGTGTGACACCGAGAGGCCGCCCCCCCCGCCCCCACCGCATCCGCTGCATTGAGGGGACGGGAATCCAACAGGTCCCGCATTAGTCTTGTTAACTATCAAAAACTCTGATCTTGGATTTTGTGTGTGTGTGTGGTGTGTGTGTGTGTGTGGTGTGTTTTGTTCATACCTGTGATTTCACATCTCTTGAAATCACAACATGGCTAACGGGTGAAACTTTACATATTCCGAAGAAGATTGTAAGCCATGATTATAAAATCGCCATATCTGAAATGGACGCATTATTCCCCGAGTTATTTATGAAAATTGGTCACAAATATGAAATTGTTTTTTAAATTAACGAGCTGATGATGTCACAATGGGTCTGCTGTGCGCTGCCCCGCTGTGCAATGTTTTAAACTCCTAAGAGTTGCCGAGAGCTTTCCGAGTAGAAACGCAGCCTCACGACACACCTAGCGCCTCGCTCGAGTCCCAAGAGCTGCCGAGAGCTTTGGTCAACAAGCACGATGCAACTCTCGCACATCGCTCGGGTTTTCCCGAGAACTCCCGAGAGCTCTGAAAATTTTAGTCGCGCATGACCACGCTAGCATTTCGAGAACATTCTTCAAATCACCT
Source organism: Okamejei kenojei (assembly GCA_035221665.1). Classification (NCBI taxonomy): domain Eukaryota; kingdom Metazoa; phylum Chordata; class Chondrichthyes; order Rajiformes; family Rajidae; genus Okamejei; species Okamejei kenojei. Next base: position 78,240,742 of record CM069131.1, read on the forward strand.
TCACTCAACCGTCATTTCTCAAACTTTGTTTGTGAAGAACGAAGTGCTGACTTCCACATCTCAAAGATAAGATTTTGATTTAATTTCATTGATTTTGTTTTAAAACTTTGAAAATATTGCTATGTTTTGTTCTTTAAAGACATTCTGGTGTCTCACTTAACTGTAAACTAATTCTTAAATATAACATTAAATTTCAAATACTGCTCTTTAATTTTATAAACTCTTTTTTGGTAAGACTCAATTTTGATAAAATTGAACTGTACCTTTTTTTATACATCTGAGATTAATAATCATTGTTTTATGTCTCCTGTCTGTGCAGAATGTCCCTGACTGTGGCCCCCTGTGTCCTCTCTATGCCTCTGTGTCCCTCTCTGTGCCTCTTATGTTCCTCTCTTGCCTCTGTATCCCTCTCTGTGCCTCCTGTGTTCTCTCTGTCCCTCTTCTCCTCTGACCCCTCTCCTCTCTAGCTGTGCCTGCGAGTTTGGGGGCTATGCGTCGAGTGATGGGAAGGGTGGGGTAAAAGTGTTGGTGTGGTTAGTGAGTGTGGGGGGGGTGGTTAGTTTGTATGTGTGACACTGCAGCTGCCCACTCCCCTCCCCCCACCGCAACCACAACGTTGAGGGACGGGACCCTACGGTCCCTCTTGGTCTAGTATCTTTAAATGTTGCCCCTCTCACCTTAAAATCACTCATGACTTTGACATTTCTACTGACAGACTACCCTATCCATGCATCTCATAATTTTATATACTTCTATCAGGTCTCTCTCAATATATGGAATTTTAGGGAAAATAATACAAGTTTGTCCTATTTTTCCTTGCAGCTAATATCTAATCCAGGCATTCCTGACAAACCACATCTGCATCTCTCTAAAGCCTCCGCAATCATTCTTATAAATGGGATGACCAAACTGTACCCAATACTCCCAGATGTGGCTTCACCAATGTCTTATAGACCTGCTTCCAGTGTAGCTGCTTGCCGTTGTACTGCTCCTTGCTGTTTTGTTATGTGTTTTTGTTTCGTTTTGTGTCTGTGAAAACCCCAAAAGTTCACTTTCACGAGAGAGGTACTCAATAACATCGAACATACAGTTACCTCCAAACATCATTCCAGATTTTCTCTCATTCGCTGGATTATTTGGACATACTCGTCGGTGGGGCTGTGGCTGCGTTCAAGGTCTTGACAACAACAACAACAAGCCCTGGTTCACATGCAGAACTCAGACAGCTCCGACGATCTAAAGAGGAGGCCTACAGGAGCGGGGATACACCTACTACAGGTGAGGCCAAGTTTCAAGCTGAGAAGATGAATCAGGGCTGCCAAGGAAAGATACATCTGAAAAGTTGAGGAACAAGTTCTCTTAGCTAGGACTCTTCTTCAGTTGGAAGGGCTTGCAAGAAAATTACCAGCTACAAGCGGGGAAAGAAAGCCCCCCCGCTCTCTTTGGACAATCGTCAGCTGACCAATGACCTGAATGAGTTTTACCTGAAGGTTGAAAATCAAAACATAACCCTAGTACCGTACCCCCTCCCCCCCCCTCCCCAACCAATAGTCAAACACCCAGTCTACAAAGAATGGACCTCTGCACCCCTCTCCCTTCCTTCCCATTTACCACTTCACACCAACTTAAGGTAAGACTCCAGTAATGAAAAGATTGGACCATTTCCCCACCCCCAACCAACACTTCACACCCACTCACAGCCTGACTTCAGTCCTGCAAAGACTTGTGACTTGCCTTTCTGCAAACCAACCCCCTCCAATCACCACTTCACACCCAATCATCCACACCCTCCGTGCTGCACAACATAACTTATCCAATATCTATCTATCTATATCTATCTATCTATCTATCTATCTATCTATCAACGATCTATCTTTCTATCTATCTATCTATCTATCTATCTTTCTATCTATCTATCTATCTATCTATCTATCTATCTATCTATCTATCTATCTATCTAACTATCTATCTAGCTAGCTATCTATCTATCGTCCTATCGATCTCGATCGTTCTATCGTCTATCGTTCTAGCGTTCTATCTATCTATCGTTCTATCGTTCTATCGTTCTAAATCGATCCTATCGATCTATCTATCGTTCTTCTCTATCGTTCTATCTTCTATCGTTCTTTATCTATCTGAAACGTTCTTTCCATTCGTTCTATCTTCGATCTATCTATCATTCTATCCGTTCTATCGTTCTATCGTCAAATCTATCGTTCTAGCTCGTACTATCATCTATCTCTATCTACGTTCTATCGTTCTATCTATCGTTATATCATCGTTCAAATCGTTCTACTCGTTCTATCGTTCTATCTCTATCGTTCTATCGATCATATCGTTTTCTATCGTTTCTATCTTTTTTCTTCTATCGTTCAGTTACGTTCTATCGTTCTTTCGTTCTATCAGTTCGTTTCGATCGTTCGTTCTATCTATCGTTTCTATCGTTCTATTCATCTATCTATCATTCTTCTAATCGTTCTATTGTTCTATCGTTTTATCGTTTACTCGTTTCTCATCTATCTATCTTCTATCGTTCTATCGTTCTATTCTACGTTTCTATCGATCGTTTCTATCTATCGTTCTATCGTTCTATCATTCTATCTATCATTCTTCTATCGTCTATCTTGTTCTACGTTTTAATCCGTCTATTCTTCTTCAACGTTCTATCGGTTCTATCGATCTATTGTTCTATCGTTCTATCCGTTCTAACTCGTTCTCTCGTTCTATCTATATCTGTTCAATCTATCTATCCTATTGTTCTTCTATCGTTCCTGTTTCTACTATCGTTCTAAAGTTCATCTGTCTAATCCGTTCTACTCTATCTATCTATATCTTCCTCTCTATTGTTCTATCGTCTATCTATCGTTATCGTTCTCTATCGTTCTATCTAAATCGTTATCTCGATCTATTCTATCGTTCTATCTCGTGTCTATCTATCGTTCTATCGTTCTATCTATGGTTCTATCGTTCTAATCGTTCTCATCTATCGGTCTATCTATCTCTAATCGTTCTCATCTGTCTCGTTCTAATCTATCGTTCTATTCTATCTATCGTTCTTCGTTCGTTCTATCTATCGTTCCATCGACCCGTTCTATCGTCATCTATCGTTCTAACTAATCTATCCGTTCTATCTATCGTTCTAATCGTTCTATCGTTCTATCTATCTATCGTTTATCGTTCATACCGGTCAGAGTCGTCTATCGTTCTATAATCTATCCACTATCTATCTATTTATCTATTCTATCTATCTAAATCTATTATCTATCTATTCTATCTATCTATTCTATCTAACCAGACCCAACTGGTCTGCACTTGGTCTAGTATACTTTTCTTTAATTAAAACTCGTGTGTGTTGTGTCTTGTGGGGTGTAATGTCTCATTCCATTTTTTTTTCAGTAAGATTTTTGCCCTTTGATTTCCCCCATGGTTCCGCCATAAACCAGAAGCTCAAACGCCGCCGCGATTTTTTCCATTTTGCTAGGACATTACACTTTTACATTCTTCGAATGCACTCCTCATTACATTTAGACATTTTTATGTACACAATTTTTAATAAAATCCTTCCCGCCCCCCCCCCCCAATATTTTCAAAATGTTAAATAAATCAAACTGCTCCCACACTTAGAATGTTGGTGAACGTTCCATTGTGTGATGTCAAAATGCCCAATGCTCACAGATGTCCAATCGGAATGGATTCATTTACATCTGCCTTTGCCCCACCCAGTCCCCTGCCCCCCGCAAAGCCTGTGGCGAAGCGCGTGATCATGTGTGCGGGAATAGAGGAAGAGGATTGGGGGTGATAGGGAGTAGGGAATAGATGGACTGCCCTTCCCACTCCCCCAACCCTCCTGTCCTTCTCTCCCCCTCCCCTCCCCATTCTCCCACTCCCACACTCCCCCTCCATCCACACTCTTCCCCCTCCCTCCCCTACTCCCCATCTCCCTCCCCCCTCCCCCACACCCCTTGATCCCTCCCATCTATCCCCCTCCCCCACACCTCTCCACTCCCACCTCTTCATCTCCGTCTTCTTCTCCATCTCCCCCACTCCTCCCACCCATCCCCCCCCCTTCCCTCCTCCCCACCCCCCTTCCCTCCCCTCCCCACCCCTTCCCCTAACCCCTCTGTCCCTCTTCCCCACCCTCACCTTCCTCCAATACCCTCTCCCCTCCCCTCCCCACTCTTCCACTTCTCTCCCCCTTCCCCCAACCCTCCCTCTCCCACCCCCTCTCCCTCCCAAACCCCTCTCCATCCCCCGCCCCCCTCTCTCCCTCTCCCCTCTATCCTCCCCCTCTTCCCATCTACCTTCTCCTCACCCCTCAATCTCCCTCTCCTCAACCCTCTCCCTGGTCTCCCCCCTCCTCCCATCCCCATCCCTCTCTCCCCACCCCCCCCCCCCTCCCAACGCCCTTGCCTTCTCTCCCCCACACATTCCCCTCCCCTCACCCACGCCCCCTCCCTCCACACGCTTCCCTCTCTCTTCCCTACCCCATCTCCTCCTCCCCCCCTCCCTCCCCCCCACACCATCCCCCTCCGCTCCTCTCCTCCCCTCCCCCACCCCTCTCAACCCCCTCTCCATCTCCCTCTCCTCACGCTATCCCCTCCTCCTCCCCACCCCCATCCTTCTCTACCCCACCCCCTTTCCCTCTACCCCCGCCCATCCTCCACCTACCCTCTGTCCCTCTCCCACCACTTCCCCTAACCCCTCTCCCCCTCTCTCCCCACTCTTCACTTTTCTCCCAACTTTCTCCACCTCTCTCCCTCCCCACCCCTCTTCCTCCCCCCCTCTCCAATCCCCACCCCCCTCTCCCCCTCCCCCCTCTCATCCCCCTCTCCATCTCCCTAATCCTCACCCCTCTCCATCTCCCCTCTCCTCTCCCTCTTCCTCTCCTCCACCCCATCTCTCTCTCCCCAACCCACCCCCCACGCCCCTTGCCTTTTTCCCCCACCCCTTCCCCCTCCCCTCTCCACTCTTCCCCCTCCCTCCACACTCTTCCCTCTCTCTTCCCTACCCCATCTCCCTCCTCCCCTCCCTCCCCCCCCACACATCTCTCCCCCTCCCCTCTCTCCTCCCTCCCCACCCCTCTCGCTTTCCCCTCCATCTCCCCATCCTCACTGCTATCCCCCTCCTCCTCCCACCCCATCCTTCTCTCCCCATCCCCTTCCTTCTACCGCCCCGCCCCCTTCCACCTACCCCTCTGTCCCTCTTCCACCACCCAACCCCACCCCACCCCCCTACTCCTCTACCCCCTCCCCCCCCACACTTCCACTTCTCTCCCCCTTCCCTCCTCTCCCTCCCACCCATCTCTCCGTTCCCTCCTCTCTCCCCAACCCCTTTTTCCTATCCCTCGCTCCCCTCATCCACCACTCCCCCGTACCGCCCTCGCCCTCCCTCTCTCCCACTTCTCCACCACTCCCCCTACCACTCTCCCCTCCCTCCCCACTCTTCCACTTCTCTCCCGCCTTCCTCCAACCCTCCCCCTCCCCACCACTCTCCCTCCCCCACACTCTCTCTCCCCCTCCCCTCTCTATCTCCCCCACCACCCCTTTCCCCTACCCCTCCTCCCTCTTCCACCTCCCTCTCTCCCACTTCCACAACTCCCCACTACACCTCTCCCCCTCCCTCCCCACTCTTCCACTCCTCTCTCCGCCAAAACCAGAAGCCCTCAAAACTGCGATTTTTTCCATTTTGCTAGACATTGCGCTTTTACATTCTCATTACATTTAGACATTGTCTTGTACACATTTTTTAATAAAAATCCGTCCCCCCAATATTTCTCAAATCTTAAATTAAATCAAACTGTTCGTGTGATGTCACAATGCCCAATCATCACAGATGTCCAATCAGAATGGATTCATTTTACATCTGCCTTTGCACCAGCCCCAGCCCCAGCCCCAGCTCCCCTTCCCCCTGCCTGATGTTCCAACGTTCCATTGTGTGATGTTACAATGCATCCTCACAATGTCCAATCGTAATGGAACTCATTTGCATATGCCTATTCCCCAGCCACAACCAGCCCTCCCCTCCCCCGCAGCCTGTGTCATGGGGGTGATAGGGAGAGTGGGGAATAGATGCTGTCCCTACCCCTCCTCTCTTCACCTTTTTTCCCCACTCTTTCCCTTCTCTCCCCAAACCCTCTCCCCCTCCCTACACTCTTCCCCATCCCTCCCCAACCCATCTTCCCCTAAAAGAGGAAAAAGAACCCTCTCTCCCCCTGCCTTCCCCTCCGTCCGCCTCTCCCCCACCTTTTTTCCCTCACCCCTCTCTCTCCTTCTTCCTCTTCCACCACTCCCCCTACCCCCTCCCTCTCCCTCTCCCACTTCCAACCACTCCCCCTAACACCTCTCCCCCTCCCTCCCCACTCTTCCAATACCCCACCCTCTCTCCCCCTTCCCCAACCTCTCTCCCTGCCCCACCCTCCACCCCTCTCCCTATCCTCACCCTTTCCCCTACCCCCTCCCTCTTCCACATCCCCCCTGCCCCTCCCCCTCCCCTCCTCTGTCTCACTTCCACCACTCACGACCCTACAACCTCTCCCCTCCACCTCCCCACTCTTCCAATTCTCTCTCCCCATCCTCAGCCTCCTAATCTCCCTCCCCAACATTTTTATTCCCCCCTTCCTCTCTCTCCCTCTCACTCCCCCCCCTCCCTCCTGCTCTTCCCCCTCCCCTACCACTCTCCCCCTCCCTCCCACTCTCGGATCCTCTCTCTCCCCCACCGCCTCTCACCCATCTCCTCCCTCCCCTCCAAGACACTCTTACCCCCACGCTCCCCTTCCCCTCTCCATCCTCTCCCCCCCCTCCTCCCCTCCTCCCTCCCATTCTCCACCCCTCATCTCCGCCCTCCCCTCTACTCCCACACCTTTTCCCCTCCCCTCTCTCCCTCATTCCACCTCACTACACCTCTCCCCCTCCCTCCCACTCTTCCCTTCTCTCTCCCATCCCCTAACCCTCCTCCCCCCCCACCCCTCTCTCCCCCTCCCCTCTCCTACCCCTCCCTCCCTCCCTCCACACTATCCCCCTCTCCCCTACCCCTCCTCCCTCCCCTCCCCTCCCTCCCCCTCCCTGCCCCTCTCTCCCTACACTCCTCTCTCACCCCTTCCCGTACCCCCCTCCTCTCCCCCCCCCTCTCCCTCTCTCCCCCTTCCCCCCCTCTCCCCCCCTCTCCATCTCTCCCCCTCCTCCCCTCCCCACCTGCCCTCCCTCCCCCTCTCCCCCCTCTCACCCGATCTTCCTCCACCCCCTTCCAACCCTGTCTCTTGCACCTCTCCCTGCTACCCCTCTCCCCCTCACTCCCCACTCTCCCCCTCACTCCCCTTCCCCCACCCTTCTCTACCCCCTCACCCACCCTCCCCTCCCCCCTCCACGCACTTCGTACCTAACCCTGTCTCCTCCTTACCCTCACCCGCTCCCCTCTCCTCCCCTCCCCATGCTTCATCCCCCTCTCTCTCCCTTCCCTCCTCCCCCTCCACTCCCCCCTCTCTCTCCCTCCTCTCTCTCACCCCCTCTCCTCTCTCTCTCTCTCTCCCTCTCTCTCTCTCTCCTCCCTCTCTCTCTCCCCCCCCTCCCCTCTCTCTCCCTCCCACCCTCGCTCTCTCTCCCTCCCCCTCTCTCCCTCTCCCTCCCCCCTCCCTCCCCCTCTCTCCCCCACTCTCTCTCCCTCCCCCCCTCTCTCTCTCCCTCCCCCTGTGTCTCTCCCCCCCGCTCTCTCTCCCCCCCCCCCGCTCTCTCTCTCCCCCCTCTCTCTCTCCCCTCCCTCTCTCTTTCCCCCACCTCTCTCTCTCTGTTCTCACCTTCTCCATCATGGTCTGGTTTGGCTCAGCCACCAAGCACGACACCTGGAGGCTGCAGTTAATCGTCCGATCAGCAGAGATTATTGGCTGCAACCTTCCCTCCATTGATGAACTGTACACTGCAAGGGCCAGGAAGCGAGCGGGCAAGATCATCTCTGACCGCTCTCACCTTGGCCACAAACTCTTTGAATCACTTCCCTCTGGAAGGCGACTCCGGACTGTCAAAGCTGTCACAGCCAGACTTAAAAACAGTTTTTATCCACGAATAGTTGTGCTACTCAACAGCCAAAAATATGTAGCCTCCCTTTGATCTGGTATTTTGTCGGTTCACATGCTTGATCAATGGCATTTTATCATTAATGTTTTATTGTTATTAATGTTTAGTGTTTTCTGAGTCATTCGTAACTGTCATGTTGTTACTTGTGGGCGGAGCTCCAAGGCAAATTCCTTGTATGTGAATACTTGGCCAATAAACTTACTTACTTACTTACTTACTTACTTCATGACTACCTGACAATTAAACTCAATGTCTCGACCAATTAAGGCAAGTATACCAAGCGCCTCTTTGTCACTCTATCTACTTATGTTTCATGGGGTGGTTGGAGAGGGGAAATATTTAATAGGTGGCAGAGGGGAAACCTTTTCACACAGAGGATGGGGAGTTTGGTATATGGAATGAGCCGTCAGAGGAAGTAGTTGAGGCAGGTAAATTGTGTAGTGTCGTCAAAAATTGCAGTAGGATCTTGATCAGGTGGGCTGAGGAATGGTTGATAGAGTTTAATAGTGGTAAGTGCAAAGATTTGCATTTTGGGAGGTCAAACTAGGGCAGGACCTACACAGTGAATGGCAGGGCTCTCAAAAGTGTTGTAGAGCAGAGCAAATTAGAATGCAGATACATAGTTCCTTGTAAATCTCCAAATTACAGGTAGATAGGATGGTTAAGAAGGCTTTTGGTACATTGTCCATCATCAGTCAGAGTATTAAATAGAGAAGTTGCGAGGTCATGTTACAGTTGTACAAGACACAGGTGAGGCCACATTTAGAGTGGTCAGTTTTGGTCACCACATTATAGAAAAGTTGCTGTCAAGCTGGAAAGGATGCAGAGAAGATTTATGAGGATGTTGCCAGAACTTGAGGGCCTGAGAGATTTAGCAGGTGGACTTTATTTATTGGGGAGCAGGAGGATGTCGGTGTACAAGAGGGATGAGAGGGATAGATTGGGTAAATGCACAGTCTTTTACCCACAGCAAGAACCAGAGGACATAGGTTTAAGGCGAGGGGGGTAAGATTTAATGGGAACCTGAACGGAAAATATATTACACAAAAGGTGGTAAATATATGGAATGAATGGCTGGAGGAGGTAGTTGAGGCAGCTACATGGATAGAATAGGTTTAGAAGAATATGGGCCAACAGTATGCAGGTGGGATTATTGTGGATGGGGTATGTTGGTCGGAGTGAGCAAGTTGGACCAAAGGGCCTGTTTCCACGCTGTAGAACTATGACTCTAATAACAAAATTTAAAAGACATTTGGGCAGATACATGAGTAGGAAAGTTTTTTGAGAGATATGGACCAAGCACAAGCGGTATGTTGGGCCGACAGCCTGTTTCCGAACTGTATGACCCTAAGCTGTATACCAGTGAGTGAATATGCACCAAGTAGCTTGCATCTAATTCATGGGATTTTCCTTATAACCTGTTAAGAATTTCAATGGGACTAATGCCGCAGGTGTGAACTGTACAATGTACCAGTTTATATGTACTAATAATTGAGCAATATTGTGCCATGTTAATGCATAAGTATTAAAATATTAAAAGTTTCATAAGGCAGATGAATAGATACAGAAGGAAATGTGGCATGGTTATTTGGTATATCATATTTGTTTACAATATAAAAGAGTCTTCTGGGACATGGAGTTTATCCTGGCTCCCAGAGCAATTCCATTCTTCCATATACTATTCTCTTTCAGATGTCCATTAATTTCTCTCAAAATCCTAATCCTTATCTTATCTGAATGGTACTCTTTTCATTATATCGGCAAACTCTAATCTTCTGAGTGATGCATACAATATTAATCCCCATCAATTGTCAGCTATCAAATTGTACACGTTATTTCATTGAAGGCACTTGAAGTACAATATATAGTAACGATATAAGAATCAATCCACTCTGCAAAAATGACAACTCATTCACTCTCAAATTTCATAGAAATAGAAATGTATGTCCTTGCTCAGACCAATATGAATAATGTACAAAATCAGTTTCACGTTTTCTGATAATGTATTAGGAGTTTAGAATACAATTAATTGGCAGCAAGTCTGACAAAACTCAGTGATCTCGATGATTCTGTCATGTGCTTTCAGTACATGCTTTCAGGTCAGGTGTATATTTTCCACTTGTTTACATTATCTAATGAATTTTAGAATGATACAAATATACTATATTCATAAGGTCATAAGGAATAGGAGTAGAATTAGGCCATTTGGCCCATCGAGTCTACTCTGCCATTCAATCATGGCTGATCTATCTCTCCCTCCTAATCCCATTCTCCTGCCTTCTCCCCATAACCTCTGACACCTGCACTAATCAAGAACAAAAAAGACATGCAATTATGTGTAAAAGAATACTTATTTATTTATTTTTAAATTTATTTTTATTAGAAGTAATGTACAGTACAGTAGTATGCCAAAAATAACATAATACATTTCATGTAACACTTCTTGTTTAAAACTTTAATAATAGGAAAGTAACAGAAGGAAGAAAAAGAGAAATAGAGAAAGTTAGATAAGATAGTGAGTACGTGAGCATGTGAAAAAGTGAAAAGAAAGGGCCCGTAGAGACGTAGAACTCGAGGAAGAATAAAAGAAAGAAAAATAAAAATAAAAAAAGGAAAATATAAGAAAACAATATAAGATAAAATGGATGTACCTACTTCATATCTTTATACACCCCTCACCAGGTCCTGAAACAGTTTATTTCCAAAGTTATGTTGCACCCTGGGCTTGTAATAAGTCGATAAGTGGAGATCAAATCTTTAAGAATTGGTCTGATTTGCCTGCTAGGACGAATCTGATCTCTTTCGAGGTGAAACATTTCGGATGTGAAATCTACATTTTTACCGTTGGTGTGGGTGCATTTTTCCAAAATTTAAGTATGAGGTTTTTTGCCGTTATTAAGCCATAATTATGGAAACTCTTTTGGAACGAAGTCAGCTCAAAGCTGACTTCCATTGTTCCAAAAATAATCAATTCTGCGTTAGGTTTCAATTTTATTTTAAATTTGTAAAAATTTCATTCCAAAATGTTTGGATTTTTATGCAAAAAACAAAGGAATGTGCTATAGTTGCATCTTGAGATAAACATTTATCACAAGTGGTGGAAACATTTGGAAGAATACATTTCATGTTTGGCTCCATCTTTAACAATAATAAAGGTTCATGGAGTTTTGTTCACTGCAATGATCGACTATTGATTGAAATTACAAATTTTTGGATTTTTATGCTAAATTGTTCACAAAATAATAATAGTGTATCAATTATAATTGTGGATTTATTATATGTATCTAAATCCTATTCATGACTTGAAGAATGCAAAAAAGGAGGACACATTTTCTGAGCTCATAGTCCTCCAGGAATGCTTGCCATCAGTTGTGTGTGCACTACCCATGATTTCCTGTTGAATGTGGTTAGTAAAGCTTGGCCAACATATCTCCAAATTCCCAACAATGTTTAAGGCTCCCTGGTGGTGCAAGTCTGAATATTACCCTGGAGGCCAACCCAATTAGCAGTTTTCCTTTGGCTGTGAAGCTATTATCCCTGTTGTTTGGCAAACACATTCTAAAGCATGTTGTATTAGCAGATTCAAATTCTCTCCCGTTAAAATTTGTTTATATTTAACAGCACTATGTAAATCCTGCAAACTGGAAGTGGCAAGAAATGAAAAAAATGTTGAGACCACAAATATAACAATTTTCCAGAATCTATCTTTCAGATTTCATGTAAAACAATTTCCATTTATTTCACAACTGAATCAAACAACGTCAGCTTGAACTGCAGGAGGTGGCCCCAAGCAATTTATATATAGCTGTAAACAAGTTTGTCAGAGACTAATGAAACTATACTCATTAGCACTGTTCTGACTGAATCAACATTATAATAATTTACTATAAACAATTGCCCCCCAAAGGATAATTCTTGTTAAAAATAGATCAATTGCTAATAATATAACAGCAGTGTTAATTTTCATCTTCACAACTCCAACCCTCCTGCACTAAAGGATCATCTGCACAATATGCATTTACATTCACAGTACCTCAGCAAATGAACCAATCCGTGCCAGCAGGATCTTGTCACCATTCAGGCATGGGCTGAAAAGTGGCAAATGATATTTGTGTCACAGAAGTGCCAAGTACTAACCATCTGCAAAGGGAGAGAGCCGAACCAACAATGTTTGACATTGATTGTCATTATTGTTGTCATGTTCTTATTTAACTCCTTCCTCGGCCAAAGGCAAATTTGTATTGATGAGGGTTGATGCGTCTTGAAATATTCTCTCCCATTAAAAGCAAGTTACAGTTTTAATAAAAATGCTAATTTATTCTACCATAATATATCTTGCAACTCTGTGCAAGCAACATCATGGGAGATTTACTATTCTCTCATTTATATAAATACATCAGATTAAATGCAATCATGTTGTATTAGTCAACTTTTATTCCAATTGCTAAGCAATTGTGAGTTCTTGGCTAAAGCTTTAAACCAAAAACTCTATTCTAATTTGCAAAATCCCTTTGGTAAGATTTTAATGAACAGGTGACAAAAATGCTGAGATACTCTGCTCATAATATCTCAAACCTAACTCCCACAATAGCTAATGCTCATCAGGAGCACCTGATCTGAAAATTCTGATTTTCAGCCTTGCAAGATTTCAAAGGGCCTCATGGGGTGACAGATGTGAAACAGCTTGTGAAAATAAAATAACATTAGTTTTGGCCTGAAGGCTAAAACTTGAAATCGTATTGACACTCGGGAGAGTTAAAGTTAAACTCTCTGCTGATACAATAAAGACGTGTGATCAAATGCACTCCCCAAAACATGAGATGAATGGATTATGCTGGATTTGTCCAAATTGAGAGGATAGAGCAGGGAGATCTGAAAACTGATGCCACTTTTATATTATTTATGTGATAAGGCATCAACGGCAAGGCCAAGATATAATGTCCCCCTAATTGCATTGCAAAGGCCATGGTGAGCCAGCACTTGAAATGCTGAAGGTATTCTCATAGTGCTGTTAGGTAGAGGATTCAGCAACCTAGAGTTCACTACAGCTAGATTGACTACATTATGCAGCAGCCTTAGAACAATTCGCTGAAGGCAATCTTGGGTGCAGCTGAACAATTTGTAATGTCTCTTGTGCGGCCTGCGTAGCTTCAAAAATGTCTCAATCTGGCATTCATACAATTCATTTTGACAAATGTCTGGTGCAGCTACTTACAAAAATAGTTTAAATATCTGAGTAATGGGTGTGCAGTATTACTAAGACACAAAAGTAATACTGCATCATAGCAAACAATAATTACAACACATGGGACCAATTTGGCACACAGTCATTAGTTGTTTAATAAAGTGAAAAAAAAGACACAAGTTGCTGGAGTAACTCAGTATGTCAGGCAGCATCTCTGGAGAACATGAATATATGGCGTTTCAGGTTCTTCAGACTGATGGTAGTGGGGGTGGGGTGAAAACTGGAAGAGTGGAGGGGCAGGACAAAGCTGGCCAGCTGCCTCTCTTCCAACTTTCTCCCCCAGCTCCCCTCCACTCTCTGTCTGAAGAAGCGTACTGACCCTTATCCATGTTCTCCGAAGATGCTGCCTAACCCGCTGAGTTCTCCCAGCACTCTTTTTTTTGTAAACTAGTCATTTTATGTAAGCTAGTATCTGCAGTCCCTTGTTTCTTTATTTTAATAAAGTAAGTTTGTTTGAGTTTACAAACCCAGGTAAGTGAAATAAATACTATTTATACCTTTTCATCTGTACAGGAAAGAATTTAGCGTTTATGGGGGGGGGGGGGGGGGGGGGGGGGGGGGGGGGGGGAATGGGACAAAAAAGAAATACAGCTACCTGTGTATTATATATTGCATGGTAAGGGAAAATATTGATATATCAGTTAGATTGGCTATATTCCTCTCAGTGCAAGGAAAACATGGCAAAATATAATCAATCAAAAATTATTACAATGGAGTTTGTGTTAAGTAATAGAACAGTCCAAGGCCCAGCACCTTGTTTAATGGCCATTGCATTAGATTAGGTGAGGAAGGTTTTCTTGCTAAGCACTCCAGGCAATGGTGGTCATATTCAGCTTAATGTTAGGCACTTGTGAGTAACACAAACTATTGTGAATGAAGGTAACAGTTGAAACCTGTGATCATTTCAACACAGTCTATGCATATTTCTAATTAAGGGGTGGATAACAAACACATGAACATTATCTGCTTTCTATTAACAATGTTGCACGATCCAATCCATTAGTTTATTATCTAATTGAAACATCAAAATTATCCTCCTGACTTTGAGGCAAGTAAGAAACAAAGACCACAAATTTCTTAAATGTCATCAATGCATAATCCCTTGGAATTTGGAAATTTGGTATGTATGTACCACTGGTTACATGTAAGCCATATTGTGCAAATTTCCTTGAATAATTTAACAAGGCGAATTGTACATAAATCAAAGCAATTTAAGACTGATTTGCAGAGACACACAAATCAAGAACTCAAAGGTAACACAGGCTTACATTGGTTCAACTCAAAGATTTACACTGGTTCAATCTTAAGATTAACAAACTCATCAAATACCACCAAGGGGCGCTGTACGATGGCTGCCTCACCAATGGTCTGTCTCATCTTTCTCCTTCTTTGTGTTTTTAGTTTGTTGTAAAATGTATGTTTTAGTTTATCTTTAGTTTTGTATTATGTGGAGGGGGTGGGGGAAACTTTTTTCATCTCTTTCCTCGAAGGAAATGTGACTTTTTCTGTGTCATCTGCACTATAGCCTAACGTCATAGAGCTGGCAATCCCTTTGCCAGGGATCAATCTCGGAGCTCCAACCGTAGGAGACTGCGGACTTTAACAACGTGGAGCTCGCGGTCCCTGGTTAGCGACCGACTTCGAGAGCTCCAACTGCAGGAGCTTTGTTTGCCCCAACATGGGAGCTTCGACCGTCGACTGCAGGAATTTCAATTGCCCCAACTGCAGATGGTTCAACTCCCACGACAATGGGAGAAAAGGAGGAAAGAAGATAAGACTTTATTGCCATCACAGTGGGGAATGTGGAGGAGCCGGTGTGGTGGATGTTTATGTTAAATTTTGATGTAGTTGTGTGACTTGTTGGTTTTTTGTATGATTGTAGGCAAACCAAATTCCTCGTATGTGACAAAACATACTTGGCTAATAAATTACGATGGAAGGTTGGCTCCATCCTGGGGGTGGAGTTGGATTCATGGGAGGTGGTCTTGGAGGGGAAGATGGTCCTCAAACTGAGGAGCATCCTGGACAATACAGCTTACACCCTCCATGAGACACTGGTCAACCTGAGGAGTACCTTCAGCAACAGACTGGTTCCACCAAGATGCAGTACCGAATGCCACAGGAGATCCTTCTTCCCTGTGACTAACTCCTCCTTCTTCTGTCGTGGGGTAGACTGAGACTGACTTTAATTTCATGTTTCACTTTAATTTCATGTTTCATGTATTTTGTGTTTTTATAACTGTTGACAGATCAATTTCCCTCCAGGGATAAAGTTCTATCGTATCGTATTGTATTGTTCAACTATAACAATAAATTTACATCCAAAAATTAGATTACTTGAAACCACCGCACATTAATACATTATCTTATCTACTGATTCTCTCTGCAGAGGATATTCGTAATCCCTTAACATTTAAATGATTTGTGACCTAACCTTTTGCAGTCATAAATACATAGTTTGACTACCTAATCGAATTGAATTGAATAAATGTTATTAGCCAAGTATGTATACATACAAGGAATTTGTCTTGGTGCTTTGCTCGCAAGTAACAACACTATATACAGTAGACAATTAAAAATAAAACATTATAATTTAAACATGTGAAGAATGAAATAAAATACCAGAGTCAAAGGATGCTACAGACTTTTGGCTGCTAAGTAGAGCTACTGCTCATGGAAAAAAGCTGTTTTTATGTCTGGCTGAGACGGCTTTGACAGTCCGGAGTTGCCTTCCAGAGGGAAGTGCTTGAAAGAGGTAGGGAGATTAGCGGAATATTAGAGCTAGAATGAATGGAGGGACCCATGGGAGAGGGTCCTTTCTTATCTAGGTATCTAGGAGAGGACCCTTTCTTAGTGTTAGGCTTCCCCCCTCAATTTACAAAGGGATTCTGGATCTATGGAAGAGAGAGAATACCCTTTTTTGGGAGTCCATATATGTTTTGATGTTTTGTTTTGTTTTGCCGGGTAAAACACCTTTGTTTGTTCATATGTTTTGGTTTGTCGTTCAGAATGGTTCTGGTGTTGAGTTGAGGGGATAGGGTGAAATCCATCACACTAAGTGTAATGATGCAATGTCAAGGACTTAAGCTGTTGTCTCTAAATGTTAATTGGGTAATCCAATTAAGAGGGCTAAAGTCATGACTAAATTGAAAAAAATGAAGATGCATATTATTTTCTTACAAGAAACCCATTTATCGCAACAAGAGCATGAGAAGCTGAAAAGATTTGGATATAAAAACACATATTATAGTTCACATACTTGTAGTCATAAAAGAGGAGTGGCAATCTTGATATCAAACTCAGTTAAATTCGAAACGTTTAAAGAAATAAAAGACAAAGAAGGGAGGTATATCATAGTAAAGGGCAAAGTTGATAATAATATCCTGACACTGGTGAATATCTATGCCCCCCCAGATAGTGATAACCATTTTTTCAAATCCCTATTTGATATTATTGCAATGGAAGCAGAAGGAATTTGTATATGTGGGGGGGATCTGAATGTTGCACTGAATCATAGGCTTGATACGACAAGTAAAAAGAAGAATAAGAACCAGTTAACAAAACTACTAAGCACTACCTGTGAAGAATTTGGTTTTCTTGATGTCTGGCGGAATTTTCACCCTCTAGAAAGAGACTATGCACATTACTCAATACCGCACTCAGTTTACTCCAGAATAGACTATTTCTTAATGCAGAAAGAAGACTGTTAAAGTGAAACGGATTGCAGAATTGGTGTGGCAGATGTATCAGACCATAATGCCATATACTTAACAATTCAAACGGACAGTAGAAGGAAAAACACAGTGTGGCGATTAAATGTTGGAATACTGAATGATAAAACAACTGTTAATGATATTAAATTGGAAATCAAAACTTATCTAGAGGAGAATGACAATGGGGAGGTGGACCCATCCATACTACGGGACTCATTGAAGGCTGTAATACGAGGTTGGTTAATAGCAAAGGCTTCACATATTAAGAAGGCCAGAATGAAAACATATAATAAGTTGATAACAGACCTGAAGGATTTAGAACAGAAGTACAAAAATAATAAAGACCAGAGAACTTATAAGCAAATAGAAGATTTGAGGGGACAAATGGATGGAATATTGGGTCAAGAGGTGGAGAAAAAAGCAAGATTTGTAAAACAGGCACATTATGAGCTTGGCCCTAAATCCACTAAAATACTTGCCCGAAGGCTACGCAAACAACAGGCTGACAACACCATACACAAAATTAAGGACCCCTGTACACAGAACTTGAAGAGTGGTCCAAAAGAAATAGAATATATCTTCCAGGAATATTATAAAGAATGATATACACAAACATCTACAGTAGATGGGGAATCAATGAGGACTTTTTTTAAGTACAATAGATCTGCCCTGTATTGGAGAGGCACAAAATAAAATAATCACAGCAGAAATATCACTGGGGAGATAGAGAAGACATTGGTAGGATGAAATCAAACAAGCCCCAGGTAGCGACGGTTTCCCTATAGAATGGTATAAAATATTTCGGAATGAGCTGAACCCACTTCTTCTGAGAACCTTTAACTGGATTATCAAAGAAGGCAAGACACCCCCGTCATGGAAAGAGGCAATTATTATTTTTTTTTTTTTTAATTTATTTATTATAGAAACAAAATAACAACCGTTACATTATATTTCAGTAGTAAATATACATAGTCCTAATAACTGATTCATACAAATAATATTATTTATACTGTATTATCCTTAGTTATAGATTTCAGAATTATGTATTTTATATAATTAAAGATACATAATACTACTATACATTCACAATATTAGCATTATACTCGTACTATTAGTAATTATCATTTTATTTCTAATTTTATTAAGTATAAGACCAAATTTTATGATATTATTGATACAAAAAGTTAGTACATCTTATATAATTCTTATTATTTCTTCCTAATGTTAACAATATTTATTTTATCGCTAAATTTAAAATTATTGTACCATTAAAAGCATATAATTTTTATATAATTAAAAATATAAAATACTAGGAAAATGCTAATAATACCTAACAATGTTCTTATAAATCTAATGATATTTATATTCATTCTAATTTAAGCTAGTGTGTTTCTATATTATTTTTTATTTTTTATTTAGATATAAGAAAATAGAGAAATTAGGAAATAGAATAAAGAATAAGAAGAGGTTTGATGGAGAATAAAATATTCGTCAATAATCCGTCCTTATAGATATATTCATGATTTATTATACGTATCTCTTCATCCACTCAAATGTCCAGGCCTCAGTCAGGTTCCCGCGCCGAACCATTACGACCCTGCAAATATTTAATATATGGAGACCAAATACATCTGAAGAGATCTAACCTATCCATAAGGACAAGCCTCAATCTCTCCAAATGAAGTGTCTCCGACATTTCTATATTCCACATTTTGATTGTTGGGAATGCAGGGCCTTTCCAAAATTTTAATATTAATTTTTTCCCAATTATTAAACCATAATCAATAAAAGTTCTTTGATTCGTTGTTATTAATTGGTCAGTTTCAATTATTCCAAGTATAATCAGCTTTGGGTCAGGGATTATATTTATATTAATAACAGTCGAGATTATTTTAAATATTTCCTTCCAGTATTCTACAATTTTTATGCAGTTAGTGAATGAATGTGTCAAATTTGCTTCTGAAATTTGACATTTGTCACATATTGGAGATATTTTTGGAAAAAATATTATGTAATTTAGATTTAGAGTAATGTAATCTATGTAATATATTTTAAACTGTATAAGAGAATGTTTAGCGTTTAATGAACAATAATGTATATGTTGTAAACTTTCATCCCATATTTCTGGTCTTATTATTTGGCCTAATTTCCTTTTCCCAAGATTCTCTGTATATTTCTGTTGATGGAGTATCGTTTTCCAGTAAAATATTATATATATATGATATCATTTTTTTCCATATTTGGATGTTTATTCAAACATTCATCTAAAATTTCTATTTTTCTATTTCTAAATTCATATTATTTACAGAGGCATAGTTTCTAATTTGTAAATATCTGAAATATTCTTTATTATGTAGCCCATAAATTTGTTGCAACTCTTGAAATGAAAGAAAAGTATTTTCCTTATAAAGATCACCCATCTTAAAAATTCCTTTATTTTTCCATTGTAAAAAGCCTTATCCAAAATCGAAGGTTTAAACATAAAATTATTAACAATCTTAAGACTTATTGGTATAGATTTTAGTTTTAATGCTTTCTTTATTTGTTTCCATATGCGGATTCCATTTTCTATTATCGGATTTGGAAAGAGGCAATTATAACATTAATCCCCAAAGAGAACAAAGACAAGGACAATTGTACCAACTACAGACCGATATCAATTCTAAATGTGGACTATAAATTATATTGTTAACGAAGAAACTGCAGATGCTGGAGAATCGAGGGTTACACAAAAAGCTGGAGAAACTCAGCGGGTGCAGCAGCATCTAAGGAGCGTAGGTGATAGGCGACGTTTCGGGTCGAGACCCTTCTTCAGTCTGAAACGTCGCCTATCTCCTTCGCTCCTTATATGCTGCTGCACCCGCTGAGTTTCTCCAGCTTTTTGTGTAACCCTATAAATTATATTCTTCAATTATCTCCAAACGATTTGAAAAGTTCATGCCAGATTTAATTGATGAAGACCAGACTGGTTTTATAATAGGCAGACAAACACAGGACAGCATTAGAAGAACCCTACATATAATACACAAGATTCAAAAGGAAAGTACGCGTGCTGTCCTGATAAGTCGAGACGCGGAAAAGGCCTTTTGATAGGGTTAATTGGGAATTCGTATATCAAACACTAGAAAGATTTGGCTTGACTCTTCGGTAGAGTCAATTCAAGTTATTAAATCAATTTACCAGCAACCTACTGCAAGAGTAAAGGTGAATGGGTCCTTAACTGAGAGATTTGTGTTAGGAAGAGGAACGAGACAGGGATGTTGTCTTAGCCCTACCCTGTTTGCTATATATATTGAACCATTCGCTCAAGCGATTCGTCAAGATAGGGAACTGAGGGGAGTAACTATAAGAGACAGAGAACATAAAATTGGCCTTTTCGCAGATGATGTAATGATGTATCTCACGGAAGTAAACACCTCCTTTCCAAGGATGATGGGGATCATAGATAAATTTAATTTTTATGCAGGATATAAAGTGAATATTTCAAAAACTCAAATCCTCCTATTTAATTGTCCTCCTCCAGAAGAAATCAAACAAAATTATAATATTAAATGGGATTCAAAATCAATCAAATTCCTAGGGGTACATATAACAAAAAATATATCAATGTTGTATAGGGCCAATTATAATCATATCAACCAAAACATAAGAAAGGATATAGAAAGATGGTCCACCTACCCAATGGATTTTAGTAGTAAGGGACAGAAGTTTAAGGGTAACGTGAGGGGGAACTTCTTTACTCAGAGGGTGGTGGCTGTGTGGAATGAGCTTCCAGCAGAAGTGGTGGAGGCAGGATCGATTTTAACATTTAAAAGAAAAGTGGATAGGTATATGGACATGAAGGGAATGGAGGGGTATGGTCTGAGTGCAGGTAGATGGGACTAGGGGAAAACAAATGGTCGGCACGGACTGGAAGGGCCGAGAGGGCCTATTTCCGTGCTGTAAATTGGTATATGGTTATATGGTTTTTTGTTAGTAAGATAAATGTAGTGAAAATGAATATTATGTCAAGGCAATTGTACTTGTTTCAATCTCTGCCAGTAGAGGTACCATTAAAACAATTCATGGAATGGGATAAATTAATATCTAGATTTATTTGGGGGGGGGAAAGAAGGCCAGAATTCGATACACTACACTACACTTCCAAATTTTAGGATATATTTCTATGCAGCCCAACTTCTACCACTAATTAATTGGTGTGAGGACAGCTATATAGCTAGGTGGAAAGAGATTGAGACATATATCCCTGACTTCCACATCCAAACACTTTCGGGAGAAAAAGCGCTTCCTGGACATATCAGGAGTATAATCGATCCAATAACGATATTTACTTTAGAAACTGGTTCACTCTTACCAGACAACTTAAACTGAATAAACGACAAAAAGTTTTAAGATGGATAGCTTTGGATAATGAATTTAAACCATGGATGTATGACTCAACATTTAAAGAGTGGATGAAGAAAGGAATGACTGCATTTTGTACTGTTATTGAAAATGGAGACCTAGGAAGTTTTCAAGATTTGAAGGATAGATGTTGCACTTCGGAACCAAGACTTGTTTAGATACCTCCAATTGAGAGATTATTACAATAAAAAGGTAAAAAGGGAGGCACTAGAAGAAAATAATCCAGTGATAGAAGTGATAGTGCGTATCATCAAAAAACATTAAGGATTATTTCTAAACTTTATCATAGTTTAATGGAATGCCAAGCTAAAACATTTTATGTAACATTTAAGTGGGAAAAGGAATTGAACATTACAATTTCAGAAGAAGAATGGCATCATATGTGTGTAACACTATAGACATCCAACAATTCACAAAATTGGAGAGAATTTAATTGGAAAAATTTGATTTGTTTCTTTATTACGCCTAACATAAAAAGCAAGCAAATTCTAAGGCAGCAAACATGCTGGAGGCAATGTGGT
This sequence comes from Okamejei kenojei, assembly GCA_035221665.1. Lineage (NCBI taxonomy): Eukaryota > Metazoa > Chordata > Chondrichthyes > Rajiformes > Rajidae > Okamejei > Okamejei kenojei. The sequence goes on from CM069131.1 coordinate 78,262,691, forward strand.
CAAACAGACGCACACCATGCTCATATCTTCTGGAGTTGCCCAAAAATAGAACCATTTTGGGACAGAATGAATTCAGAATTAACGGAGGTATTAGTATATATAGTCTGCAAGAAGCGTTCCATTTTATACCTGGGTAATATAACTACAGTGGTGCTGAAGGAAGACCATTACTTGGTTAAAATCCTACTCACAGCTGGCAGAAAGGCCATTACAAGAAATTGGCTTGCAGCGGACACACCCAGACTTAGACAATGGTTAGACATAGTACAGGAAATATTTGTCATTGAGAAAATGACATATTCTCTAAGAGTGAAAGAAGACGAGTTTAACAGAAAATGGGGAAAATGGATTAGGTATAGAAATAAAGACATCAACACTGTATAATTTTATAGACAATAATGTAAGTTATTGGAAAATGTTTTAATATGAAAATAGTTCTGTATACTGAATCATTAATTGTAAACTGAACCCCCCGCTACACTGTTGTACGTATCATTGTAATGTTGCATGTTTCGTTGTTATATTTGTGTTTTATTTGTGTATACATAAAAGCAATAAAAACTAAAGTGGAAAAAGAAAGAGGTAGTGGCCAGGGTGAGAAGGGTCAGAGATGATCTTACCCATTCACTTCCTGGCCCTTGCAGTGTACAGTTTATCGATAGGGGAAGGTTGCAGCCAACGACCTTCTCAGCTGATCGAACGATGTGCTGCAGCCTCCGGATGTCATGCTTGGGGCTGAGCCAAACAAGACTATGATGGCGAAGGTGAGGACAGACTCCACGATGGCAGTATAAAACTGGACCATCATTGCCTGTAGCAGATTGTGATTTCTCAGCTGCCACAGGAAGTACATCCTCTGTTGGGCTTTTTAGGCTGTGGAGTCGAAGGTGGCCTCCCATTTAAGATCCCTGAAGATGATGGTTCCAAGGAACTGAAATGACTCCACAGATGTGATTGTGGTGTTGTTGATGGTGAATGGGGGGAGGGGAGGTGGAGCTCTCCTAAAGTTGACAATCAATTCCTCTGTCTTAAGAGCATTGAGTTCCAGATTGTTGCGATAGCTCCAGGTTGTTGCGATAACTCCAGTTTGTGATAGAAGGGGTGACTTTCTCCATTGGCAAACCATTCTTCTGATCGAGTCCACATCGTGATTAGAAATTGTTCAGCCAGCATCCGCATACAATGGTGTCTTGCGCTTCTTGTGCTTCATGTGCAGAGTGGTGGAAAGATTGGTGGAAACAGGGCCACAATGTGAATGCTCTTTCCTTGACCCTGGTAAACCACTCCATCCTAAGGGAAAGGTAACTCCAGTAGCTGCATGTCCAGGTTGAGTGAACTATAAGCAACATTACAGAACCAGAGTCATGGTTTATAAACCTTACTAATATGTGTGAAGGTCATAGGAGTGCTGTTAAACTTCTGTTTCTTGACGTGCTTCTCAAAAGTTGCCATCTTTACCAAAGTCATGAAAAATTACAGATGAAAATTTTCAGTTTTCAAACTCTTATTTCTCCTGATCAATGTGGGGTCCGTTAATAATAAGGCTGTAGCTGATTATAGTTGAGGGTTATGCATGAGCTCCCCCAATAATCTTCTATATGGCTCCTCATATATCTGCTATCAATTCTCAGAGATAACAACAATAGGTTTTATATTAGGAAATCACATTTCACCAAGTTGAAAGTGCATGGGGATTAAAATATTTTTGTTACACATTGGATGTACAGGTTATAAATTGGTTATCCCAGAAAAGACATACCATTTTAATATATACATATACCACTGATAACATACAAAAATCCTTCTACTTCATTGTTGACACAGTAGCAAGAAGCAGTCTTAGTAAAGTGAAATACTGTGTCAGTTTAACCGATATTACTGTGCTTGCTTTGAACAGTATACGAAGTAGGCATGCAAATTGGAGCATATGGATCAATGGGTAAAATATTTACAATCTGGGAGTACTGGTAATCATTCCCTAAAAGTGGCCAGTCAGGTGGACAGTGTGTTGTAGAGGCATTTGGCACACCTGCCTTCATTGGGAAGTGGTTTGAGTACAAAGATTGATACATCATGATGCAACTGTACAAGTCATTGTTAAGATCATACTTGGATACTGTGTGCAGTTATAGTCATTCATCTATATGAAGGATGTCATTGTTGGAAAGGGTACAAAAGAGATTCAGCTGGATGTTACGTGAGCTTGCGGACTTGAGTTGTAGGAAGAGATTGAAGAGGTTGGAGGGACTATTTGTGGAGCCTTGGTGGCTGAGGGGTGATATTGAGATGTACAAGATTAAGAGGTGCATGCATGAAGTCGATGCTGGGGAGAGATTTAAGAGGGACATTAGGAGCAACTTTTTCATTCAGAAAATAGTCTGTAACTGGAATGAGCTACTAAATGAATCTATAAAAGCGGTTACAATTAAGACTTTTTAATATATATGGACAGTTATATGGATAGGAAGATTCTACCCAATTTGGCAACTTGGTCAGCATTTACAAGGAGTGATAAAGGACCTGCTTCTGTGTTGTACAGCTCTGTGACTTCAATATCCAAATCTACCTTAACCACCAACTCTTGTAGCAGCTTTCCAGGCACTCACCTACCTCTGTGTAAAAAAGTTGCCCCACACATCTCCTTTAAACGTGGTCCATCTCATCTTCAAGCTATGCCTTCTAATGTTTGATTTCTCCACCCTAGGCTGTCTACCGTGAGTGACTACGTGAAGAACCCATCAGCCCGCATGCGCGTCATTATGTCTAACGCATGGCGCTGCGACTGGCTGGTTGGCGCGTCGCTCCACCAACGTTAAGTTTAAAAGGCCTCCAGGTAAGTGTTGAACTTAGTCTGCGGTCGTTTTTTCTCCCGTTCTTGTTACAGCTTGCTACAGCTTCAAGAAAAGACGAGCTATGGCGAGGGTGAAGTCTCGATGAGCCGGGGAGAGAACCGCTTTGGAAGACTGCAGGATTGCGGTCAGCGGGCGGCCGTCCGTTTCGCCGTCGCGGTCGCTGACAGCTCAGCCAGTGATTTCGGACTCGGTGCACCTAGAGAGCACTGTGGCTACCCTGTGGGTCGGGAAGGCCAAGTACAAGACCAACAGGCTGGTTGACTCGGTTCACATCCTGCAGCGGGAAGCGTCTTCGGACGCCTTTCCCGAGTGGAGCATTTTAAGGAGAAGATGCTCCAACATGATATAATAGTGAGATTAAATGAGAACTTACCAGTTTGAAGTTTGATCTGTATTTCATGAGGAGGTACGATGAGGGATTACGTGAAGACCCCGTCCAGCACGCATGCACGACATTCTTCAAAGCAGTGGTGTGGATTCACAGAAAAAACACAACAATTGAAATAAATATAGTAAAGAAAAAATAAGAACTTACTTACCAGTTGATCTGTATAATAGAGGGTGGGAGCGGAGGGCACGTAATCCCTCATCGTAACTCCTCATAAAATACAGATCAAACTTCGAACTGGTAAGTTCTCATTTAATCTCACTATTTTATTTCGGAGTCACGTGAGTGACTACGTGAAGACTTCAAAGCTCTGTGATTCCGAACCGTGTACCAGCTCATGCTTCACTCACTGTCTGAAGACCTTAGAGGGAGGAAGTATGTTATCACAATCAACAATAACCTGTTTATTAATGACAACAAAAAAACAGAGAGCTCCCCGGGCTTAAATTAAATATTATCTGCAGACTCTAAAATTCTGTCTACAAATGTAGCAGGTTCCACCAGCGGCTTATTATAAAACCTTTGGAAAGTTCTTTCCGAGGACCATCCTGCTCTGGCCAGAATATGGTCCATAGGCACGTCCATTCGCCTAGCCGCCGACGTAGATGCAGCCCTGGTGGAGTGAGATTTGTAAACATTAGTATTGACTCCCGCGAACTTAAGCACCTGCTTGAGCCACCTTGAAATGGTTTGGCTTGTCACCTGACCATGAGGCTTCTTGTGGCTTATCCATAAGGCTTTTTCTCTCCCTCTTAAGATGTATGTTGTGTCTATGTAATTTGCGAGATGGGTCTTGGCACACAGCCGTGGGTCAGATGAATATGCCCGGAACTCCATGACTGGAGGCATGGTACCTGGTCTAGTTTGTTTGACCAGTCCCTGAATATGGAATGTGAAACAGTCCAATGACTCTATCATGCTGTCCAGCCTCAGAAGGTGGAGGGACCGTACCCTTTGAGCTGACACTAGAGCCATGAGCATGACTGAATTCAGAGTAAGTTGTTCCAGCGTGAGTGACCTGGGTGGTGGCCATCCCCTAAGGTACGTCAGCACAATGCTGACTTCCCAGATCTGAGTGTACCTTGGTCTGGGGGAATTAGTGTTAAAAATGCCCCTCATGATTTTGACCACTAGTGGATGGGATCCCAAAGCCTGTTGTCCTGCTGCTGGAACCAAATAAGCTGATAACGCACTCCTGGCTGTATTGATGGCGCTGTAGCTGAGTTCTTCCCGATGTAATCCAACCAGGAACTCCACAACACTGGTGGCTGTAGCTGTTGAGTAGGTAGTTCCTGTTTTGGAGCAATACCGTTCCCATTTTCTTATGTTGGTCAGGTATTGTCTCCTGGTGGACTCCCGGTGGGATGCGGTCATCATGTTGATGGCGTCCTCAGACAGTCCCAGGCCCAGTAGAGGTCTTTTTAGAATCTGCAAGCCAGGAGATTGACTCTGTCATGGCACGGGTGACTAATGCCTGACACTGGGTGGATTAATAATTCTGGACTGCTGGGGAATTCCAACGGTGTTTCGACAGCCATGGCTGTGTAGGCCAGTCGGGTATTATCAAGATTCCTGAAGCGGAATCCAATTGAATCTTGCGTAATACCCGACTGATGAGGCAGAAGGGAGGAAAAGCATAAAAGAACATTTTCCCCCAATGCAGCGTGAATGCATCAACTGCTGCTGCTTCAGGGTCTGGTTCCCAAGCGACATACGTTGGTACCTGGTGATTCAGCCTGGATGCAAATACATCGATATCTGGTGTGCCATATTGCTTTGTAATTTCAGCAAATACTTTGGGATTTAACATCCATTCGATGTTATCATTAAATTTGCGTGACCTGGTGTCTGTCACTGTATTTTGCTTACCTGGTAGGTAAGTTGCTGATAACCAAATATGTCTTTCGACACACCATTACCAGATTAGGTTGACCAAATTGTCACACGATATTGACTTTACACTACCCTTGTGGTTGATATAAGCCACCACCGTGGTATTATCTAATTGCAACCGGACATGTGCATGATGCGTATTAGATGAATATGCTTTTAAACCATAAAACGCACCCAACATTTCTAAGTAGTTGATACCTCGTGTCTGTAGGCAAGATGATTCAGAATTAGTCCATCTGCCCCCTGTGCTGGATTGCATGTTAGTTGCTCCCCAGCCCAAAGCACTGGCATCCGTTTGAATGGTTAATACTGGGTTGGTGATTATTATGGGACTGGAACCGAGCCTAACGTTCCTTGTCCACCATTGTAACTCTGGAATGGATTCAGCAGTTAAATTCATAACTCGGTCAAAGTGATCTGAGTTTTGCTTTAGTGCATGCACTTTTGCTCTTTGCAAATTTAGATAGTGCAAAGGCCCAAATTGTACAGCTGGAAAAGCTGCTACCATTTTACCAATAACCCTGGCTACCTGCCGTATGGTTGACTGATGTTTATCCATTAGTTCACTGCAAGATAGTGCCAATTCTGATGCTTTCCCCTTCGGCAGAGTTACAATCATGCGAACAGTATCAATCATAAATCCAAGATAGTCCATGGTAGTGGACGGTGTAAAATTGGATTTATCTGGATGTATGACACACCCCAAAGTTTCAAACAAACGATTGGTGGCTGCTACTGCCAAAATAGCTGTCTCCAAGGTTTTACCTACTATTAAAATGTCGTCTAAGTACGCCATGACTATATGCTTTTGTTTCCTCAATAATGCCAACGCGGGTTTTAAGATTTTAGTGAACAACCTTCGAGCGGAGGTTAGTCCATTTGGTAAGGCTTTAAATTGCCATAGCTGTTTCATCCAGATAAACTTTTAAGTATTTACGATGCTCCTTATGTATGGGTACTGAGTAGTAGGCATCTTTTAAATCAATGCTTGCTAGAAAGTAACCTCTAGAAATCAATAGTCTGGCTGTTTCAAAAGGTTCCATTTTGAAATGTATATACTTAACATACTTGTTTAAAGTAGTTAAGTCAATGATGATGCGACATCCACTATCTTTTTTAGTTTTAGTGAATATATTAGACACAAATTCCAAAGGTTCATGTTTTGTTCTTTCAATGACACCTTTTGCTAGTAGCCTCATCAGTTCAGCTTGAACCTCTTGTTTCTCTTTGACTGAGAGGGTGAATACCCTTTAGGGTATATGGTGAACTGGCGGAATGTTTTCATGAACAAAGTCAATTTTATAGCCATGAATGTTGCTGAGTATATACTTGTCATTAGTGATGGATTCCCATGCATCCAAAAACAAGTACAATCTTCCCCCTGTTAGTATAGAGCCCCTACTGCTCATATGCTGAGAGGAACCAGACCCACCTACCTCCATGGTCACTGGTGCTTCTTCTGCCTCTTCGCTGGATGATGAGGTCTCTGCTGGGCTGTAGAGGGCTGCTGTTGATGTTGATGTTGATGTTGATGTTGATGTTGTTGGGGGTGGCGCATTTTCCATGGGGTCCGCTCTGGGCCCTGGCCTAAAAAAGGCTTATGGGAATGATTGCGGACCCCGAGCTTTCACCAGTCGCATATGATGGTCGACGACTGGTGGACGCCGTGGGGTACTGCCACCTGGGTTTTTTTAGGTCTGCCCGGTCCCAAACCTGCCCTCACGAGACCAAAGGTCTTGGATTCTTCCTCTAGGTCTTTCACCTTTTTCGGAAGGTCCTTTCCAAAGAGCAGAATTGGAGGTTCTGAACCCGGTGTTTTGCAAAGTTCCGCAAATTTAGGGTTGAGGGCAGGCTTGATGATTTCCTTCCGTAAATTGTTTATCTCATATTGAGTGGTGCACAGCAGAGCTAATGTATCTTGCTGATTTGTGGAGATGTCCACACCATCAATGGACCGAGCATATGATGTTATTCCTGCAGTCAGGAGTTTAAGGATATTCTGGAGCTTCAACTCCAGGTTCCTGATGTTCTGCCCCAAATGTCCCCAAATTTGGCTGTTTACCGCTGGTACATTCAATGATGTACAATTTTCTGTGGCTATATATTGTTCAAGAGCCTCATTGACCACCTGTTCTTGTAGGGGTTTTGAGGACAGGTGGTCAATGCTGGCTGCAAGTTTCAGCTCTAAATGCCGACCCGCTCGTGGAATGACCATGTAGCGGTTGACCACACCCAGCAGCTCTTCCTGATCCTGTACACCCTGCGTACTCCGGACATCTTCAGCCAACAACCCCTCTTCTTGACAAGCCCAGACCTGGTCGCCAATGCTGCCTTCAAAAGAAGGTGAAGCAATGGTCAGTACCGTCATGGGCACTGCGGGAGTGCCTGAGCTCCCTTGGCGAGTCTGCTGCTGCTCTCTCAGCAGATCTCGCTGAAGCAATTGCTCCATAAGCAGTTCCATTCGAGCGGTGAGGCATCTTCATCCGAATCGTCGGATACTACGTGCAGCCTGCTAGATGCTCAGGCTGCACTAGCAGTGCTGGGCTCGGCTCGGTAGTCAATCCTGCCGCCTCTTGCCCCCTCTCCAAAGAACATTCCTCAATGGAAGACGAACGGGATCGAGCTGCAGATTTCTTCCCTCTGATCTTGCTCATTCTCCTGGAACATAAAGCAGACCACAGAGAAAATATACACAGCCATGGTAAAACTTACCTGTCGGCCCGACTTTTCAATTTATAGCGGGAGCGCCTTGAACTCCCGTTCGTCGCGGGTGCACTGCATGTACGCTATTGTCGTGCATGCGTGCTGGACGGGGTCTTCACGTAGTCACTCACGTGACTCCGAAATAAAATCCATAGTTGGGAGTCAGATCAGAGCGGGCCTCGGGGGCCCGCAGCAGCGCCTGGTGAAGGCTGCCTTATATCTCCCTATGGATGGGAGCGTAGGCCATCAGTCCTGGGCGGACTCGCATTTGAGCGAGCCAGTGGAATGTCCCATGACACGGGACCCACGAGAAGCAGAGGCACCTACCGTGGCCTCTAAGTTCACGATGCCATCGCTGGTCATGGAGCTACTGGATGAAGAACTAGCAGCCAGTATAAATTACCTCGCTTCTCACCAACTTCATGAACAAGAGACGGCCATCAAGTACCACACGCCCAGCAACTGTGCCTCCCTTAAGGTACCGGCTGTGAATAGTTCCATTTGGAGCTACATTGGTGGCGGCATTAGGACCCAAGAGGTCAAATTGCAGAGAATCCTGAAGCTGCTGCCATCGGGGGTGACAGCATTCACCAGGTCGGTAGACGGCAGCTCCCTATCTGAGGAGCAACGGAGTGCAATGGCATTGTTGTGTAATACACACTTTGAAATAAATTACTTTCGCAAGAATGCCATTCGTCCCGACCTCAACCCCAAGTTTGCGGGTTTGTGCAGGTCTAGCAATGTACAGCCTCCCAATTATTTATTTTGAGAAGACCTGTCCAAGTAAGTAAAGGAACTGTACGATGAGTCAAAGGCTGTGGGGCTATTTCGGGCTCCACCAGCGTACAGACCTGGGTCATTTCGACGTTAGCACCCCTATGCCTCTACCAACACCAAACGGTCTGCGGAAACCACCTCCAGCTCGAGGACCAAAAGAACCAGCCGGAAGTCTTTTTTAGGACATGGCCCAAGCCAGCCAATAGCGAAGATGCGCAACTGGCGCATTCCAGCACCTCAATCCCCCAAACCTCGGGGAAGGAAATAAACATCAAGAATCCACCAATAACCACGGAGGTAGGTGGGTCTGTTTTGCCATGGAACATACGGGGTGTGGGTCTATTGCATGTTGGTGGGAGGTTACTTTTCTTTTTGCATGAATGGAGGTGGATAACGTCTGATTTGTTCATACTGCGCAGTATAGATGGGTTCGAAATTGAGTTTTCTGGCTCACTGCCACCCACGCAGTATGCTCCAAACTGTACCTTTGTTCATTCACAACAGGATGGATTGGAGGTTCAGGCTGAAATTCAGGCTTTATATGAATAAAGGGTAATTGAAAAAACTAATCATGAACCTCACCAATTCATATCCAACATTTTTACCAGGCAAAAGAAGGATGGAAGGTGCCACATCATCTTGGACTTGACCCAACTTAACACTTTTGTGCAGTACAAACATTTCAAAATAGAAACCTTTGTTACTGCCAAACATTTGATTTCCAAGGGATGTTATATGGCAAGCATCGATCTCAAAGATGCTTACTGTTCAGTGCCTGTTCACAAGGATCACAGAAAATACCTGAAGTTTAACTGAATGGGGCAGCGATGGCAGTTTAAAGCGTTGCCTAATGGGTTGACCTCAGCTCCCAGATTGTTCACTAAAATATTGAACAACCTGTTCTTGTTCTATTACGAGCTCAAAAACACATAGTAATGGCTTATTTGGATGATATTCTTATCATAGGCACAACTCTGGAGTTGGCTATTTTGTCGGTCTCAGCCACTAAGCTCTTGTTCGAGCAGTTGGGGTTCCTAATTCACCCAGTTAAATCCAGGTTGACACCATCCAGAGTTGTGGATTATTTGAGATTTACTATTGACTCCAATCACATGTCTGTGACTCTGCCTAAGGGAAAAAGGTTGAAGTTAATAGAAGACTGCAATCATCTTATTACGCAGCAGCTGCCTTCAATTCGGCAAGTGGCCAGCTTAATTGGGCAATTCGTGGCTACCGTTCCAGCTGCTAAATATGGACCTTTGCACTATCAGCAATTTCAAAGAGCAAAGGTGTAGGCACTTATACAAAATTTGAGCTACTTTGACAGGGCTATGCAATTACCGGCTGAAGCTGTTGCCGAGCTGCAGTGGTGGAAAGCCAATATTTTGCATTGTTCTGCCAATATTTCGATCGAAAGCCCTTCTGTTCTTTTACAGACTGATGCCAGTGCTCTGGGATGGGGCGCCACTGACACCGTTTCTAGCTGCGGTGGCAGATGGAATATGCATGAGCTATCTTTTCTGCAGGTGCATGGCATTAACTATTTGGAGTTGCTTGTAGCCCTCTATGGTCTGAAGGCTTATTGCAGGCATATGCACCATCTGCATGTTCAATTACAGATAGATAACACCACAGCGGTGGCATACATAAATCACATGGGTGGTATCAAGTCAGTATCCTGTGATAAACTGGCTAAACTCATTTGGCACTGGTGCACCATTAGGAATATTTGGGTTTCAGCTACCTACCTTCCAGGTAGGTTCAACACGATGGCAGACACCAGGCCACGTAAACTCAATGACAACACAGAATGGATGTTGAATCATAAAGTGTTTAAGGATATTGTCTCTAGGTATGGAACACCAGATATCGATTTGTTTGCTTCAAGATTAAATCATCAGTTACCGAAGTATGTTCCATGGGAACCAGATGCAGGGGCAGTAGCGGTAGATGCCTTCTCGCTACATTGGGGAGGAATATTTTTCTATGCATTTCTCCCATTCTGCCTTGACAGTCAATGTCTGTAAAAAATTCAGCAGGACTCTGCCTCCGGCATTCTGGTAGTCCCTGACTAGCCCGCGCAACCATGGTATCCTCTCATCCTGGGCATGGTTGTAGAACCCTTCATGGTGGTTCCCAAAAACAGGTCTCTGTTAACTCATCCCATTTCTGGGGCAGTACATCCTCTGCATAATCGGCTGAACTTATTGGTTTGCAGGTTTTAAGAAGACCTTTCCTCGGACTGGGACTAGCTGATCGCACGGTGGATGTGCTAACTGCAGCCTGGAGAAGCAGTACCCCAAAACAATACGCATCCTACATAAGGAAATGGGAAGTGTTCTCTGCGCAGTCCGATATCTTGTATGATGCAGCGCACATTACGGATGTTTTGGAGTTCCTCTCAAAACTGCATTTCGATGAGAAATTAAGCTACAGTGCCCTAAATTGTGCCAGAAGTGCGCAGTCGTCATACTTGCTGCCGAGTTCAGGACACCAGCCTGTGGGGTCTCATCCTTTAGTATCGAGGTTCATGAGGGGAGTCTTCAATTCGAACCCTCCTAGGCCCAGATACACTGAAATTTGGGATGTAGGGGTGGTCCTAACTCTGCTTCGCTCATGGTCTCCAGCAACATCCCTGTCTCTACTCCGGCTCACATACAAGGTGGCCATGCTCATGGCTCTAGTGTCAGCTCAACGAGTCCAGTCGTTGTAGAAGCTTTGTATGGATGGGATGCTGACCTGCCAGCGGTATCACCTTTCTTTGTGTACAACCCTATTAAACAGAGTAGACCAGGTACTTCGGGTCTTAAGTTACAGTTCATGGCGTACCCCTTGGATCCCAACTTATGTGTAGTCACTTACCTCCAGCTATACATCAATATCACCAAGGGGCTTAGGGGGTCTGAGTTAGCATTATTTATTAGCCTCAAGAAACCACATAAGAGGGTTTCAGCTCAAACCATTTCCAGATGGCTTAAACAGGTTCTGGCAGATGCTGGGGTTGATACTGAAATGTTTAAATCTCATTCCACCAGGGCTGCAGCAACTTTCGCAGCGAGGGTCATGGACGTCCCGCTAGACCAGATTCTATCGGCCTCAGGATGGTCCTCAGAACGTACATTTCAGATGTTCTATAACAAACCCTTAACCACACCATGTGTGTTTGCGAACTCAGTTTTAAGTTTGGGTTTATAGTCCCTCTCGGGTAGAGAGGTGACTATTGTTGTTTTCTTTATGTACATTAAATTGTCAACATGTTTCATTTATGTCATGACTGAACACTCTTTTTTGTCCACTCTTCCTTGGTCAACTATGCAGTGTGTGATGCATGGACTCATTCCACGGCATGAAGTCACAGAGCATTAAAATCTTCACGTAGTCACTCACATGACTCTGGTCAAATAGTAAGATTAAACAAGAACTTACCAGTTTGAAGTTTGTTTATTTTATGAGGAGTTACGATGAGGGATTACGTGCCCTCTGCTCCCAACCCCTCCTCATAAAAGTCAGCTGGTAGTTCTAGTTTCTCGAATCTTACTATTCCCAGGTCATCTGTTGCTGTCTGTGACTTCACACAACTGCTTTGAAAATTGACGCGCATGCGGGCTGACGGGTTCTTCACGTAATCCCTTATCGTAACTCCTCATAAAATAAAGATCAAACTTTAAACTGGTTTAATAAGTTCTCATTTAATCTTACTATTTTATATACTTCTATCAGGTTTCCCCACAGCTTCCGGAGTTCCAGAGAAAGTTATATAATTTGTCCAACCTCTTCCTATAGCAATACACACTAATCCAGACAACATTCTGGTAACCTTGTAAGCCTTGTGATTTGTGGCAAGAACTTTGTATATTGTGGCAGGAAATCAGTACATTAGGTAGGGTGCTGTCAGGGCGATGAAGAACGCTTTCAAAGATAAGCCAAGATAGTCCATTTGGGCAGCAAAGGCACAGCTTTGTTTAGGATAGCTGAGCAACTGCAGTTGTGTATGAATCCATTTGCCCAGAGTAGGGGAATCGAAGACCAGAGGACATAGGTTTAAGGTGAAGTGGAAAAGATTTAATTGGAATCTGAGGGGTAAATTTTTCACAGAAAGGGTGGTGGGTGTAAAGAATAGTTTTGAGGCAGGGATTATTGCAACGTTTAAGAAACAGTTGGGCAGGTACATGGATAGGGCAGGTTTGGTGGTATATGGGCCAAATGCAGGTTGGCGTACTAGTGTAGCTGAGACATGTTGGCGAGTATGGGTAAGTTGGGCTGAAGGGCCTGTTTCCACATTGTATGATTCTATGACTCTATGACTCTAATCAAAAGAGCTTCCATCTGTCAGGATATTTGTTGGTTATGTGGTGCAAACTGTCTCTGTGCTTACTCATTGCTGAAAAATTCTCAGATGGATGATTTGCACAATGTCTTCATTGACCAGTGAACCGCAACTGACAGCACCTGAGTTGCATTTTATCCACTCACCCTGTACAGAGAACAACAGAAGAGTTCTGACTGGCCGGTTAATGACACATTTACATAACAAAGTTGATCCCGAGAAGATTTTCATGAACATGTACAAATGCACAAGCTAGCTACACTTGTAAAACAAATATACTTTTACTTACAATAATATAACATTTCAGTTCCACCTGTAAAACATGTAACCCTGTCTTTACACTGCACTTCTCCCTCGCTCCATGTCATGCCTTCCCTATTCTTGTATAAAATTAAAATAGCTCTGACAGCCTGGAGCTTGAGGGGTGCTTGGCCCTTCAAATTAAAACTAGGGTAGTTGTTGACTTGTAGTAGTTGACTTTTCTGAAAGGAAGCAGCAGCTGGCACCCTGGAGGTGTTTCCCTTGATGTTTAGCAAGGCAACATTAGGGTCCTCCCTGAGGTTTAAATTGAGGTCCAAATTGCACCAGTCTGCTCCTTTGGGCAGACAAAGGCATTTGCATACCTGGCACCAAACTTCTCAAACAGGTATTTTAATCCAACTTCTGTCACGGGAGGAGACTGCTAGATAGAGGAAAACTGAAAGGATGTACTCAAAGTCTTCTTGAATAACTGTAAGATCCTCCCTGACACCTGGGAATCCCTGATAAGCCAAAGTTGAGAAGGAGCATTTGGGTTTGTATGGAGTACCTTGAGTCCATGCAATGGGAGTGCACAGAAGCCCTGCTTAAGCAGTGGAAAGGAGTGCACTACTTCACAGCTATGTAGCTGATCTCCCTGCTAGCCATCTCATGCCGAATCTAGGGCTGCAATATTAGTCTTTGTTAGTCACATCAGACCTTACAAAACTGGAGTGGGTGCAAATCATCCTGTACCTCAAGAGAAAGGAGAGCCTGTGCCTAGTCACAACTTCATGGGCAATGCAAATAAAAAGGAAAGAATTTTGGCCAAAGAGAAAAGAATGAAAAATCCCTCTCCGCATTCCTCAAATTACGAACCAGTCTAGGTTATACCGGTCACAAGTTCTGTAAAGCCTTCTGAATTATCGCTCAAAGGAGAGGAAAGAATTGTAAACATTCCTGCTGATCTGTGCAGTGCGGTAAAATAGTAATACCACCAGTGCACAAAAATTCCTGCATCATCAGCAGCTCATAATGGTGTAACTAGTGCAAATAAATCTAAAATGTATCAATTCACAGATAAAGAAATAACCATATGGGTTGCACCTTCTGCTGACTGTCTAGCTCAATGGTGGCATGGTGACCAATGAAATTCTGCACTAGTCATTTAAGAAATTAATCCATAAATATGTGCTACAAAACAAAACTGCTCAAGAAATGCACCACAGATATTTCAACAAAATAACCACACATAACATTCTGTGGCTTTGAGACATAACTTTGAGAATTGCCTCATTCCTACACTGTGCCTCATCCTCATCTCAAACAAATACACAACGAATAAAATGGAAATCAGGCTAAATAATGCAAAATTGAGCCAGGTGTTCATTTAAATATTTTTGCATCAAACCGGGGCCTTTAATGAGGCATGAAATGGAAATAATTAGTTTTGCATATAATGTGCAGTAGGCCACTTCTGTGATCTACTTCTGTTCATTTTTTACTAGTACAGGTCTCATAGAAAAGCAGGATTTGTCGCCAAAATAGAAATGCTGAGAATCAATTTGGTAAGCCAAATTGGAACAGCTGTTGCAATGGGAGTTTGTTGCAGAATGGCGAGGACTTCTTTCTGTTCTGGACGTGATGGTGTTGAGCATTTGCAAGGTTAACTAGCGTGTATTGTTATTGCTCATACAATTGTATATGGATGAATGATGTGTTTTGCTTGTAAATTACACTAGAAGTGTGTAAAGCAACCTGAGTTCAGTCTGACCTACAGTGCTGCTGGAGTGGAGTATGAATGTCTTTCTGTGACCATGTGGGCTTTCTCTATGTACTCCCATACCACCATATCCTCTTTTGTTACCACTTTCAGGAAGCTATGGATTTGTACTCCAAGACCCCTCCATATATCAATGCTCCGAAAGGTCCTGTACACTTTCTACTTGCATTTAGTCCTCTAAAACGAACTGCGAGAGCCTGACTGAAACCTGAATAATGGAATAGATGAAGAAATACGTATAACAAATCATGGATATATCTCTAACGATGGATAACTTTTTAATACTCTATTCACTTCTTTATTTTTGATTTTTTATCTCTATATTATTTTTCTCTATCTTTTCTTATAAAAAAAATGTATAGAAATATAAATGTCTTAAATGTTAATATTAATAATATTACAAATGTATGTAAGAAGTATTTTCTATTAATATGTATTTACAATTAATAAAAATATTCATCAAAAATAAAACAAACTGACTCGGCCTCTGCCAATTTCTCAACCCAAACTTCCAGCTGATCTATATTCTGCTGTATCGTTTGTCAACTTTCCTCATTAAGCACAACTTCACCAATTGTTGCATTGTCTGCGAACTTGCTAACCAGATCAACACCATTTTCATCCAAATCATTAATATAAAATGTTTTTTCTACAGATTAAAAAGGTGCCAGTATGCATAACAGTTCACACATGCTATTGGCTGTACCACCACATACCGTCAGAAAAAGTTCTTATGAATTACAAACATTAGAGGTCCCAGAACAGATCCTCACTGAACACGACTGGTCACAAACCTTCAGATAGATAAACACCCTTCCTCCATTACTCTGTTTTTAATGGTGAAGTCAATTTTGGATCCAATTTGTCAACTTGCCTTAGGTCCCATGTGCTTTAATCTTTTACCATGAGCGACTTTGTTAAATGGTTTGGTACTGTCTAGTTTAGTTAATTTGGAAATACAGTATGAAAACAGGCCCTTCAGCCCACCGAGTCCGCACCGACAAGCGATTCCCATACACTAACACTATCCTACACACACTAGGGACAATTTATATTACTAAATCAATTAACCTACAAGCCTGTACATCTTTTGGGTGTGGAAGGAAACTGAAGATTTTGGAGAAATCATGGGGAGAATTTACAAAATCCTTACAGATAGCATCGTAGTCAGGATTGAACCCGGGTGTCTGGCATTGAAAGGCAGGAGCTCTACCAGTATATGCCACCATGCCACTCCAGTCTTTTTCAGGGGTATCCTGTAGACAACTTCCACTACCCTACCCTGATTAATCATATCTTCAAAAGTTCAATCAAATCAATTTGGTCCATATCCCTCAACACCTGTCTTATCCATGTACCTGTCTAACTATATCTTAAACGTCGGGATAGTCCCTGCCTCAATGACCTCATCTGGCAGATTGTTCCATACACCCACCACCTTTGTGTGAAATGGTTACCCCTCATATTCCTGTTAAATATTTTCTCCTTCACCTTAAACCTATGCCCTCTGGTCCTCAATTCACCTACTCTGGACAAGAGACTCTGAACAAGTGCATCTACCTGATCTATTCCTCTCATGATTTTATACACCTCTATAAGATCACTCCTCATCCTCCTGCATTCCAAGGAATAGAATCCCAGCCTGCTCAACTTTTCCCTATAGCTCAACCCTCAAGTCCTGGCAACATCCTTGTAAATCATATCTGTACCCTTTCCAGCTTGACAATACCTTTCCTATAACATGGTGCCCAGAACTGAACATAGTACCCTAAATGTGGCCTCACCAACGTCTTATACAACTGCAACATGAGCTCCAAACTTCTATACCCAATACTGTGACTGATGAAGGCCAATGTGCCAAAAGTCTTTATGACCACCCTATCTACCTGCAACTCCAACTTCAAGAAACCATACACATGCACTCCTAGATCCGTCTGCTCTACAACACACCCCAGTTCCCTACCCTTCACAGTGTAGGTCCTGGCCATGTTAGACTTCCAAAAATGCAACATCTCACATTTCACTGCATTAAATTCCATTAACATTCCTCAGCCCACCTGGCCAATCCATCAAGATCATGGTGCAATTTTTCATAACCATCTTCACTATCTGCAAAACCACCCACTTTTGTTTTATCAGCAAACTTGCTAATCCTGCCATGTATGTTCTCATCCAAATCATTGATATAGATGACAGTAACCGGCCCAGCACCAAACCCTGAGACACACTACTAGTCATAGGCTTCCAGTCCAAGTAGCAACTTTCCACCATCACCCTCTGCTTCCTTCCATGAAGCAAATTTTATTTCCATTCAGCTATCTCTCCTTGGATCCCATGCAATCTAACCTTCCAGAGCAGCCTACCATGTGGAACCTTGTCAAATGCTTTGCTGAAGTCCATATATACAACATCTACAGTTCTGCCCTCATCAAGCTTTTTGGTCAATCCCAATCAGATTTGTGAGACATACAAAGCCATGCTACTATCCTTAATCAGCCATTGTCCATCTAAATGCCTGTATATCCTATCCCTCAGAATACTCTGAGGGATCAACGGTGGACGCGATCTCGCTGGCCCTCCACTCCACTCTGGACCACTTGGACAACAAAAACTCATATGTCAGGCTGTTATTCATTGACTACAGCTCGGCATTTAACATAATCATCCCCTCCAAGCTGGTTACCAAACTCGCAGAACTGGGTCTCTGCGCATCCCTCTGCAATTGGATCCTCGACTTCCTCATTCACAGACCACAGTCTGTTCGTATTGGTGGAAATGTGTCAGACTCGATAACAATCAGCACGGGAGCACCTCAAGGCTGCGTGTTCAGCCCCCTGCTGTACTCACTCTATACTCATGGCTGCATAGCCGGTCACAGTGCGAACTCCATCATCAAGTTTGCTGACAACACCACTGTAGTGGGACGTATCACTGATGGGGATGAGTCGGAGTACAGAAGAGAGATCGAGCGACTGTCCATATGGTGCCAGCATAATAACCTGGCCCTCAACACCAGCAAAACCAAGGAACTGATTGTGGACTTTGGAAGGAGTAGGATGGGGACCCACAGTCCTGTTTATATCAACGGGCCGATGGTTGAAAGGGTCAAGAGCTTCAAATTCCTGGGCGTGCACATCTGTGAAGATCTTTCCTGCTAATTTCCTTATTATAGACATGGCTGTCCGAAGTGAGGGTGCGTTGGGTGTGACCGCACCCCCTTTTTTTCAGAGGAAAAAAAAATATTTTTTTAATATTTGCGAAAATCCGCGCCTGCGCAGTGGGGGGGAAGCTGGTGACCAAAGACGCAGAAGCGACACAAAATGGCACTGTCTCTCCGCGCGTGCGCAGTGGTCGGGATCAGATCACCCATTTTCAATGCATCGCCTCGACGCAATATTGCGTTGCGGGGAGGGGGATTCTGTTTATTTTATATCGGGGGTATTAAAAAACGGAATGGTTTGGAAAAAAAAAATGAGTTCCCGTTTCTCCGGGTGAGGGTGGAGGGTGGGGGGGGGGGGGGGGGGGGGGTGCAGTGTTTGCCCGCCCGGTCCATCGTCCAGCGAGTCCCGTCCGCTGCCGGCACGGGGAGACCGTTCTCCCGTCACCGGGCGGGAAGCGGGAAGGACTGAATCTGAACCCAGTCCTGGCAGCGGCCTTGACCCGACACCAGGCGCTGCTCAGGCCAGGTCCACATCACTCCCCCACGCCCCCCTCCGCCAGAAACTCGCCCCCCACCCTCGCCTTTCCAACCCTATGCCGGGCCCACACCGCGGGCCCTCGCACCCCCCCCCCCACACCGCGGGCCCTTGCACCCCCCCCCCCCCCCCCCCCCCCCCCATCGTTTCTGGTCGGCGGCGGCAACGGCTGTAGTGCGGGGTGACGGGGGGTCGGAGTGAATGACGGGCCCCGCACCACCAGCAGCAACAGTGGCGACGGCGGCTCCACCTCCTCATGCACTGTGTCAGCCCTCACAGCGGCCGCTGCTTGCCACTCCGCCAACGGCGACAGCCGCTTTCAAACAACCCCTCCCGCACGCCGAGGCTGGGAGGAGGGAGGGAGCGAGGAAAGAAGGGGGAGGCCCCTTTCTGCCGTCTGAAGCACCAGCACCGCTCAGCCCCGCACCTTCCTGTTGGCTGGCGGAGGTGGCGAGGCGTTCCAAGTGGACTTGGCGGTGGACAGGGACAGCCAAGGCTGCGGGGCGATGATGCCATCCCTGTCCGAGGAGCGCTGATTTTCCTTCCTCACCACCTCCTCTGCCCTCCCCCCCCCCTCCTCTCTCTCTCTCTCTCTTGTACGCCCCCCTCCACCCCCCCCTTATCCTGGGACCTCTCCTCCCCATTCCCCCCTCTATTCAGTCCTCATTGACATTCCCTGTGATCCCTTCCCCATCTACAACCCCCCATCTATTCATCCTGCACTGATCTCCCTATCCACCTCGCATTGATTCTCCTCCCACCTCCACATCCATCTTACACTCGTCCCCCAATTCATCCTGTACTGATCCCCTTCCCATCCATCTTGCAATGACAGGCTGGCTGCAAATGCCTTAATCCACATTCACTATAATTTTGCCCATAACTTGGACAAAGCCGTGACTAGGTTTGCACAGTGGCATTCTTGGAAAATGGAACTGGAAAACATGATTTATGGCTAAATGGCAATATATACAGTGTACACGAGTGTCCGTCGTCTGCATCACTCTGCCAGGACTTCCATGAGCAATGACAGGCTGTCTGCACTCGCCTTAATGCACATTCACTATGACTGTGACCATGACTTGGACAAAGTGGTGAGTAGGTTTGCACAGTTACATTCTCGGAAAACTGAACTATTTCATGTTGTGGTTGATGTGATGTGAAGTTGTAGATCAGGAGGACCATTAAAGGTGCACTGCACACACTAACACAGTATAACAGTAACAGGCAATCAAATCAACGCACAAAACATTTTCTAAAAAAGGTTTTCTTTACTGCAAAAACTTACAGTATTTTTTTGCAGTTTTTGCATGCTCCTTTATAACATTTTACATAACATTTTACAACAGTACAACTTGATTATTAAAACAAGGACAACAATTCTTAATTTTACAAAAAATGTATACAACAATGATCCCAATCATCCCATTCCACCCATTCATTATTCTTGACTCAACCAAAATTATTTCTGAAATATTGGTCATACATTTGGTGCAAAAAGCTCCAGTAATAAGGCTCAGAATGCACCAGAAAGCATCTAAAACCCCAGAGCTTTCAGGGCCCTTACGCGGGCCCTGGAACCCGGACATGAGGGGCTTACCGCTTGTGATGTGCGCTGCATGCACATTATTTCACATAAAATTTTGGGAATCCTGTCGTGCCACCCCCATTTTTGAAAAGCTTCATACGGGCCTGTGGTGGGACCCAGCATCAGCATCATAGGTCACAACCTGAGAAGTGGAGGTATCTGGTGGCGTTAGTGTGTCTTCACCATTTCTGCCTACGTCTCAATGCAAGGAACATTCGTAATAAGGTGGATGAGTTGAATGTGCAGATAGCTATTAATGACCATGATATAGTTGGGATCATGGAGACATGGCTCCAGGGTGACCAAGGCTGGGAGCTGAACATCCAGGGAGGGATAGACAGAAAGGAAAAGGAGGTGGGGTAGCGTTGCTGGTTAGAGAGGAGATTAACGCAATAGAAAGGAATGACATTAGCTTGGAGGATGTGGAATCGATATGGGTAGAGCTGCGAAACACTAAGGGACAGAAAACGCTAGTGGGAGTTGTGTACAAGCCACCTAACAGTAGTAGTGAAGTTGGGGATGGCATCAAACAGGAAATTAGAAATGCGTGCAACGAAGGTAAAACAGTTATAATGGGTGACTTCAATCTACATATAGATTGGGTGTATCAAATTGGCAGGGGTGTTGAGGAAGAGGATTTCTTGGAATCTATGCGGGATAGTTTTCTAAACTAACATGTGGAGGAACCTACGAGAGAGCAGGCTATTTAGCAGGGTTAGTTAGCAGTCTTGTTGTGCGTGGCCCCTTGGGCAAGAGTGACCATACTATGGTTGAGTTCTTCATTAGGATGGAGAGTGACATAATTAATTTAGAAACAAGGGTTCTGAACTTAAAGAAAGGTAACTTTGAGGGTATGAGACGTGAATTGGCCAAGATAGACTGGCAATTGATTCTTAAAGGGTTGACGGTGGATGGGCAATGGAAGGCATTTAAAGACTGCATGGATGAACTACAACAATTGTTCATCCCAGTTTGGCAAAATAATAAATCAGGGAAGGTAGTGCATCCGTGGATAACAAGGGAAATCAGGGATAGTATCAACACAAAAGATGAAGCATACAAATTAGCCAGAAAAAGCAGCCTACCAGAGGACTGGAAGAAATTCAGAGTCCAGCAGAGGAGGACAAAGGGCTTAATTAGGAAAGAGAAAATAGATTATGAAAGAAAACTGGCAGGGAACATAAAAACTGACTTCAAAAGATTTTATAGATATGTGAAGAGAAAAAGATTAGTTAAAACAAATGTAGGTCCCTTGCAGTCAGAAACAGGTGAATTGATCATGGGGAACAAGGACCTGGCAGACCAATTGAATATCTACTTTGGTTCTGTCTTCACTAAGGAAGACATAAATAATCTGCCAGAAATAGCAGGGGACCGGGGGTCAAATGAGATGGAGGAACTGAGTGAAATCCAAGTTAGCCGGGAAGTGGTGTTAGGTAAATTGAAATGATTAAAGGCCGATAAATCCCCAGGGCCAGATAGGCGGCATCCTAGAGTACTTAAGGAAGTAGCCCCAGAAATAGTGGATGCATTAGTGATAATTTTTTTTAACTCTTTAGATTCTGGAGTAGTTCTTGAGGATTGGAGGGTAGCTAATGTAACCCCACTTTTTAAAAAGAGAGGGAGAGAGAAAACGGGGAAT
This sequence comes from Okamejei kenojei, assembly GCA_035221665.1. NCBI lineage: Eukaryota > Metazoa > Chordata > Chondrichthyes > Rajiformes > Rajidae > Okamejei > Okamejei kenojei. The sequence continues at coordinate 78,284,576 of CM069131.1, forward strand.
TACAGACCAGTTAGTCTAACATCGGTAGTGGGGAAACTGCTAGTCAGTTATTAAAGATGGGATAGCAGCACATTTGGAAAGTGGTGAAATCATTGAACAAAGTCAGCACGGATTTACGAAAGGTAAATCATGTCTGAAGAATCTTATAGAATTTATCGAGGATGTAACTAGTAGAGTGGATAAGGGAGAACCAGTGGATGTTTTAATATCTGGACTTTCAGAAGGCTTTCGACAAGGTCCCACATAAGCGATTAGTATACAAACTTAAAGCACACTGTATTGGGGGTTCAGTATTGATGTGGATAGAGAACTGGCTGGCAGACAGGAACCAAAGAGTAGGAGTAAACGGGTCCTTTTCAGAATGGCAGGCAGTGACTAGTGGGGTACCGCAAGGCTCAGTGCTGGGACCCCAGCTATTTACAATATATATTAATGATTTGGACGAGGGAATTGAATGCAACATCTCCAAGTTTGCGGATGACACTAAGCTGGGCGGCAGTGTTAGCTGTGAGGAGGATGCTAGGAGGTTGCAAGGTGACTTGGATAGGCTGTATGAGTGGGCAAATGCATGGTAGATGTAGTATAATGTGGATAAATGTGAGGTTATCCACTTTGGTGGCAAAAACAGGAAAGTAGACTATTATCTGAATGGTGGCCGATTAGGAAAAGGGGAGATGCAACGAGACCTGGGTGTCATGGTACACCAGTCATTGAAAGTAGGCATGCAGGTGCAGCAGGCAGTGAAGAAAGCAAATGGTATGTTAGCATTCATAGCGAAAGGATTGGAGTATAGGAGCAGTGAGGTTCTACTGCAGTTGTACAGGGTCTTGGTGAGACCACACCTGGAGTATTGCGTACAGTTTTGGTCACCAAATCTGAGGAAAGACATTCTTGCGATAGAGGGAGTACAGAGAAGGTTCACCAGACTGATTCCTGGGATGTTAACCACACCCCCAAGACAAATCATATGAAGAGGAGACTGGAATAAACTCGGCTTGTATTAGCTAGAATTTAGAAGGTTTAGGGGGAATCTTATAGAAACTTACAGAATTATTAAGGGTACACAAAAGGCTGGAGAAACTCAGCGGGTGCAGCAGCATCTAAGGAGTGAAGGAGATAGGCAATGTTTCGGGTCGAGACCCTTCTTCCGAAACGTCGCCTATCTCCTTCGCTCCTTAGATGCTGCTGCACCCGCTGAGTTTCTCCAGCCTTTTGTGTATCCTCAATTCTCCAGCATCTGCAGTTCCTTCTTTAACACAGAATTCTTAAGGGGTTGGGCGGGTTAGATGCAGGAAGATTGTTCCCGATGTTGGGGAAGTTCAGAACAAAGGGTCACAGTTTAAGGATAAGGGGGGAATCTTTTAAGAATTCTGTAAGTTTCTATAAGATTCCCCCTAAATCTCCCCTTTTCCTAATCGGCCACCATTCAGATAATAGTCTACTTTCCTGTTTTTGCCACCAAAGTGGATAACCTCACATTTATCCACATTATACTGCATCTACATGCATTTGCCCACTCATACAGCCTATGAAATGTTTAAAAAATCGTGAGATCATCAAATTGGTCTTCTTGCCTGTCAGTCACCATGATGAAGGTAACACCCCTTCCGGGGTGCCAGGATAATAAAGCCCCGGAGGTCGGGACGCGAGTCAGTCACCCTGGAAGACCGTGAGTGAGGGTTGAGTCCAGAACTGTGAGTCTATGCCGTGAGTGAACTGAAAGTCTGCACGGTGAGTGAACTGAACTGTTGGTCTGCAGCTTGCTGATTGAACTTAATTGTATGATCGTTCACCGTGATTGAACTGAATTGTTGGTCTGCACCATGAGTGAATTGAATTTTTGGTCTGTACTATGAGTGAACTGAATTGTTGGTCTGGGGGACCATGATTGCACTGATTGTTGGTCTGCACTGTGAGTGAACTGAATTGTTAGTCTGCACCGTGAGTGAACTGAACTGTTGGTCTGCAACCGTGAGTGAACTGAACTGTTGGTCTGCACTGTGAGTGGACTAGAATTGTTGGTCTGCGTCATGCTGATTGAACTGAATTGGTTGTCTACACTGTGAGTGAACTGAACTGTTGGCCTGCACCGTGATTGAACTGAACTGTTGGTATTGCACCGTGCTAAGTCCAAAGGTCGCGGTCATCCTTCCGGAAGTCCCGCTCACTTTGGAAGTCCCGCTCATTCCGAAATCCCGCTCACTTTGGAAATCCCGCTCATTCCGGAAGTCCCATTCTGTGGGGAGAGGTCATGCTCATGGGACTTCCAGATGTCCCGCTCACTGCGGACGTCCGCTCAGTCAAGACACCACATGAGTAAGATTCATAGTGAGTAAATTGTAAAATACATCAAAAAGCATCTGTCTTCAAAATGTATTATACAAGGTTGCTACAGAATGTACACCCAAGGTTACCACTGAATGCTTGCCATTCTTCACTTCTGGCTAGAACCCACTGTACTCCATAGATGTTCTCTAGTTGCCCCTTAGTTCCCATCCTATCCCTTTAGCACCTTTCCATCCAATAGAAATCACGGACTTCAATGTTGCAACCAGACCTTTTCCTTAAACACAGAGTGTGGTGGGTACCTGGGACAGGCATTGCCAGGTGTGGTGGCAAAAGGCAGATATGATAGTGGCATTCAAGAAGCTTTTGAATAGTCGTATGGATATTCAGGGAATGGGGGGTTATGGACACGTGCAGACAGGGAAATTGGTTTATCTAGACATCATGTTCCAGCACAGACATTGTGGACCCGACCAGCCTGTTTATGCTCTGCATTGTTCTATGTGCTCAAGAGAAATCTACTTCATCCAAATTTGAAGAACAAACTTATACCTCCAGTATATACATTGAGGGTAGACACAAAATGCTGGAGTAACTCAACGGGACAGGCAGCATCTTTGGAGGAAAGGAATGGGTGACGTTTGAGTCGAGACACTTATTCAGACTGAAAGAGTCTGACACAAAGTTCTTCAGTCTCGACCCGAAATGTCACCCATTCCTTCTCTCCAGAGATGCTGCCTGTCCCACTGTGTTACTCCAGCATTTTATATCTACCTTCGATTTAAACCAGCATCTGCAGTTCTTTCCGGCACACTTATATTTACATTGATGGGTAGCCACATGTAAAACTTTCAGCAATTATGATTTTCCACACCAAGAATGCATGAGGCTCGAATGGGGATCTGAAGGTATCCAGATATACCTTTACTCTTGTGCTCATTGGTGATAGAGGTCACTGATTTGAGAGGTACTATCAGTTATGGAAGAGAATAAATGCAGAGCTTTTCGTAGAGGGTGCACACTGCACGTGAACCAGTGGTGGAAGGTTTGGGAAATTAGGATATACGATGGACCTATGAGTCGCTTTTCCTGGATGATGTGAAGCACCTTGAAAGTTGTTGGAATTCCACTCACCCAGGCAGACCTGAGTGTTCCAATATGCTGCTGATACCTAGAGCATGGTAGAAAGATTTCCGTATTCACAAGGTGAGTTGCTTAGTCCAGGTTTTGCAAACTGCTTCTGATGCTATATTATTTTTATGTGGCTGTCCAAGTCGAATTTCAGGTCACTGACATGTCCTAGCATATTGGTGGCAGAGGACTCAACATTGGTGAACTATTGAATGTCAACGGTAAGTGATGGTACTCTGAGTCTCCGCTGAGATTCTTCCGCTGAGTTTCTCTAGCTTTTTTGTCTACCTTCGATTTTTCTAGCATCTGCAGTTCTTTCTTAAGCACTCTCTTTTGTTGTTTTTGTTGCCACTTATCTAGCATGAATGTTAACGAAAGATTATGCCTTTTATAGAATATTTACATCACCTTAACGTCATGATGCTTAAACAAAAGGATACTTTAACAGTTGGTTAAAGCATTGCAAATGTACTTTGCATAGTGATTTTCTTTAAAAAAATATTATCTCAATGTGACAAGTTTCTCATTAATCTCCTTTCAGTTTGTATAAGAGGATATCTTTTGAAAATATTAAAATGAAAATATAGTATCATAGTCATACAACACAAAACCAGTCCTTCAGCGCAACTTGCCATGCTGACCAAGATGCCATATTTACATTCGTCCTACTTGCCTGCATTTGGCCCGTATCGGTAAACTTTCATTATCATGCTGTTTCTTTAAATTAGCTATCCAGTCAGCTAGGATCCCATGCGATCTAACCTTTTAGAGCAGTCTATGAACATTATCAAATTGCTGTAATTCATGTAGACAACATCTATGATATCATCAACTTTTTTGTGTACTTATTCAAAACACTCAATCAGATTTATGACACAGTCTCCCACATACAAAACAATGCTGACTATCCCTAATCAGCCCCTGTCTATACAAATATATTATCCTGCAGAACACTCTTCAGTAACTTGCCAACCACAGATGTTAGGCTCACTAGTTTATTGTTCCCTGGTAACCCTTCTTAAAAAGAGGCACAGCAGTAACCACTACAGTATTACAGCACCTCACCCGTGTCTAATGTTGAATCAAATATCTCAGCTAGGGCACCTGCAATTTCTACTCTAGCTTCCCAGTGTCCTCGGATATATCTGATCAGGCCTGGGAGATGTTTCTACTTCCATACATAGACATAGATATATACATAGAAAATAGGTGCAGGAGGAGGCCATTCGGCCCTTTGAGTTAGCACCGCCATTCATTGTGATCATGGCTGATCGACCCCAATCAATAAGTAGCAAAGATGTAACTAGATGTAACTAGCAGAGTGGATAAGGGAGAACCAGTGGATGTGTTGTATCTAGACTTTCAGAAGGCCTTCGACAAGGTTCCACATAAGAGATTACTGTACAAACTTAAAGCACACGGTATTGTGGGTTCAGTATTGATGTGGATAGAGAACTGGCTGGCAGACAGGAAGCAAAGGATAGGAGTAAACGGGTCCTTTTCAGAATGGCAGGCAGTGACTAGTGGGGTACCGCAAGGCTCAGTGCTGGGACCCCAGCTATTTAGAATAAATATTAATGATTTGGACGAGGGAATTGAATGCGACATCTCCAAGTTTGCGGATGACACTAAGGTGGGGGGTAGTGTTAGGTGTGAGGAGGATTCTAGGAGGCTGCAGGATGACTTGGATAGGCTGGGTGAGTGGGCAAATGCATGGTAGATGCAGTATAACGTGGATGAATGTGAGGTTATCCACTTTGGTGGCAAAAACAGGAGGGTAGACTATTATCTTAATGGTGGCAACTTAGGAAAAGGGGAGATGCAACGAGACCTGGGTGTCATGGTACACCAATCATTGAAAGTAGGCATGCAGGTGCAGCAGGCAGTGAAGAAAGCAAATGGTATGTTAGCATTCATAGCGAAAGGATTGGAGTATAGGAGCAGGGAGGTTCTACTGCAGTTGTACAGGATTTTGGTGAGACCACACCTGGAGTATTGCGTACAGTTTTGCTCTCCAAATCTGAGAAAAGATATTCTTGCCATAGAGGGGCTACAGAGAAGGTTCACCAGACTGATTCCTGAGATGTCAGGACTTTCATATGAGGAAAGACTGGATAGACTTGGCTTGTACTCGCTATAATTTAGAAGACTGAGGGGGGATCTTATAGAAACTTACAAAATTCTTAAGGGGTTGGATAGGCTAGATGCAGGAAGATTGTTCCGATGTTGGGGAGGTCCAGAACAAGGGGTTACAGTCTAAGGATAAGCGGGAATTCCTTTAGGACCGAGATGAGGAAAACATTTTTCACACAGAGAGTGGTGAGTCTCTGGAATTATCTGCCACAGAAGGTAGTTGAGGCCAGTTCATTGGCTATATTTAAGAGGGAGTTAGATGTGGCCCTTGTGGCTAAAGGGATCAGGGGGTATGGAGAGAAGGCAGGTACAGGATACTGAGTTGGATGATCAGCCATGATCATATTGAATGGCGGTGCAGGCTCGAAGGGCCGAATGGCCTACTCCTGCACCTATTTTCTATGTTTTCATGTTTCTAATAACCCGTGCCTGCCTTCTCCCCATATCCCTTGATTCCACTAGCCCCTAGAGCTCTATCTAACTTTCTCTTAAATCCATCCAGTGACTTGGCCTCCACTGCCCTTTGTGGCAGGGAATTCCACAAATTCACAACTGTCTGGGTGAAAATGTTTTTTCTCACCTCAGTCTTCAATGGTTTCCCCTTTATTCTAAGACTGTGTCCCCTGGTTCTGGATTTGCCCAACATTGGGAACATTTTTCCTGCATCTAGCTTGTCCAGTCCTTTATATGTTTCTATAAGATCTTCCTCATCCTTCTAAACTCCAGTGAATACAAGCCTAGTCTTTTCAATCTTTCCTCATATGACAGTCCCACCATCCCAGGGATCAATCTAGTGAACCTACGCCACACAGTTCTACCCAACAGACAGAATGGATAAGAATGGAGAAAGAGGTCTGTTCTCCTTGTAACATAGGAGCAATCCTCTTCCCGATAAAACTGAACAACACAATATTTAAGAATAACCCAATTATACATGATACAATAAGACTTTGGAAACAAATAAAATTATCCTTAAAATTAAGAAACCCATCATTGTTAATGCCAATAGTGAATAATCCTTCCTTTAAACTATCTCTTATTGATAAAACATATAATCAATGGGAAATAATGGGAATTAAAAGGACCGGTGATATGTATGAAATGGGAAATCTGTTATCATTCCAACAATTACAATTAAAATTTAAACTGAAAAATAACCAATATTTTAAATATCTTCAGATCTGCGACTTCATGAAGAAATACATACAAAGATATCAAAATATAACTTTAGATCCACTGGAAGAAGCAATGAATATTAAGGCTGACTCACAGAAATTAATATCATATTTATATAATAGTATTTTAAATATAGACTTAGACAGAGGCACTTAGAGAAGAGTGGGAACGAGAACTAATGATAAAAATTACGAAGGAAACATGGGAAAAGTATTTGATATATATACACAAATGTTCGATTAATGTAAGACATTATTTAATTCAATTTAAAATTTTACATAGATTATATTATTCAAAAACTAGATTGAATAAATTCTATCCAAATACTTCCCCATATTTGTGATAAATGTCTATCCCAAAATGCAACTATAACACACTCTTTTGTCTCCTGCATAAAACTTTATAAATTCTGGAGTGATATTTTTGAAATATTTACAAATTTTATTCAAAATAAAAATGGAACCAAATACTGAAATTATTATGGAGTAACGGAACATGGGAATAAATTGAACTAATCTCAAAATTTATTTTTTAATTATGGGTTAATAGATAAATCAGACCAATTCTTAATGAGTTGGTCTCCATTTGTCGATTTTTTGGAAGCATATGGTGCAACAAAATCATAGAAGCTAACTGTTTCAGGATTGGGTGAGGGATGGTCAAGAATATAGATAATGATCTCCTTAATCTCTTACTTTCTACTCTTTTTCTTTCTTTTTTCAATTTTCTTTCACACTTTTTTCTTTACACACATTATATATCACATGTTTCTCTATCCTTTATTATCTATTCTCTTTTTCTTTGTCATTATTAAAGCAATAAGAAGCTGTACATATGTCAATACATATTAGACACCTTGGTGCCATGGTGCCATATTCCTGTACTTATAATAAAATTAAAAATTAAAAAAAGTACATTTCTATTAAAACGTCCTAAGTTCCCCAGTCTTCATGTCTTTCTCCTTTGTCAATCTTCTGCTACTGCAAACAGAGATGACTGCTTTGGTTTCGAAGAGCCCTATTCTCTCTCCAATTACCCTCTTTCCCTTAAAGGACATAAAATCTCTTTGGATCTTACTTAATATTATTTGTCAGAACTATCCCCTTTCTATTTTTGTCCTCCAAATTTCCTTCTTAAGTATGCTCCTCAGTTCCTGAAACTTCTCCAGGGATACACTCGGGCTCAGCTGCCTATTCCTGTCCCATGCCTCCTTCTTTTTCCTGACCAGAGCCTTAATTTCTCTCGTCATCCAAGCTTCGTACCTACTTTGCACTTTACTCCATCAGGAACATGCATGCCCTGAACAAAGTTTAATCTTTCCGATCACAGCATTTTCTGTGTGCTTATTTACTGAGTTTTGTGTTAAAATCCCTCTGCTGCAAACTCTTGCCAATGTCTGCAAACTCCTGGTTCTGTGCCTGGCATACCCTCCTGCCCTCTTCATTGAAGCAGGGTTGAACTCAAGTTTGATAGTGATGGTAGGGCAGGGGATACACCGCACCATGAGTTTGCAGATTGTTGGTGAGTATAATTCAGCATGACATGCGCCACAAGGCGGCACATTGGCATAGCGGTTAAGCAACTGCCACTCGGACAGCATTTCTGTCACGCGGTCATGGGAAGAACATACAATCTCCATACAGACAGCACCCATAATCAGGATAGAATCCGCGTTTCTGGCGTTGTACAGCGCTGTAAGGCAAAGACGTAGAGGTTTGCCGGTCAATTTCCGCACTGTATTTCTAAAATTTAAAGACATGATGAAGTGTTTCACCGTGAAGAAGGGATTTTGCCCCCACGAAGACAATGCAGTGGTCATTCCTACCAATGCTGTCATGGACAGTTGCAATTGTGACATGGAGAATGGTGAGGATGAGATGGCAAGTAGATGTTTCCCTCATTGTCAGCGGCAATGATTGAGACATACATGTAGAATTATAGGAGATATGATTAAGAATTATACAGATGATACATTGTGATTTCCTTCTTGTCCCTATTGCTAAAAAAACATTAATTTTAAAAGAGGAATTGATAATTTGTAATGTTACAGATGCATTTGAGGAAAGGTTGAACCATGATATGAGGAAGAAGGGATTAAAGAACTACACTTACAAATTTGGAAAGGAAAAATAGGTGTTTTTAGTGAAATATAAATTCTGGCATGGATCTGTTGGGTCAAATGGTCTGTATTTTAAACAGTATATTTTTAGTACAGTATGTATATATGCACAACATTATAGTAAATCAATTTAATGCAACATTCCAGACTTGGTTCTTGGTTACTTGGTCCTCCAAAATATTCCAACTGGAATTTAAACTGGAGGTGGTGAAGGGAGGGGTTTAGCCAGAGAGGGTTATTGGGAAGAAAGTGCCACTTTAAATTTAGTTGCATCTGGCTGGGCAACCGTGGTTTGGTGGAGATTATTCCATGCTTTAATAGTGCTTGGGAAGAACGAATTGCTGTACACATCTGTCATTGTGGCTGGGCCCACAAATTGGATCGAATGCCCTTGTCTGCTCCTAATTGGTTTGGGGTTGGTGTAGGTCTTGTGATCTATGTCTAGCTGACCATTTAACATTTTGTAAAAACAGGTCAAACGGTGAGCTTCACGTCTGTCTTGGAGAGGGTTCCACCCAGAGAATTCAGAAGTTTGGTGACACTCGCTTCTCTCTCGTAGGTGTTAGTAACAAATCGAGCGGCCTGTCTTTGGACTCGTTCGATGGATGAAATGTTTTTATCTGTGTATGGGTCCCAAGCTGCAACTGCGTAGTCCAGATGAGGTCTAACGAGGGTGAAATACAGCTTCTCCTTGACAGAAGCTGAACAATGATGGAAGTTGCGCCTCAGGAAGTTTAGGACACCTGTTGCTTTCACTGTTGCATGATGAGTCTGATCGTTCCAACGTAGATCATTCTGCAATTTGATGCCAAGATACTTGGTTTGTTTGGATTCTTCAAGGGTGACACCAAGTATGTTGTAAGATGTGACGCCTGGATTCCTCTTTCTGGTGACACGCATGGTTTCACATTTGGAAGGGTTGAACTGCATGCCCCATTGTTGTGACCACTCGACCACAGTATCGAGATCTTATTGGAGAGCATCTTCATCATCAGCTGACTTAATTGGACGGCACAGCAAACAATCATCAGCGAATAATCTGCTCGTACTTGCGACTTTTTCATGAATGTCACTGATGTAAAGCAAAAATAGGTGTGGGCCAAGTACTGTGCCCTGGGGTGTACCACTCAACACTGGGTGCCAATTGGAGCTCTTTCCGTTCACACACACGCGCTGAAGACGTTTTATCAGGAAACTGGAAATCTATCGTTTCGTATTGGAACGAATACTGTAGAAGTCAAGCTTCTGAAGCAGTCTCTGGTGTGGGATGACATCAAATGCTTTAGAAAAGTCCAGTACAACTAAATCCATGATGACGTTACTGTCAAGGTGCTTGGCCAGGTCATTTGTTGTCAGGATAAGCTGAGACTCGCATGATCTATGCCTACTAAATGCATGTTGGTTGTCGGCAAGAATATTATGTTTGCTCACGTGACGCATCAGATTACTATCAATGATATGCTCCAGCAATTTACAGCAAGTACTTGTTAGTGAAACAGGACGATAATTCGCATGGTTGGTGGTTGAACCGTTCTTAAAGAGAGGAGTGATGTTGGCCTTCCTCCAATCCAGCGGTACATCGCCCGAGTCAAGCGATTGTTGAAAAATGAACTGTAAAACTGGAGCCAGTTCTTCGGCTGCGATCTTGAGGGCTTGATTCTGTATCTGATCTGGTCCAATTGCTTTTGTGGTATTAATGTTGAGCAATAACTTCTTGACACCTTCAACCTCAATTTTAATAGCAGAAATATCAGCGTATGGGCTGGGCGGAAGTTCTGGAAATGATGAAGGCTCCACATCTTCCCGGGTGAAAACGTGTTGGAATTGGTTCGCAAAAGCTTCTGCTTTCACCTGGTCCTCAGTGATCAGGCAGTTGTTCACTTTTAGCATCTGGACACCAGTGTTGTCTGTCCGTCTGGATTTCACATATCTCCAAAAAGCCTTGGGTTGTTCTCCCCAAAGATTAGAGGAAACATGTTGTCTATGAGCACTCCTAATTGCACGATCGACTTGCTTTCGCACACTAGTAAAATTGTCCCAGTCCAATTTTGTACCCCTTTTTTTGGCACAGATATAAAACCTCTCTTACTGCAGAGACGTTTCAGTTTTGCCGAAAACCAAGGAGGATGCATACGGCCCTTGATAAGTTTTTGAGGAACATGATTTGTGACAATATTATTTAAAGAGTTTTTCAGCCACACCCAGTTGTCTTCTACGGATCTTTTATTTGGTTGCAGGTTGAAGAAATCTTTTGCCAGTTTTTTAGCGAAGCCTTTAAATTCCTCGCTGCTCACTTTTTTCCAGAGGGAAATTTTTCGTGGTGGTTTTGAAGGGACTTTAAGCTTTAAGCGCAATTTTGCTTGGATAATATAATGATCGCTAATTCCTGCACACGATGAAACTTCCGAGATTAAATCTGGGTGTGAAGTGAACAGTAAATCTAAAGTATTTTCGGTAGGGAAAGAGACTTTTTGGGACAGGTTATTCCCCAAACCTGGATATGATCTTACATTTACTGAAAGACAGACCCACTAGAGGTATGAACACTGGGTTTTAAAGTAGGAAAGAGTGATCCTGAAATTCCTGAACGTTAATTCCAAACAGAGTCAAGGAAATTTCTTGCTGATTATCAGCCTAAACCCTCACTCATTTGACTAGTTGTCAATATAGATTGTTTAGTGCGGTACAGTGATGATGCTAGTAGAGATGCTGCCTTAGAGCTCCAGAAATACAGGTTCACTTCTGACCTCGTGTGCTGCCTGTTTGGAATTTGCATGTTCTCCTCGGTCTCCATTTCGTTTTTTTCCAAGTGCTCCGGATTCCTTTTATGTCAAAGCATCAGTAATTGGCCAATGTACACTGCCTCTTATTTGTAGGTGAATAACAGAATCTGGATGAGTTGATAGGAATGTAGGGAGAATGGCATTAGTGACAATGGTTGTTTGATGATTGATGTGGACAGTGAGCTGCACAACCTGTGCTATTTCTGTGCTTTAAAATGACTCCATTACAATGAGTATTTAGAAAAAAATTCTGAAGACAGCAAGAGTACAGAATGTTAATGAGCATATGAACCCCACCTAGATATAGTAATTCTGATAATTTCCCACAAATTGCTTTTTCATTAATTGAGCCTCTAAATGCTGTAAGAACCCTATAGATTCAATTTCTATTCTGGAAACTTGATCTAAAATAGTAAGATTAAATGAGAACTTACCAGTTTGAAATTTGATCTTGATTTTATGAGGAGTTACGATGAGCGATTACGTGAAGAAGGCCGTCAGTCGTCATGTGCGTCAATCTTCAAAGCAGTGGTGTGGAATCACAGGTAGTTGACCTAAAGATAGTAATATTTGGAAAAATAGAACGACCAGATGACCTGATAATATGAGAGTTGGGAACGGTGGCATCGTAACTCCTCATAAAATCAAGATCAAACTTCAAACTGGTAAGTTCTCATTTAATCTTACTATTTTACTTCGGAGTCACGTGAGTGACTACGTGAAGATTTCAAAGCTCTGTGATTTCACTCTGGTTCTAATCCAGGCGTCACACACTGAATGGATTGACCGTGGGTGAGTGAGAAAATATTAATGCATTCAGACATAACATAGTTAGGTAACAATACTGATGCTTTAATGTAAAAAACAAAAATGATAGTGGGGGCTCTATATATGGGGGGCTCTTATAGTTCCCCCCCCCCAGGCTCAACCTGGGGGGAACAATAAACAGAATTCCAAATGGTACGTGCAAACACCCCTGGTCCGGCAATGGGTTTATTATAAAACCGGTGGAACATCCTTTCATTGGCCCATCCTGCCGTCGCTATGATGCTGTCGAGGGGCACATCCATAGCCCTTGCTGCCGACGTTGATGCAGCCCTGGTGGAGTGAGATTTGTAAATGTCAGTGTCCACACCTGCAACTGCCAGTACCTCTTTTAGCCATCTGGAAATGGTGTGTGTTGACACCCTATGATGTGGTTTTTTTGTGGCTGATTAGGACAGCTAACTCTGAGCCTCTGAGGCTCCTGGTGACTGTAATATACTGGTGCAAGTGAGCGACTACACATAGTCGTGAATCTTCGGGGTATGCCAGGAACTCAAGCCTGGGCCCTGGTACCCTCGGCCTGCTCTGATTAACTAAATCATAAATGACAAAAGTTATGGTGTTGGCAGCGGTGTTCATGTTGTCGAGTCACAGTTTGTGCAGTGTCTGGACTCGTTGTGCTATTATGAGCATGACCACCTTGAGGGTGAGCTTGTGTAAGGATAGTGTGGTGGCTGGGGCCCACTGACGGAGTAGTGTTAGCACCACGTTAACATTCCATGTGCCGGTATACCATGGCCTGGGGGGTGTAGTGTTGTATATGCCCTTCATGAACCTGGTAATAAGAGGATGCTTTCCCACCGGGATGGGCCCCCGTTCCCAGCACTAAATATGATGACAGTGCACTCCTGGCACTGTTGTTGGCACTGTAGCCTAGTTTCTGGTCATGATATAAGGTAGACAGAAATTCCAGTATGTCCGTGATGCACATAATGTCATATGCAATGTTGGAAGCCCGGCAATACGTCTCCCACTTCTTGATGTGGGAGATGTACTCCTTTTGTGTACTGTCCCTCCAGGCTGCTGTAATTACATCCACTGTTCGATCAGCCAGTTCGAGTCCCAGGAAAGGCCTCCTCAGAATCTGCAACCCAATAAATTGATTCGGTCATGTAGCGGATGATGGCTCCCCGTAACCGGGTGGACCAGCAGCTCCCTGCTGTTGGGGTCAGCCATCAAAGGCTGTGTCATGATTCCCAGGACGAATGGAAACCAAGATTGTGTAGGCCAATCTGGCACTGCCAAAATGTGTGTGGCATTGTCTTGCTTTATTTTGACCAAGCATCAGCTGATGAGGCAAAATAGAGGGAAAACATACAAGAACATTCCTCCCCAATGCAGTGTGAACGCATCGACTGCTACTGCCCCTGGGTCTGGCTCCCATGAGACATATTTGGGTAAATGGTGATTCAACTGAAGTCTATATCCGGCGTGCCATATGGGGCAACAATGCCAATGAACATGACATGATTCAACATCCATTCTGTGTTATCATTGAATTTCCGTGATCTAGTGTCCACCACCGTATTATATCTACCAGGCAGGTAGATAGCCGTGACCCAAATATTCCTTGCAATACACCAATGCCAAAGGAGGTTTGCAAATTTATCACATCATTCAGATTTTATTCCACCCATGTGATTGACATACGCCACTGCCGTGGTGTACATGTACATGATGCATACTGCTGCAATAAGCCTTTAAGCCATAGAGTGATCCCAACAACTCTAAGTAGTTCATGCCATATTGCTGTAGTATTAAGGATTCATGCACATTTCATCTGCCCCTGCAGCTATAGCTGCTGTCTGTTGCCCCCCCAGTCCAGGCCACTCGCATCGGTCTGTATTATTACCGATGGTGTGTCAATTTGAATTTTCTTGTCGCAGTGATGTACATTGCTAGCCCACCAGTGTAATTCCGCAATGGCGTCTGGTGGTAAGTCCATGTGTTTCCCGAATTGGCCTGCGTGATTTTTGAGGGCCCGTCCCTTTGCACGTTGTAAATTTTGGTAGTGCAAAGGTCCGAAGCGTACAGCTGGAAAAGCTGCCACAAGCTTGCCAATTATACTTGCTACTTGTCTGATTGTTGGCTGCTGGTTTGAAATTAGCTTATTGCAGGCTTCCATCAAGTCCGATTGCTTGCCACCTGGCAGAGTAACCGACATTTGAATTGAATTGATTGTAAACCCTAGATAATTCATTACCCTAATTGGAGTCAATTTTGACTTAACTGGATGGATTAAGAATCCCAACCTCTCAAACATGAATTTGGTAGCTGAAACAGATGCTATTGCTGATTCCTTTGTGTCCCCAATTATTAGAATGTCATCCAAGTATGCCATCACAATGTGGTTCTGTGCTCGTAGCAGTCCCAGAACCGGTTTTAGTAATTTTGTAAAAAGTCTGGGAACTGAAGTCAGCCGATTTGGCAACGCCTTGAATTGCCACATCTGCCCCATCCAGTTAAATTTCAAATATCTCCTGTGCTCCCTATGTATAGGTACTGAGTAGTATGCATCTTTTAGATCTATGCAAGCCATATAACATCCTTTGGAAACCAGCTGGATAGCTGTACCAAAGTTGTCCGTTTTTAAATGTTTATACTGCACATGGGTATTGAGTTCCATCAAGTCCAGGATAATACGACTTCCTCCATCCTTCTTTTGCTTGGGGAATATGTTCAATACAAATTGGTGTGATTCCTGGCGGGACCTCTGAATCACCCCTTTTTTGTGTAAAGCCTGAATTTCAGCTTGTATCTCAAATCTTTCCTGTTGTGGAAACACATATATGCGATTTGGTAAATTTTGTGTGGGTGGTGACGAATCAAGAAGGTACTCAATTTTAAACCCTTGTACACTGTGCAGTATGAATGGGTCTGCTGTGACGCAATTCCATTCATTCAAAAAACGTTGTAGCTTCCCCCCAACTTGTAAGTTAGAGCTGTGTAAATTGTCCCATAAGGAACTAGAATTGCTTACCTTGGGCATTACTGCATGTGTGGTCCTGGCCTCCATCCTCCCACCTTGGGACAGCTGGAGTCTGCCTCCTATCCCTGAGCCCCTAGGCTGGTTGCGCCTGGTGTGGAAGGTGGCACAGGGATGGCCCCGTAGTGATGAGCCCCTGGGTATAGTTGGTGCTCGGCTCATGAGGTGTATTGTCTTGGCTTCGTCATCCAGCTCTCCGACCTGCTTCGGCAGGTCTGCCCCAATGAGGGAGTTGGCTGGCTGTACATTGCTGGCCTTGCACAGCACTGCAACTTTCGTGTTCAGTGCCGGCCGTATTGCGCTTTTGCGCAGACAGTTAATCTCGAACATGGCATTACAGAGGAGCCCCACAGCGTCCTGCTGTGTCTCCGTCAATTGCCCGCCATCTATGGACCTGGCAAAAGCCGTTACCCCTGAGGCCAGCAGTTTTAACATTTTTTGGAGTTTTACCTCCTGGGCTCTTACCCCTGCTCCAATATGGCCCCAGATGGCATGATTGATGGCCCGCACACTGAGGGGCACAGTTGGCAGGTGTACTGTAGCGGCCGGTGGTCTCCTCCATAACCTGGTCTTTGAGCTGGTGCGAGGCCAGGTAATTAATGGTTGTGGCCAGCTCTTCATCCAAGGGCTCTCCGTTTGGGGTAGGTATGACGAATTTTGACGCCAATAGAGGCACTGCAGCCCCTCGCTCCCTAGAGGGTTCCCCTGATGTGCCTCCCTGCTCTGAGTCGGGATACTGCTGACTCTGTGTACTCCCCTCTCCAGAGAGGGAGACACATCACAGCCCTGTGTAAGGTGCTGCTAGCGCAGGCTCCCGTGGAGACCCAGGCTGATACTGCTCCCTCCTCTGGAGCAGATCAGTCTGGAGGCACCTCTCCAACAGGTGCTCCATCTTGGAAAGGCAGACGCTTCCCAGTGTGGGAGGTGATTCCTCCGGCCCGGACTCTTCTGAGTCTAGGGGTCTGGAAGACTTGTGGGTGGCTTTGCACCCTGGCGGGACTGCCACGGTGCTCTCCTGTAGCACCAAGTCTGCTGCCGCTGGTTCCAACACCAGCGGCCTGGAAGGTGACTTGGACAGCCATCCGCTACCCGCAGCACCGCGGTCTTCCATAACCGGCTTCGCAGACCATCTCCGCACCTTCGACATGATAGCTCCATTCTGTTGGTAGAAAGCTAACGACCGAACCTGCCAAACAACGACCGTAAGTAACTTTAAAAAAAACACTTACCTCAGTTTTTAAAACTTACCGCTGGAGAGACGCAACGCGCCTGCCAGTCAGTCATTGGCGCATGCTTCAGTCGTAATGACGAGCATGACGACTGACGGCCATCTTCACGTAGTCACTCACGTGACTCCGTAGTAAAATGATGCAGAACTGAGATACAGTTGAGGATCTGAGTTTGGAGGAGCCAACATTTGACTTTCAAGATCGGCAGACCTCAGTCGGTTAGAATTGATCATTACATCTCCTCCACCCTGATCTTCAACATAGTTGCCCCTTGTGTGCTAAGTTTCCTACTCTACTCCCTGTACAATATTACTGTGTGGCAAGTACAGAGCAAATTGATCTTTAAGTTCACTGATGATACCATTGCTAGCGGCCAGAACAAAAAAGATGAGACAAAGTATAGGAAATATATTGGAACTATTGTATCATGTTTCAAAACACCAACTTAGGCCTCAACCTTTTGAAACCAGTGCCCTGCAAGTATGTGTCCTCATTCCCCTATTATAAACCCTACATACTCAGGACTGTGCGTCCAATTTGAACCCACACAATCTACAAGATTGGAGTAGTTGGTAGTTATTGACATCAGGAAACGTGGTGGAATGCATGTCCCCAATCAGCATCAATGGTGTCAAAGTGGAAATGGTTGAGTGCCCCAAGCTCTTTGGCATTATAATGACTAACAATCTGTCTGGATCAACCACATTGATGCAACAGCCCACACATTTAGTTCCTGAGGAGACTGAGGAATTTCAGTATGTCTCCAATGACACTTACAGACTTCTAAAGATAGAAAACATACTATTGGGTTGCATTGCAGGTTGGTTTGGGAACAGTTCTGCGCAAGACCGCAAGAATTTGTGGGGAGTTGAAAATGGCCAGTCTATCACACAGACCAGACTCCACCATTGACTCCATCTCTACTTTATGCTGCATCAGAAAAGCAGCCAACATAATCGTGTCCCATCCTGGTCATTCCTTCTTCTCCCCTTTCCCATTAGGCAGACGGTATAGAAGTTAGTAAGGATGCACTACCTGAATCACCAGCAACCAGTCATTAATCAGACTTCCATATGCTCTTTTGAATAGGTAAGTTACTGTCTTTTTCACTTCTACCCCATTGCGGACATTGGACTTTGTTTCTGGAATTGATGTGCTCCAATGTTGTTAACTATATTTTGCACTCTGTATCTTCCCCTTTGTTCTACCTACTGTACTTGAGTTTGATTTTGTTTATGCTTAGATTTATGGGGTGGTGCAGACATATAAATACCTTGGAGTGCACCTGGATTACAAACTGGACTGGTCTGTCAACTCTGACGCCCTCTACAAAAAAGGCCAGAGCAGACTCTTTTTCCTCAGAAGGCTCAAATCCTTCAATGTGTGTAATGATATGCTGCACATGTTTTATAACACTGTGGCTGTAAGTGTTATTTTCTACGCTGTTGTCTGCAGGGGCAACAGCATTAGTGCAATAAACAACAAGAAGCTGGACAAACTGGTTAAACAAGCTAGCTCAGTGCTGGAGGGGAGAGTGGACCTTGGGATGGATGTGCTTGAGAGGCGTATGAGGCACAAGGTGCAGGTCATCCCCTCCATGTAATTCTGGAGAGTCAAAAGAGCACTCGGAACAACCGGCTCCTCTCCCTGCCCTGTAGAACGGAGCGGTTCAGGAGATCCTTCACCCCTGCAGCCATTAGATTTTATAATTCGGACCGCTAGGCTGTAGGGGGCAGCATTTTTGCAATTTTTAATTTTTAATTGTTAATTATTGGTCTTTTTAAGTATGTATTGCTCTCAGGTAGTGTCCACATTGTATTTTATGTATTTTCTGTCTGCGGTCGTTTTGAATGTGTTGGTTTCTTGGCTGGGGGCTTCTGGACATCTGAATTTCCCTGAGGGGATCAATAAAGTATTTATTATTATTGTTATTATTATTATTATTATTATTATTATTATTATTATTATTATTATTATTATTATTATTATTATTATTATTATCTGATTTGATAGTAAGTACAAGTAGGCCCCCTCAGTCATGACTGACCATGGGTGATGCATCCTAGTTGTTGGCTGCTTGCCCCAAACCTCGGCTAGAGCAGCATTGCTTGTGGCTGAAGAGAGCAATGCGGGAGTGACAGTCACCGTCGCAAAGGTCACATTTGTGTGTGGTCTCTGGTCTATTGACGTTGCTGCACTCCTTTCAGTGCACCAGCTTGCCTGCTGCTGCATTCATCAGTTTCTCTTCCCCCGTTTTGAAATGTTGGTTCAGGGTACCTCTCGACCTCCTGCGGTCAGCTGCAAGGCTCTCCCAGGACTCCACATCGATGTTGAGCACCTTCATATCTCTCTTGCAGACATCCTTGTAACGTAGCTGGGGGTGGCCGATGGTTCTTCTCCCAGATGACAACTCTCCATAAAGGATGCCTTTTGGAATACGCCCATCCTCCATGCGGTGGACATGCACATCCAGCCACCACAGTCTGCACTGCCTGAGTAGAGTGTACGTACTGGGAAGGCCAGAGCGAGACAGGATCTCGGCGTTGGACACTTTGTCTTGCCAGGATATGCCCAGGATATGGCTGATGCTTCTAAGGTGGAAGGTGTTGAGTTCTATCCTGTCTGACATATGTAATCCATGCCTCACTGCAATACAGCAGCGTGCTGTTGACACAGGCATTGTAGACTGCTATCTTTGTCTTCACTTCACCAA
The DNA here is from genome assembly GCA_035221665.1 of Okamejei kenojei. NCBI lineage: Eukaryota > Metazoa > Chordata > Chondrichthyes > Rajiformes > Rajidae > Okamejei > Okamejei kenojei. Next base: position 78,303,957 of record CM069131.1, read on the forward strand.
CTTTGGGCTGGTCCACACGTGAATTGTGAAGTGAGCGAGAGTTGTAGCTGCCTTCCCGATCCTCTTGTCAAACTCTGTGTCCAAGGAGAGGTTGTCGGTGATGGTGGAGCCGAGGTATGTGAACTGATGGAGGACATCGAGTTCGTAGTCGTGGATGGTGATGTCAGGCGGCGCCTCTGTATCCGGTCCCAAGATGCTCGTCTTCTTCAGGGCTGATGGTCAGCCTGAAGTCCTTGTAAACCCGATTGAAGTGGCCCATCATTGACTGTAGTTCCTGCTGGGTGTGGGACACAACTGCCGTGTCATCGGCAAACAACATGTCTCTGATCAGAGAGCTTCATGTACTGTTGTCTGCTCTGAGCTGTGAGTTTGAAGAGCCTGACATCTGATCTAGTACACAGGTATATCCCTGTTGTGGTGCCGAAGGCATGTTTCTGGATCAGAGCAAAGAAAATCCCTAAAAGTGTGAGAGTGAGGACGCAGCCTTGTTTGATGCTAACGCGGATGTCTAAGAGCTGCAAGAAGCTGTCATTGAACTGCACAGTCCCCTTCGTGTTGATGTGGAAGGATTCTATCATACTCTGCAGTTTTAGTGGGCATCCGATCTTTGGCAGAGCCTTAAATGGGCCATCTCTGTTGACGAGGTCAAACGCCTTGGTGAGTTCAATGAAAGCAACGTACAGGGGCATCCGCTGTCCTCTGCACTGTTAAGGCACACTCCTAAAAACAGCCAACATACAAAGGGTTAGGCAAACCAACTCAAGCTTTACTGATCATCAGCCGGCGAGAGTGTCAGGAATGCAGAGTCAAGTATGCAAGACACTTGACTCTCCTGAGTTACCACTCTAATGAATGAAGACATACTGGATCTTTTATAGTGTTTTGGAAACGTGGTCACATGCTTATAGGGTTACAGCAATGATATTCAATACAATACTCAAATCAATCAGGCTGAACCCATTCAAAGCATACTTGCGCAATACAATACACTCGTCAAACTGTGGTTAGATCAATTACAAACTTTAGTTACTGTAGATTGGTTATTGTATGTGAGCCAATCATAGTAGAGTAGCATCACTAACCCCACCTTACTGTATGCTTTATATTAACACCCACTTCCTACATTAGTTAGTCTTGGAAGCGGTGATGATGAATTAGCAACTAACAACCTGCTGGACCGCTATATTATGTGTTACAATTAAAGATGACTTTAAACTCCAGATCTGTGTAACATAATCATTTACATGGTGTTAGTCAGCGTGAAGTAACCCACTGCGTCCGTATATCGGGTTTTATTTCTGTTTATCAGTTTCATTTGTATCACCCTGGCTCACTCGTGCCGAAAGCCAGCACAGCTCATCTTCGATTCTGACATCACAGATTGTTGGAGGCTATTTGAAATCGACTACGAACACTATATCAACATCGTCCATCGTAATGAACCAGATGCTGTCAAGGCCTCTCTTCTACAAAACCTGGCGGGACTGGAGGCTCTGACGAGAGCGCAGATCTTTGACTACCGTTTTTCGATGCAAACGATCAGGTAGTTGTACCTGCCGAGACTGTGCGTGACCCCAATGTTTTACTGCGTAAATTCCGTGAACTATGCGACCTACCCTCAAACTGTATCTTAGAAAGAGCAAAATTCTTCGCGAGACACCAGCTTCTCGACGAGCGTGTGGAAAGATTTATTTGTGATTTGAAATATATGGCTCAGCGATGCCGCTTCGGGGTCATGTCAAACAAATTAATCAGGGACAAATTTGTCAGTGGCATGACTGATCAAAAGCTAAAGACTGAGTTGCTGCGGAATACTGACTTAACCCTTGAACTAGCTGTGCTTGCCTGCCAAACGTCTGAGATTGTGGCTCCACTTAGTGACCAGTTTGACACTCAGAAGACGACCATAAACCTGATGGGTTTCAACAAACGAGCCACACCGACAGCTAGCAGAAGATTTATGAATAAACCACCGCAACTGGTTAACCGGGGATTTACCAATGAGCCTCCGCAAAGATGCCCGAATTGTAACTATTTCCACAACAAGCGATGAGCATTTTGTCCAGCGAACAGTAAGCCTTGTAAATACTGGAAAAAGATGAATCGCTCGTCCGTTGTCCGCAGGTCCCGTGGGAACAGAACCTCCAGCTCAGCTTCTAATCTGCACCTGTTGCAACAAGACCAAACATTTCAAGACTCACAAGACCAGCTCGAATCTGCCCACAAAGACGTTCCAATTAGCACATATGAGGAGTCCACTGTGCATACACACCTTCACACAGCTGGTAAGATTTTGGATCCCTCTGTATCAATGTCAATTAACAACAAGCCTGTGAAGGCCAAGCTGGATACTGGTGCCCGCATGAATGTAATGTCTGTCAACGTCTACAACAAGATAAAATATAATGAGACCTTGACTAAAGACAGCTCTACCTTACATGTTTATGGGGGGTAGGTCCTGTATCCCCTTGGAAGAACTACCTTTACTGAAGAACTGCAGTACTTTACTGTACTGAAAAACACCACAAGAAATCTGACTTTCTATATCCTAAAATCAGACTCTGTGACTCTACTGGGCATCCATGCGTGCCAAGACCTAGGGCTAGTCACCTTCGACCGCTCCGTTCACAAGTTACTAATATCTGATTGACCCTGATAAAAAAATACCCTCATCTATTCGATGGCAAACTAGGGAAGCTGTCTGTGAACTACAAGATCGCCATTGACCCCACCATCGACCCAGCAGTCCATGCCCCCCACAGTGTGCCACATGCCATGCGAGACAGAATTGAGACTGAACTAAAAAACATGGTCTCTATGGGTATACTAGCCAAAGTCAGCGAACCCACAGACTGGGTCTCCACCATGGTGGTCACTAATAAGAAAGACAAAAATGAGCTCCGCATGTGCATTAATCGAAAAGACTTGAACACTGCCATCAAGCGCCCGCTCTATCCGATGAGAACTGTCGAGGACGTCGCTGCACAAATCGGGCGGGCAACAGTATTTTCCGTACTTGACGCAAAAAGCTCATTCTGGCAGATACCACTAGATGACAAGTCATCAAACCTCACCACGTTTGCCACACCATTTGGCAGATTCAAATTTCTTAGGATGCCATTCGGCATCAACTCGGCTAGCGAGGTTTTTCAAAGAACCATGGAACAGCAGTTTGAAGGACTCCCGTGTGCCATCATCGTAGATGACATCCTGGTTTGTGGCAAGGACATAGTGGAGCACGACAACAACCTAAAGCGTATTATGGAACAGGGCAAGTGAGATCAACCTGAAATTCAACCCTAAGAAATGCAGGTTCCGGGTTCCAGAGGTCACCTATGTCAGACACGTGTTCACTTCTGATGGCCTTAAGCCTGACCCGAAAAAAACTGTTGCCATCACAGCCCCCACCAACGTGTTAAGCCTACAACAATTTCTGTGTATGGTGAACTATCTGGGAAAGTTGATATCGAATCTCAGCGAACTAAGCTCGCCACTGAGACAACTCACCCGAAAGGACACTGAGTGGACCTGGTACCAGCAGCATCAACAAGCATTTGAATTTTTTTAAACCAAGCTGGCCAGCGCTCCCACCTTGACATTCTTTGACCTGAAACGTCCTGTCACGATAACCTGCGATGCGTCACAATACGTGCTGGGTGCAGCCTGCTTTCAAACATCTGCCGATGGGACTGTACTACTTGTATCTTGCGCCTCCCGCACCATGACGGACACTGAACAGCGCTATGCACAAATCGAGAAAGAGCTGCTAGGTCGTGGTCTTTGCTTGTTCAAAATTCAAGGACTTCATCTTCGGGAACACTTTCACAGTCAAAACAGACCACCAACCACTTGTAACCATCCTTAATAAACCTATATATGCAGCACCTGCACGACTGCAGCGCATAATGATGCAGCTCCAGCGGTTCGACTTCAGAATCGTTTACAAGAAAGGAAAGGACATGCTCGTTGCTGACACTCTCTCTCGTGCACTGCGTGCATCTAGTGAACGGCATCCCTATGTACGGGATGAGCTTACGGTTCTCAAGATCGACTTCGTTCCCACGGAACGCTTGCGCCGTCTGGCCGAACGTACAGAGGCTGATGGCACTCTTCAGGTACTCTCATCCATAATCAAAAGAGGCTGGCCAGACAGACAATCCAGCACGCCACTGGAGGTGCAGCCGTTCTTCCTAGTCCACGATGAGCTGGTAATACAGGACAGTGTCATAGTTAAAGGCCACAAAGTCGTGATCCCTTCATCCCTACAAGACGAATACTACAAAGAGGCACACAACGGTCACCCATGTACCGTTGCCATATTGGCCCACGCACAGAGCATGTTCTTCTGGCCCGGTATGGCCAAGTACATACGGGACAGAACAGCCTCCTGTCCCATCTGCAACAGTTTGGCACCACACCAACAGAAACAGCCTCTCCTACAACAACCCCCACCAGCACTGCCTTGGACATCGCTGGCAGCAGACATTTTCGAATGGCACGGTAAACATTTCCAAGTCCTGGTCGACTCCTACTCTAACTGGTTCGAACTCGATTTACTGCCATCCATCACATCTGAAATGGTCATTCCAAGGCTACAGAAATACTTTTCCACATTCTGCGCACCAGTCCGCCTGCAAACTGACAACGAAAGACAATTTACCAGTCACGCATTCAAACACTTTGCCAATCGATGGAACATCCACCATATCACAAGCAGCCCTGAATATCCTCAAAGTAACGGGATCGCTGAACGGGCCATCAGGAGCGCAAAACAACTAATGGAACGCTCCCACCTGGCCAAGTTGGATGTGTATCTAGACATTTTAAACCTCATGAACATCACTAAAGATGGGGTCCTAGGCTCACCAGCCCAATGCCTGATGTCTAGGATAACACGACCTCCGATACCAATTGCACAGCAGAGGCTGGTGCCACAGGTGTTTAAGCCAGCCATGGTCCAGAGGCGCATCCAGGAGAAACACAACATCCAGAAACGATCCTATGACAAGTCCAGCAAACCGGTGAAACCGCTACTGCAGGGCCACGTCGTCCGTTTACAGACTACTGTGGGACATTCCCGTCTAGGTTTCGTTGTTGGCCCGTCTAAGGAACCCTGCTCCTACATTGTCAATGTCGATGGTGCCCTGTACAGAGAGCCGCCAACGCTCGCTGCTTGTAAAAGAACCTCGTCCACCACCAGCCGATCCCTTTGCTCCACCTCTAATGTTCAAACCATCTGCTGCTGCTGCCATCCCTAGTCCCAGCATCTCGAACGGCGGCCCTGTCTAACAATAACACAACCTCTCCCGCATGCTCACCCTATCGTTCGACTAAAGTGCCCCCTGCTGCTTTCTCCCCTCCATGTTCAATGCCTCCCTCCCCCACTAACTTTTCTGGTGCGGAAGGAGAGGGGTTGGTCCGTACGCATTTGGGTTGTACTAGTAGACCGCCTGACAGATACGGCGAGTATGTTTAAATTTGTGCGTCTTACATGTGCTTAACTATATTCGCTCTTTACGGGGAAGAATGCAGATTGGTTATTGCATGTGAACCAATTATAGTAGAGTAGCATCACTAACCCCACCTTACTGTATACTTTATATTAACACCCACTTCCTACATTAGGTCGTCTTGGAAGCAGTGATGATGAGTTAGCAACCAACAACCTGCTGTACCGCTATACTATGTGTTACAATTAAAGATGACTCTAAACTCCAGATCAGTGTAACATAATCATTTACAAAACCCATAAACAACAGGAACAAACTCAAATGCCCAACATTTGCAGTTCCTTCTTAAACAATGTAAGGATCCTTATCAGTAACACCACAGAAGATTTCTGTTCAATGAATTTCTGAGTCCACAGGAAACACATCCTCTCCCACTATTGTTAATTGTCTTTTCCTTAGGCATAACAGGATGCACTATCAGAAAAGCTTGGTATGCAGGCCTCTGGCTTCCTGGTCCCCATAGTTCTTCTTATATGGTACAGAATTACAAAACTTCAGCTTATTCAGGACACAAAATGTCAAGCTAATCTTTTACTTAATAAAATATTTTACACTACTACTCCTTACATAACCAGGATATTTTCATTCCCTCCTTTTATCATTTTTGATGACAACATTACATTCCTCGCGAAATACAGAGTGGTTGGGTACATTGCATAACAATTATCAACACAAGCACCAACAGAAAAATCGAGCCATAATGTAGCATGGTCCCCGAGAGACCTTCAATCCAGCAAAACAGCCACTAGCTGCCCCCATCATTGTAGCCATGCATCAGGCTGCTAATTTTTCTGATTTCTTTAACTTCCTGGGCTATATGAGCAGCTAGGTTAGTGCTAGAAGACTTATCGGGGACGTAGGTGCAGCATTCCTGCCCTATTATAGCACGGGTCCCTTTTTTATTCTGCAGGGCTATAGGGCAAAGTGCAACCATTTCAGCCGTCATGGATGAGAGGGCCTTTTTCTTGTAGGTAAAGGCGTCCGCAGTTTCATTAACCAATTTCTCCAATACAGAGGACATATTAATCAATTCCCATGCTGTCACGTAAAGTGGGAAGGCGATCATCCAGAATCGCTCTGACTCCGATATACTTTGCTTAGCCCTCATGGGGATATACAATTCAGTTAGATATTACACAACTAGCATATGAGAGATAACAAAGGCCAAATAACAGCATCCGCTTCAGTTGTAGGTTGGCCTGATCAACCTTTCCTAGTTCTTCTCATCCCCAGGTGGCATACCAGGTAACCATGGGTATGCCCAGGATCCACATACAAAATATGTCCCATTTATTGGATGCAGCAGGCCACTAGTACTAACCTTAGTGCAGGTGAGTTTCCCTAAGTATACCCCGTTTCCTCTTTTGTCACAATAACAGGTGGTATGAACTGGGCTGTGGATGCACTCCACTAATTTAAGACGTGGTATTTCCCAAACCCTGGTCTCATTTACCTTCTATCCTGGCTTAAAAGAAGCATATACCATCCCTCATATATGGGTTCGTCCTTGAGTTTGCCGTTCTGAAGGCACCAACTAGTTGCTGTATTATTGCGAAAGTGTAATGCCAGAATCTCAGTAAGGTTAAGGGGTATTGTTAAGAGGGGTATTCCTCCTCCACCATTATATGAGATGTGCCTACACAACCAGCATACACTTATTATCATGAAGGGCAAATTCAAATCTCATAGACAAAAACAGATTATTTCGCCAAGTCCAGTCCATCTGGGCCAACCCCAGGATAAAAAGGAGGGTTAATAACCCCATTGTCCTTTCTTGGTTTTCTGATCCATTTACAGTCAATTGATGTATCCTCTTCATGGCAGTTGATGTTGTTTTTTCATCTTTTTGTTATTTTAGTGTTTGTTAAAAGTTTGATTTAATGTACTTTGGTTTGTTTTATGTGGGGGGAGGGCGGGGGGGATCGGGGCACTTTTTTTTTCCAGGTTCTTACTTTCCCGGAGATGTGATCATTTTTCAGATCACATGCCCTGGGCTCTGCAGCCTACCATCGCTGGAGCTGGAAGCTGCCTCGGACTGTTGTGAGCCACACCACGGGCGCAGACTTAACATCGGAGCGGATCCCTTACCTGGGATCGCTCCCACCGCGGCATGAGGACTTACTTAACAACAAGGGCTGGCAATCTCGGGAGAGGCTAGTCGGGAGTTCCAACGCCGCAGAAGGTTCAACCAGCCCCGACGCGAGGTTTGATATGCCCAGCGCGGGGGAGCTGACAACCGTCCGATGCAGGAGCTGAACGCCTTGATGCGGGCCCAAACACCGCCGGCTACTGGAGTCAAGACCACCCGTCAACGGAGGGCTCGAGGCCAAGGAAAAAGACCAAGGAAAAACACAAGGGAAGGACTTGAACTTTATTTCGCCTTCCATCACAGTGAGGAATGTGTTGGAGTCACTGTGGTGAATGTACATGTTAAAATGTGCTTTTGAGTCTGTTGCTTTTAAGTGTATGACTGACCAGGCCAGTGAAATTCCCCGTATGTTGCAAAACATACTTGGCGAATAAAATCTGATTCTGATTCTGTTGGGAGCACCTGGTACAGTCCCTTTCAACACAATCCCAATTTCTTTCGATCCCAGTACCATATCAGTACATAGTCTGATGGTATGGACTCATCCCTGTGTTCAACGGGTAGAGGCTTCTGTGACTCTCATACCTGGGAATGCAGACCTGGCAAGGCATGGGTTAATTGCTGTGCATATGTAATTAATTCATCACTGAGGACCTCTCGGTGGATTCATAGTTTGTCCTGTTATCAATTCAAAAGGTGTTAACCCTGTCTCTCTAGCTGGGGTTGTTCTGAACCATCAAAATGGCTGGGAACACCTTCTTCTTCTTCTTTCGTGTGGCATGCACAGCCTAAAGTTGTAGGGCAACTTGTTCTATTTGATCTTCCATTTGTGCATGTCGAGTTGATTGCATTAGTCGAGACAGGGCGGACCACGTGAAGGTTGCAATCTTCCACCCCTTGGGAATACCTTAACCCATTCTTGTCCAGTCTTGGTCAAGGCTTTATTTAAACTCTTTAGTGTCCTATTCATTCCCTCCACTAATCCAAAACTCTGCAATTGGTGTGTGTGTGGGTGGGGTGGGGGGGGGGGGGGGGGGGGGGGGTGGTGAAATCACTCTTTAACTACTGACAAGGCAGAGCCTCCTTCATCATCTTCCCTGTGAAACCTGTTCCCTGATCAGAGTCTATCTGAAGAGGGACCCTCACCAAAATATTATATCTTTGACTCCTTGTCACAATTCTAGCTGTTCTATCTTAGCATGGGAATACGTTACCCAGTAGGTAAAGTGATCAATCAGTACTAAATAGTACCCTATATTTTTGACTAGAGCAAGGGTCCTGTGAAATGTATCTGTCTGTGTTGATTCTCAGACAGATTTCTCATTTGGCACGGCAACTATCTCATACTGCCCTTAATATCCCTGCTTCTAAGTCACACTATACTATGGGGAGAGTGTAAAACTATAATCCCCCCTCAGTGTGTTGGGTTCTAAGATTTCCACTGCCCATGTTATGTAGTCATGTGCTTAAGCACATCAGTGCAGCCCAGCTACCACTGCCTAGTTGGACAGCATGCAACTGGCCTCATTCTGTCTTCATGGTCTGTTACTGCCACATTTTGTACCCTTCTTTCATTATCACAGCACAAATGGTAGAGTTTAGTCAAATATGAGAATCCCAGTGCTGGGAAGGATGTCAGGATTAGTTGATATTTATGTCTTCAATTGTCCAAATTTGTTTCTCCTCCCCAATCTACTTTATCTCTCAACATTTTACCTCCCATAGTGAGTTCCGTCAAACCTCCTTTTGTAAGCTACAGTCTGATGTAATCAACTAGCACAATACTGCGTGGACCTTCATGTGTATTTACAAAGCCAATGCTACAAGCTTCCACTCATTTACTTGCCTGGAGACAGGAAACCTGTCTGCTCATTTGCATTCTGCAAACAAACACTGTACTTACATTAAAACAAGCTTTCCCAAAAGAACAAAAAAACTCAAAATCAGTAATCCATAACTCTTCACCAATATCCTTAAACCCTTTAAAAATAAATCATTATTAAGAAAAAAATTATTTAAAAATTATTCCGAATTGTTCCCTATCTTACCAAATTCACAATTTCAAATTCCAAGTATAAATGTATACTAATAACAATTTTCCCAAATTAACATTTTTCTGAGATATTGGCTTTTCCATTCTCATCTAACACATGGCCTGTGTGGCATCCAGGTCTCTTTTTGAACTCAATTCAAAAGATAACAAACAGTAAGAAAACAAACTTAAAACACCAATAAGACAAAACAACTTGCATTTTTTCATCTATCCTCTGTTGAAAGTTAAGAGAAAACAAAGAATAAACTGTTAATTTTCATAGATTGTCAACGCATTTGCAAAGAACAAATGAAAAGAAAATAACCGTATGTGGCTCCACTCCCACACAACTGCAACTTCTTAAAGAGACACACACTACCTCTTAAAGCACATGAGTCTCTACAAGGATTTATTACACAAAAGAGCAAGTTCATTCAATGATATCCTATTTCATTTGAATTATAGGATTCAACATTCACCCAGAACCGGTTCCACAAACATGTAACAATCTTTAAAATTATTACTTTATACCTTTTTTCTGTGACATTCACTCATGTTGCCACACCTCATGCAATATGGTGAATCTCACAGATATTCACATACTTTAAAACAATAAAATACTCCCTCAAAAATAAAAAACAGTTATACACACCCCAAGGAAACCATTCTAACTCTTACAATTTTGACACACCCAAATAAGTTAATCAGCTTGCCCACCATTCCACACATGATTTACTGAATTAACATGGAATTTTCACAAAGGAAAATGGGCATCGCAATTAGGTTTTGAAATTGTAAGATGTATCTCCATTGTTTTCCCTCCTTACCAGAATGTGTAAGGGATTGTATATAAAATAAAAGAACGGGCAGAAAAATATCAGTTACACAAATGTCTGAGAAGGGTGAGCCAGAGCCGTGGTGGAATCAATGGCACAACCCTCTCGTTTCCATAGTCGTTGCACATCAGAGGCGTCCCTCTGTAATTCCTGAACAAACCTCATGTCTGGCAAGGCCATTCTGTCTACTAGAATCCTTGGTTCTGTGTGGACCAATGTGCAGAATTCGCAAGCTGCCATGCGTTGTTTTTAAATTGCAAAAGCTTTCTTCTAGTTGGGAGAGTGAATTGCTGCAGTGACTTGGCAGAGGCAAGGGGTGACAGTAGTATTCTGTCTCTCTGATGGTCTGCGTTGTTTAACTCTCTCACTGATAATCTCAATTACTGCTCCTACCTCCCTTTTTTTATAAACAGGGTCGCCATGCCAGACATGGGGTCCTCAGGGTTATTTAGTTTTGGCGCCTTTTTTCTGTTTTATTTACCAATTGTCGCTTAATTTGCGACTCAATCAGGATTTTTCTTTTTTGGCCTTTCCCTGTTGTTTTATCATGCCAATCCCATTCTGCTTGTAACACATCCCAATTCTTAGGTATACCCTCTTCTGTACATACCATGATCCCTCTACGACTTGCATTAACCATCTAACTCTTACTCCTGGATTCATCCCACTTTCTCTGTGCCTCATCTTTCCATTCCTTCATACGTTTCTTCCACTTCTTCCCTGTGTCTTTATCCCAAATTAACATTTCTGCCTTTTTTTTAAACAGTTTCCACGTCCTCTGACTAGCCAGGATTCATCTCCCAAATGTTTGGTTAGCTTATAACTTAATATTCTACAATCTTTGTTACTTTTAGGTTTCAAATAACACATATGTTATACAGGAGTTCCCCCATCACTTTTATCCAGATTATTCCCTATAGCCGTGAGTCTCTCTCAGCCTGGCTACTTTGTGAACGACAAACTTTTTTAGTTTGCGGAGCCAATCTCCAACTACTTGCCTAGTAGAAAAATACCTCATTGGCTACTCTCCTAGTAGCAAAACCTCTTACCAGAATCAGAATCAGAATCAGAATCTTTTATTGTCATTTGAACATTTAAGTTCAAACGAAATTGCGTTTCTGCAGTCATCATCAAACAAAAACAAAAAACATACAATTAACACAATTCAACACAAAACATCTAGCACAGTGAATCCCCAAACATCTCCTCACTGTGATGGGAGGCAAAGTCTTATCTCATCCCTGTTCTCTGTGCCCATTCTGTTCCCGCAGTCAAGCAGCCAAACTGTTGCATCGAGCCGATCGAGGCTCCTGATGTTAGATGTTAGAGCCCCCTCCAGCGGGCGATGGTAAGTGCCGTGGTCAATTCAGGTGGGCGAAGTTTGTCGTTGCGGTAGCTCCGAAAAGCGGTTTCCCATCAGGGACCCACGAGCTCCCGATGTTACCGTCCACAGGGCCTGCAGGCGAAGCCTCTGAGCTCCGAAATTTGGGCGCAGCCGCGCACCCCCCACAGCGCTCTGCACTCTGAAGTCGGCCAGCTCTGCAATGGTGAGTCCGCAGACTCCGCGACTGCAGCCCCAGGTCGATTCCGGTAGGGGGCCGCCAGCTCCACGATGTTAGGCCCAACGACAATGGCAACGGAGAATCGACAAGGAAAAAGTTGGGTCCCCGAACAGGGAAGAGATTAAAAAGTTTTCCCCACCCCTCCTGCCCCCCACATATACACAGCTAAAATAATATAAAATCTAAAACCAAGACGTCCACTTAATGGGACAAAAAGAAAAAAAAGACAGACGGACTAAAGAGTACTAACTACTTTCCTAGTAGCAAATTACACATTTGCGAAAAACCTTTTTAGTTTGCCATGCCCAATCGCCGACTACTCTCTTGGCAGCAAAAACATACACAATTGGTCTTACCTTCATTGTCTGTATTAAGGATCTCGGCAGGGAACCAGATCAACCTTCTGGCGAGGGACCACAGATGTTCCCGGGAACTTCTACGGGAGTTCCGATTAGATTATATGCTAAATATATGTAACAAAGTTATACTTATCTGATATGATACTTTGTATGTTGTTGCATTTTGTGATGTTGTTTTCCCTATGGAATTCACTCAAAATGGGAGGTTTTGTCAATTTCCAAAAAGATATTTCTTATGAATATTGATAAATTCTTCTCCAATATAATAAAATTCACTCGCAGATATATAACTACATAAAATTCTAGAGAATGTTTAAATAATTAAACATTAAATAATGTATTTAAACTGTTGCATTATTTAGAACGCCGTCCCAAGAAGTTTTCTTATGCGTGAAAAGGTTCGGGAATTCTTGTGCCAATTTGAAAAGCTAATAAATGTGATATATTTATTTTGAAAAAAATGTAAGCTGCATATTTAACAAATTAAGTTGTAAAGTATGATTTTGCAGGAATATCTAAATCCCAAATAAACATGTTAAATAGCATTTCACCATTTCTGCGGAAGAATAATGATTTTAAAATAATGGATTCATCCATGTTGAAGTACTATTACAAACAATGTTACACTGTTTATCATAATAATACTGAACTTGTCTTGAAAGAACTTTGGAAAATTTATATAAATGGATCATAATGTTAAACTTTCTTCATAATCAAAATTTATAAATTCATTTATAATTATAGTATAATTATTATAGTAATAGCTGCTTAACAAAGTGGAAATCTGAAGAGTGTATACAGATAATATAAGAATGGAATTGGATAATGTAACAACATGGAGAAAAACACAGGTTATGTTGTAATATATTTAGCAATGTTACAAAATTTTGAGATTTTAAAAATCAAGTCTGCAATTTATCCCATCAGATAAAGCATAAAAAGAAGTTTAATTTGACACCTAATTCACTTTCATTTCTTCAGTAGTAAAAAGGTTATGGCCATTTTCATACTCGGAAATTAGCATCTTGTTCCTTATTGCTTTGCCATTTACTTAACACAAAAGCTGTGATCAAGGACAGTCAAAAGCCCATAACTTTCTTAAAAATTAAGAGAACTGAATGAAAATTTCAGTTATTATAGATTGAAGCATTCTGAAACAAATATGAACCAATCTTACTTGGATGACCTGAAATTAAAGCATATAATTAGTTAGTTACCTAATTGTAGCTAATTACAAAATTCAATGACTAGATCTAAACATCTATCCATTTCTTAAGAAAAGGTTAACATTTTTAAAAAGCAAAAGTGTCCAAATAACATTCACACAAGAATTCACAATATAACATGATTTTTAAATCTCGTTGTCATTAATTTATAGGCCAAATGGAAGGAATTTAATGTTTAATTCCCATAAATTAATGGCCATTTTAATCATCTTGTGAGTGGGATTTTGTGGAACGCAATCGTTTGGAACGTTGCGGTTGCGGTGAATTTTCGCAACGTGAAATTTTGATTAAGGCATCTTATGAAGCAAATTTATATGAAAAATTAAACTGTGTTCCTTGCCTTGTCCCCTACGTGAGATCCGTCCCGTTGTTAGCGTTGATGGCATTAGAAGATGATTTTAATTTTACTCCAGCAATTAAATTATCCAGCACTAATTTTAATAAACTTAATAAAACGGCAGTCGAAGCGATTTTTCCTCAGCATCTAAACAGCCTGTTCAAAATTGATTTGAACAGGCTGAAGAAAAATCACATTTTAAACCCGCCCCCCTCTCAAAGGCACCAAAGTCGCGCACACGGCCAGTGACAGAACTGCAGCGCCGCTGAAGGTAAGTTTTGTAACATATCTAATATATTGTGATAGCACATTGAAATGTGACTAGCTGCATAATTTCAATTTTGTTTATTGTTCTATACACCAGGAAACTATGAAATTCCTTGCTGATAAGAAACCCATAGAGTACACTCAAATAATAATAAAACAATAAGATTATTAACATTTTCCAATTTCAGATAACCCCCTCCCCGAGTTTTGTTCCTACTCCCACCAGTCCATCCAAAATCTCTCCCCATTGGTTTATCCTTTCCATCCCTCCCCAATCTGGCTCAACCTATCTATTTTATCTTCTTCTTTCATGTTTCCATAATAAACCAACTCCTGTCTCACCCTTACCTCTCATTTCAATGCACTTGTATGCTCTCAATCCTGATGCACGGTCACAAACCAAAACATTATAGAATCATGCAATGTGTGTAAACAGGCCCTTCGGCCAACTTTCCATTGCCCCATTCATACTAATCCCACTTGCTTGCATTTGGCCCATATCCCTCTTATCCTATCCAGGTACCTATTCAATTATTTTAAACGTTATGATAGTACCTACTTCAACTACTTCCTCTGACAGTTTGTTACATGTACCTAACCGCTTTGTGTAAAAAAGCTGTCCCTCAGGATCCTATTAAATCTTTTTCCCCTCACCTTAAACCTTTGTCCTCTGATTCTGGATGCACCCACACTGGGTAAAAGACTCTGTGCATTTACCCCTTCTATTTCTCTCATTATCTTAATCACCTCTTTAAGATTACCACTCATCCTCCTACATTCCAAGAACTCCTAACCTGCTCAACCTCTCCCTATACCTCATGCCATCGAGTCCCGGCAACATCACCGTAAAGCTTCTCTGCACCCTTTTTCCATCTTAACATCTT
This sequence comes from Okamejei kenojei, assembly GCA_035221665.1. NCBI lineage: Eukaryota > Metazoa > Chordata > Chondrichthyes > Rajiformes > Rajidae > Okamejei > Okamejei kenojei. Next base: position 78,319,059 of record CM069131.1, read on the forward strand.
TCCTATCAGAGGATGACCAACATTGACCATTCCCTTGCCAGCACAGATGCTGTTGGAGCTATTTTGTTCTTCCACACATTTACATTTTGTAAGATTCCAGCTTCTGTAGTCTCTTGTGATTCCAGAACCAGGGTTCATAGTTTCAAAAGAGTGAGTTAACAATACAAGACAAAAATCCAAATAAATTTCTTTACCCAGCGGATAGAGAATTTTAAGAATTTTCTGACCAAATGGGATTTGAAGATTCAATTACTGAGAATATTTAAGAATTGGATTCATAGTTTTTTGATAATAAAGAAGGCAAGGGATGTGGGATAGTGCAGGATAGTGTGGTGAAAATCATGGATAGATGATGGATAGACATGGATAGATGATGTCTGAAGAAGGGTCCGAACTCAAGATGTTGACTGCTCATATTCAGGGCCGATAGAACAGTGGAGGACTCCGGTAAGACCAAGATGATGTGCATTTATGTGAACAACTCATGGTGTACAGATGCTGTCAGGATTGGTAGTCACTGCTCTGCTGACCTGGAATACCTTATGATAAAGTGCAGGCCCTTCTATCTGCCCAGGGAATTTACATCGATTGTTATCACTTCAGTCTATGTACCCCCAGACACTAATGCCAGGCTAGCAATGGAAGAGCTGCAAACTGCTATCAGCAGACAACTAACTGCACACCCAGAGGGGGCTTTTATTGTTGCAGGTGATTTTAACCACTCCAACCTTAAAACTGTACTCCCCAGATTCCACCAACATGTCTCCTGCCCAACCAGAGGAAACAAGACTCTGGACCTAGTATTCACCAATATTACTGAAGCATACAAAGCCCTACCCCTCCCCCACCTGGGACAGTCTGACCACCTCTCTCTGTTCCTGCTCCCCAAATACACAGCTCTGATCAGACGTGTGAAACCTTCCGTGAGGACAGTGAAGGTCTGGCCTGAGGGGGCCGTTCTGGACTATATAAAATTCTGCACGGACAACGTCACTACCCACAAAGAGATAAAAACCTTCCCTAACCAGAAGCCGTGGATGAGCAGGGAGGTCAGACTCCTGCTGAAGGCTCGCGACGCCGCTTTTAAATCTGGCGATGCTGAGGGATACAGCTCATCCAGGGCCAATCTGAAAAAGGGAATTAGGAATGCTAAACTCAATCACAAACGGCGGATCGAGGAGCATTTCCGAAATAACTCTGACCCCAGGCGCATGTGGCAAGGAATAAAATCCATTGCCGATTACCATAAAGTTAACACTCCCCCCCAGACAATGCCTCCCTTCCTGACGAGCTAAACCATTTCTACGCCCGCTTCGACCAGGACAACCAAACTCTCAGCCATCAAAGTTGCTCCACCCCCGCATGAACAACGCCTCAGTCTCTCCACCTCTGCTGTACAAGATGCACTGAGCAAGGTGAATGAGCACAAAGCTGCCAGCCCCGATGGCATCCCCGGGCGGGTGCTCAGGGCATGTGCTGGACAACTATCCCTGGTCCTCACTGACATTTTCAATCTGTCACTGGCCCAGGGTGTCGTCCCTACTTTCCTCAAGACATCTACCATTGTGCCAGTGCCCAAACAATCAGCGACAGGGAGTCTCAATGATTTCCGGCCAGTGGCACTCACCCCTGTCATCTCCAGGTGCTTCGAGTGGCTGATCTTGGCTCACCTCAAAGCCAGCCTCCCCCCCACACTGGACCCCCATCAGTTTGCCTACCGGACCAATAGGTCAACAGAGGATGCCATATCGGCGGCCCTACACTCTGCCCTGACCCACCTGGACAGCAATAACACCTACATCAGGCTGCTGTTCATTGACTTCAGTTCCGCCTTTAACACTGTCATACCCGCTAGCTTGATCACCAAACTCAGCGGTCTTGGCATCTCCACTTCCCTCTGCAATTGGACACTGGATTTCCTCACTAACAGACCTCAGTCTGTTAGGATCAACAACCTCACCTCCTCCACTATAACACTGAACACTGGCGTGCCACAGGGCTGTGTGCTCAGTCCTCTCCTCTACTCTCTCTTCACCCGTGACTGCATCCCTAAGTTTAGCTCCAATGCCATCATAAAATTTGCCGACGACACCACGGTGGTAGGACTGATCAGCGATAACGACGAGTCAGCCTACAGGGAGGAGGTCCAGCAACTGACAACCTGGTGTGCCAATAACAACCTCGTCCTCAACTCCCAGAAGACGAAGGAGATCATTGTCGACTTCAGAAAGAACAGAGGGGGCAGACACACCCCCATCCATATAAACGGGACTGAGGTGGAGCGGGTCTCCAACTACAAATTCTTCGGGGTACATATCTCGGAGGATCTGTCCTGGTCCCTCAACACCTCCAAGCTGATCAAAAAGGCGCAGCAGCGCCTTTACTTCCTGAGGAGGCTCAAAAAAGCCCACCTGTCCCCCCAAATCCTGACCAACTTTTACCGCTGTACCATCGAAAGCATCCTGACCACCTGCTTTACGGTATGGTACAGCAGTTGCACCGCAGCAGACAGGAAGGAACTACAACGGGTGGTGAAAACCGCCCAGCACATCATCGGTGCCCCGCTCCCTGCCTTGGTTGCCCTCCACCGAAAACGGTGTCTGAGACGGGCTGGGAAGATCATCAAGGACCCCTCCCACCCTAACCATGGACTGTTTGCCCTCCTACCATCGGGGAGGCGGTACAGGAGCCTCAGGTCCCGCACCAGCAGGATGAGGAGTAGCTTCTACAATAACACCATCGCACTGCTGAACTCGGAGTCCCGCCGATAGATTCCCACATCTGTATTTATTTATCTGTATTTATCTAAACATTGCTATCACTACGTACTGACACTAAACTGCATTTCGTTGTACCCATACTTGTATCTGTGCAATGACATTAAATTTGAATTGAATTGAATTGAATATTCTCCACAGCTGCTACCTGACCTGCTGAGTTATTCCAGTACTTTGTGTCTTCTGATGCAAACCTACTTGATGAAAGCACATGACAGAAGTAACAAATTATGAGGAATATAACATCAGCAGGGGGGTCTTTCAGACACTCTAGTCTCTTTGACACTTTAATCGATTTATGACATTCAAATCAACCTCCACCCACCTGCCTATGCTTCATCTCCTACAATATCTCTGCTTCTTAAAAATGTACTGATCCCACTTTAAAAAGTAATGATTTAACTATTTGTTAGCTGCACATTGCAGGGGAAACGTTCACGTCTTTCATATTTAGCATGAAGCTAAGTTTCCCAATTTTCACTGATTCCTCAAGCTCTGATTTTAAGAATTTGTCCCTTGATACATGACTTCCCTGACAGTGGTAAAAGTTTCCATCTGTCAAAGGAATTTGGCAAGAGTGTCAGGGATAATGGGGAGAAGGCAGGAGAATGGGGTTAGGAGGGAGAGATAGATCAGCCATGATTAAATGGTGGAGTAGATTTGATGGGCCAAATGGGCTAATTCTGCCCCTGTCACATGACCTTATGAATTCAGGTTAAGTGCTAAAAACATTAATGACATACCCATAACACTACATATTCCAGGGGATACAGTCTAAGTTTATGAAATCTCTCATAAATTTATTTTTGGAAGGCTGGCAACACGGCAAGACCCTTAATGGCATTGATCTCCAGAGGGATCTCAGAGCCCAAGTCCATAGTTCACTGAAGATGGCAGCACAAGTGATAAGGTGGGAAAGTAGGTATTTGTTATACTTGCCTTAATTGCTAGGGGCATTGAATATAAGAGTCAGGAAATCACGGTGCAACGCTATTGGACTTTGGTTAGGCCACATTTAAAGTATTCCATGCAGTTCTGGTCACCCCATTACAGGAAATATGTGGAAACTTTGGAGAGGGTGCAAAAGAGGTTTACCAGAATGCTACCTGGATGAGAGGGTTTCAGCTACAGGGAGAGGTTGGATGGACTGGATGTTTTTCTCTGGAATGGCATACCTAATAGAAACGTATAAAATTATGAGAAGCATAGATTTTTAGAAAGGGACTTAGAAGTGCGGGGAATAGAGGGTTTCGCGCCATGTACAGGTAGATGATATCAGTTTGGTTTGGCATCAGGTTGTGGGACAAAAGGGCCAATCTGTTCTATGTTATAAGGTGGTGAATTTGCTCCACGATACTTCCAAACCTAATACTCTCGCTCTCAGAGGGCAATGCCCAAAATTGTACACAGTAATTGATTCTTTGGTGATCGACAAATTATGTAAACTTCGGAACTATCTTCATTATGCTTTCTGTCATTAGTAACTGTGTAGCCGTGTACCAAATTCGTAGTACAGTGTTTGTTGTTATTCATTGATACATCAATCCGCAACCGTTTCAACATTGTTACATTTGTTTTTGAAATCAGGTTTTAGCACGAGTTCAAAGTAACAGAAGGAACTGGCCGGCTTAACAAAGTTTGACGAAAGGAAATACTGTATATAGCTTATATAGTTGTATTTAACGTGCTTTGTCCAACACTAGTTGATTATATTCTGGTTGAACACTTAGCAGCCAGGAAAGTAAACAAAATGTTGATCATAGAGACAGTGGAATGGACGCATAACGCCGCGAATTATGAATTTACAATTTGTACCTCGAACCAAGTATTGATGAATAAATTAACTATGTAATTTTATCATGATATGCAATTTTCAGGATTCGACACCCGCCATCAGCCTCATCAAATTACAAGAAAAGGAAAATGTGACCTTTATACTTTTAATTAGCAAAATCTCTGAACTGCATCCATGAATTCCGAAATAGACAGAGAGAGAGATACAACAGAACTGTGTGAAATTAAAACACACCCCCCCCCCCCCCCGTGGTACATAATGCAGATGCTTGTTTTTATAATACCGCAAAGGCTTTCTATTAAAGATTACGACTTACATATTTGTAAACGACAGAATGACTTTACTTTTACATTGCTTGATAAATGTACCAAAGATTTGGTAGATGCGACAAATTCTCAAGTTCCAGAAATATATAGTCATCGAGTGGCCAGATACAACCGAAGACTTTGTATGACGAATTAAAAAAAGCAGAGGTATTTTGCAGGAAAAAAAACATAGGAAACCTTTTGTTTCGTTGCTGTAAGATCCATTAATTTTCACCATTACATTTTATTATTTGACATTAAATGTTGGGCAACGCATTAATATAAATACATCATATCGGGGGCTCAACCCAGAATGCATTGACTTGAATGCATTCGCTGTTTTGGCGAAAGTGTTAACGGCACTTGAATGGGTCTTATGATACTGGCAAAAATACGTTTCCATGATTTGCATTTGGACATTGACTACAAAAGAGCATCACAGAACACTGTTTCAAAGGATGTCATTGTTTTCAATAATCCTGGTTACATGTAGTTAATTCTCCCCCTTCAGTAACAACTGTTCCGTTTATAAGGCTGGGTTTCCATATCGTTATTCAATTTGATGTATTATTGCTTGTTAATTCCTAAAGTTGTATGTCTCCTTGTGTTCCATATTCCATGTTCCATATCCTTCACACATCAAATATGGAGGGGCATAAAAAGTTAGGCTCCACATCACCGTCTATATTCCCGAACACCTACTGATCAGGCACATTCGTCCCAACGCAGACTGGGCGATCGTTTCACAGAACACCTTCGCTCGGCCCGCGTGAACCAACCTGATCTTCCGCTTGCTGGACACTTTAATTATCCTTCCCATTCCTACACAGACCGTTCCGTCCTCGGTCTCCTCCGTTGTCAGAGTGAGGCTAAACGCAAATTGGAGTAACAGCATCTCATATTTACTTGAAGGTAGACAAACGGTATTTCATTTGTTTATTTTACAGCCAAGTGGTATGAATTTTGATTTCTCTCACATCAGGTAGCCCCGACATTCTCTCTCTCTCTCTCTCTCTCTCTCTCTCTCTATCCCTCCCCCATCCGAGTAGCACTAGCTTCTCATTTTCACCCCACAAACAGCTTACAATGGCATGTTTCCTTTATTATCGTTACTTTTTTTTGCATATATTTCATTCATTGTTCTTTATCTCGCCACATCACGTCTATATATCTAATTTACCTTCAGGCGAACCAGTCTGAAGAAGAGTCTCCACCCGAAACGTCACCCATTCCTTCTCTCCAGAGGTGCTGCCTGTCCCGCTGAGTTACTCCAGCTTTCAGTGTCTATCTTCAGTTTAAACCAGTATCTGCAGTTACCTCTTACACATTCGTCCGTTTCCGTGTTAGAATTCTTAGAATGGATTTATGTAACTGCTCGCTCCCCCCCCCCCCCCAAAAAAAGGGTTTACATTCAAATGAAACAAGTTTGAAGTGCAATCACTAATTCCACGCAACACCTTGATCAGGGTATCCAAATGCATGTGTGTGATTTGGGTTATATCATAACGGAAAAATAAATCATTGGAATCAATTTTAAATATATTTCCTTTCCCACAAGACAAGATGTTTCCCAACCACAACATCTAAAAGCTAAGCTTCAAAATTGAAATATATTTTTCATCAGGAATACAGTAGCTTTATTCATTGCATTAATATATTGTTTTGCTAATGGCAATTGGGCAAAATTCAATCAGCGCTAAGGATAGCGAACCATGTTCAGCGGCCCATTGAACGCAAGCTACCTTTTCAATTAAATTTAAAATAATATCGACCCTCAAAAGATTTTGCTCTAAAATTAACAGTTAACATTAAAACACCATAACTTTTTAATATTTTAATACTCTTGTATAATTATTATCAGTTTCTTAAAATCTGTAGAGAGTTTCACATGAAGCCTAGTGCAGAATGCGCTGGGAATGCGGTGACGAGCGGCACTCTCCACGGCCGCTTCACGCCGCTCGCTGCTACTTCCCTGCTTGAAGAAGAAATAACGAGTTTTGTAACTTGACCGCGACGCGACATAGAGATTTGTTTTTGTTTGTTAGATCCAAACTATTAAACAGTTGTTTGTACACTTGAGTATTAGCAGATCCTGCCTTGCAATTTTATGAATGAGCAGAGTACACGCGGGGATATGTCTACTCTTGGGAAATGTAATTATAGTTGCCAGGGGAGAATGCAAATTGCAGAATGATATGTCTGCGCCTATTAAATAGTGCAATTAGTTAGTGGAGTTCTTTCAGTGCTAAATCCTCGTCGAAGTGCACCCTTGGTGTTGCTATGTCGGATTGTGGTATAAAGCCCATTTTGGGGCGATGCGGAGCCTCGGGTGCGCTGACACAACGGGGCTCGTTTGGCTGCGGCGGATTCAGCGCGCTGCTTTGATGTCAGCGCTGGTGTGATCAGCGCTCCACTGCTGCTACTGTCAGTTGGATCCCCGGGGCTGTTCGCCGCGGCTGGTAAAGGAGAGAGAGAGAGAGAGAGAGAGAGTGAGCGAGAGAGGACGTGGGACATCTTCTAGCAACCGAATCACGCAGCAAAGCAGGCGAGTTCAAATAGTGCGGCCAGCTTGGCTTTAAATGGAAAGGAAGCCTTTTGTTGGTGCGGTGGCGTGAGTTGAGTTGAAGGCCAATCGCTTGTGTGTTGACCGAAATACTGAAGTGATAAACTGCGGAAACTTGACACTCAAGATTGGGTGTACACCTATTCATGCAGCCGGGTGTCCCGAGACCAGGGTGGCTGCTGTTCACAACCACCTACATTTTGTGATACTCAAGGGTGCCGGAATCTTGAGGGGAAAAATGAACAAAGTGCCCAGGGAAGCTTTTATTTTGGGAACGGGTGGTGGGAGTGTCGGAGGTGAAGTAGCATTGGCGCCAAAAGCTGCCTCTCTATCAGCGGCGCTTGGCTTCAGTAGAAATCTAATGTCGTGCGTGGCAGCGTCACGCTGAGCCCAGGCTAGGCTTTGATTCGAGGACTGTACAACTTGCCCATCGGCGCCTTCTGTGGGCGGCGCAGAGTTGCTGCCTTACAGCGCCAGGCCCGAGTTCGATCCTGACAACGGGTGCTGTGTGTCCGGGATTTCACACGTTGTGCGTGGGTTTTCTCCGGGATCTCCGGTCTCCAAAGGTTGATTGGCTTGGTATAATTGTAAATTGTCCTTAAATGGGTTAGCGTTAGCGTTAGTGTGCGCGGGGATCACTCTCTGGTCATCGGCGCGGACTCGGTGGGTCGAAGGGCCTGTTTCCGCGCTGTAAACTAAACAGCGGCATTCGGTGAGCACCGTGAAGTAAAGTGCCCTGTCAGCTGTGTAAACAATCTCCTCGTTCTAAGCCGACACAAGTCTGATTCTGCCTTGGTCATGTCATATATCTGAAGAAGGGTTTCGGCCCGAAACGTTACCTCTCTCCTTCGCTCCATAGATGCTGCTGCACCCGCTGAGTTTCTCCAGCATTTTGTGTACCCTCGATTTTCCAGCATCTGCAGTTCCTTCTTTAACTCATATATCCATGTTATAGGCGCAGATTAGGCCATCGGCCCATCACGTCTACTCCGCCATTCAATCATGGCTGATCTATCTTGTCTTCTCAACCCCATTCTCCTGCCCTCTCCCGTAACCCCCGACAGTCCTCCTTTCGTGGCTAACCACATTACAACTTTTTGCTATTTTAATGTTGTTTTGTGTGTGCTAAAATCTGAAACATCAGGAAGCTTGCGGCACGTAATGACTGGAACCGGATACCCGTGATTGTGGTTCTGTCTTCGATGTCAGATTTTCATATACCATTTGGAAATTATTTCTGAATTCAACGATTCAACGATTATATAATTCAACGATTATATCTGGAAATTTATAAAATGATGGCATAAAAAGTTTAGGTGATGTACTCATCTAAACTCTGTTAATGACGGACTTTTATGAATGCATTTAATGTTGTGTCCCATGTGGGATATTTTTATGTTAATTTGCTTCAATTACAGTGACAGATATGATACCGAATATTTATGATAGAACCGCAGATCATTACAGAACAATTATATTAGCACGAAGATAGGCACAAAAAGCTGGAGTAACAGCGGGCAGACAGCATCTCTGGAGATCCTAAGGGTTTCGACCTGAAACGTCACCCATTCCTTCTCTCCAGAGATGCTGCCTGTCCTGCTGAGATACTCTAGCTTTTTGTGTCTATCTTCGGTTTAAGCCAGCATCTGCAGTTCCCTCTTACACAATATATATATTAACACCATTGGGGAGATTAACAGTTACTTTTAATCATTTAATATCTGTATTCATTTTCTATAATTGATCATCCGTTATAAATTATATCTGGGATTGTTGTTTATGTTAAAAGCTTATCAAGAGTCAAGAGTGTTTTATTATCATATGTCCCATAATGGAACAATGACATTATTACTTGCAGCAAGCCAACAGGTCTGTAAACATAGTGCTCAGTAGAAACAACAAAAATAAGTTCAATTAATTAAAAATATGTATAGTGCAAGAACAAGAACATAGACCAAAATCCCTGATGCAATCAAGGCAGTTGGTAGATCGGTGTTTGGTTGCAGTTCCCAGTGTTCAATAGCCTGAGTTGTTGGGAAGAAGTTGTTCCTGTTAAAGTTTTCAGGCTCCTCTACCTTCTTCCGGATGGCAGGAGTGAAATGAGAGAGTGGCCAAAGAGGTGTTGATTACTGATGAAGCAGGTTGCCTTTTGATTCAGCGCCTCCTATAGATCGCATCGATGGTGGGAAGGTTAGTACCTATAATGGATTGGGCATTTTTGTAATCCCTTGATTCCTGTGTGTTCGAGTTGCTGAACCATGCTGTGTTGCAACAAGTCAATATGCTCTCAATTGTATACCTGTAGAAGTTCAAAAGAATATTCACAGGATGCGCTTCCGGGTCTAAAGACATAGAGCAAGTTATTGGTAGCTTGCCAAGTTCTTCAGTGAAAAGATCATGGTAATCCATGAGAATACGCTGTGTAGAATCCATAACTGGAGTTAGTTGATGCACAGCCTTGCTGAAGGTAACCAGTCCCATATCTTTGCAGGCATCATAGCCTAAAAGTGAAATAACATTGCGGTCGATGACGTAGAATCGCAACTTGTATGGTTGATCCCCTAAGTAGCACTGCAGCTTTACAATACCAACCGTATTGACCTTGCTTCCCCTTATGCGAGAAGAGTAACATTGATGGGCTTTAACATCTGCGTTCCTCAGACGATAAACTGTTCTCGAGACAGAACACTGCATTTTGCTTCAGTGTCGATTTTCATCTCAATTATTGTTTACTGTTACGGTGGCCATTGGCCTGCTATTCTGCACATTTTGTGTGATAATAGAATGTGCCTGCAGAACAATTCCATCGACCTTTGGCCTCTCGTCCATGCTGCTATCGGACAAATCTGACAGTGGCTCAGCCTGCAGCAAATTTATTGTCTGCTTTGTCTGGTCTATGCCTTGTTAATTCTTGCCTGGGTTGACTGGGAGATAACAAGTGAGTGTTCTCAACCTGATCTTGGAGTGTCATCTGCTGCTGCCTTTGTTACCTTGGAAAAGGAGCTAGCACGCTATCAATTCCTACACTGGAATGTATAGGTTTTGGTGAGACCACACCAGGAGTATTGCGTACAGTTTTGGTCTCCAAATCTGAGGAAAGACATTCTTGCCATAGAGGGGGTTCAGAGAAGGTTCACCAGACTGATTTCCTGGGATGTTCGGGACTTTCATATGAAGAAAGACTGGATAGACTCGGCTTGTACTCACTGAAATTTAGAAGATTGAGGGGGGATCTTATAGAAACTTACAAAATTCTTAAGGGGTTGGACAAGCTAGATGCAGGAAGATTGTTCCCGATGTTGGGGGAGTCCAGAACAAGGGGTCACAGTCTAAGCATAAGGGGGAATTCCTTTAGGACCGAGATGAGGAAAACATTCTTTACACAGAGAGTGGTGAGTCGCTGGAATTCTCTGCCACAGAAGGTCGTTGAGGCCAGTTCATTGGCTATATTCAAGAGGGAGTTGGATGTGGCTCTTGTGGCTAAAGGGATCAGGGGATTTGGAGAGAAGGCAGGTACGGGATACTGAGTTGGATGATCAGCCATAATCATATTGAATGGCGGTGCAGGCTCGAAGGGCCGAATGGCCTACTCCTGCACCTATTTTTCTATGTTTCTATGTATACAATCAACTCCAGCGTTGGAATGTTGTGCCTGAGTGAGCGTTTGGGCATTACGAAGCGACAGCTCGTAAGTCTCACAGACTGCGATAGCTCTATCCAGAGTTATTGCAGGATCGCAGACATGCATTCTTAGCTTGTCATTAAAAGACCATATACCAACCGGTGTCTAATAAATTCATCTTTGAGATCACCAAATCTGCAAGTTCCTGCAGCCTTCTTAATAGCACAAACAAAAGATTCAATAGTTTTGTTCTCATTCTGGTATCTTGAGAAAGATTTCACACATTCGATGAGTGGATTAGCTTGAGGGTCACACATCTGTCAAAACCTTCTCTTGAAATACTCCGGGTCGTCCGGCGACTCAGCTGGGGTCACGATCGGCGCTTCACTATTGGCAGGTTGATGAGTTATTGCCTCAGCATACACAAACTGTCGTGCTTGTTCGTAAGCTTCATCTCCTGTGAGTAGAAGGAGCATGCTTGCACGGATCATTGCTGGCTTGTCATGAGAAGTTGCAGCAATGAACAAATCGTACTGTTGCTCCGATTCTGTCCGATTCTGCTATCAAAAATGAGTGGATCAGGTTTTCTGAAACCTTCAGACATGTCTGAGACTATGAAAAGCCTTGCCTGCGGAAGGCATCACGCATACTAAAGGACTCATCTCATCCCACACATCACTTGTTTGCCCTTCTGCCCTCAGGAAAGTGTTACAGGTCCATCAAATCACACACCACAAGATTAACGAACAATTTCTACCCCAAGGCCATCACCACTCTGAAGTCTGCACTGAACACACACCCCTCATAGCCAATATTTTGTACTGCCACAACACTATACTGTAAAATATTGCACATTCTGACGACCTTTTTCTTGCCGATTTTGTTGTTTCCATTGTCGTTATTATTTATCTGATACATTGGAGCTCCGCTCGGGCAGTGCGCCTGAATTTTTGTTGTATGTATGTACAATGACAATAAATGTGTATTATTATTATTATTATTATTATTATTATTAAATAACAGCCAAAGTCAAACCGAAATCCCACCTCCGACACCATGTGCAAATGTACTTTGTACTTTGACCTGTGATGTATCCCAGTACAGCCTCGGTGGAGCTTGTCTGCAGGATGAGCAGCCTGTTGCTTATGCCTCCAGGACGATGACGGACACTGAGATGAGGTATGCTCAGATCGAGAAGGAATTACTGGCAGTGGTCTTTGCATGTGTCAAATTCAACCTTTGCACTTTTGGCACGGCTGTTACCGTAGAGACTGACCACTAACCTTTGGTTACCATTTTAAACGGGTCTATACATCCTGCTCCGGCGCGCCTGCAAAGAATGAGGCTGCAGCTCCAGAAGTATGATTTATCTCTCACTTACACGCAGGGCAAGCACATGTACCTGGCTGACACATTATCCCGTGCTCCCAGCACACATCACAAATAGACATGTTTGACATTATGGCAATTGTTTTCACTCATCCTTCACATCTGGATACCTTGGTGGTTCGTACGGCAGAAGATGCCACCCTGCAGATGCTCGCCTCGGTCATCAATCACGGATGGTCTGGCAATCAGCATTCGCTTCCACTTGCTGTTCAGCCTTACTTTTCTGTCCGAGACAAACTGGCCATTGAAGGTGGGGTTATTAAAAAGGGCCATGAGGCAGTGATCCCGGCTTCACTCCAACAGAAGTACTTTGACGCCGTACACGGAAGTCATCCTGATTCTGAAGATACGGTGCTACGAGCAAAGAGCATGTTTTTCTGGCCTACTATGTCAGATTACATACACCAGAGGTTGCAGCACCCGGTTCCTGACTTGCCGTGGTCTATGGAGGCTACTGACATTTTTGACTGGCGTGGCAACCAATACTTGGCCCTGGCTGACTCTTGGTGGTTTGAGATCGATCTGCTCCCCACAGCTTCCGCTGCGGCGATTGTCAAGAAACCTACGAGGCATTTTTTGGTCCATGGGGTACCTCAAACCCTCATGTCTGACAATGGTGCCAATTCACAAATCAGCGTTTCAAAGACTTTGCAAAGGAATGGGATGTTAGGCACATCCGGAGTACCCCCAGTTGAATGGGCTCGCTGAGCAGGCTGTCCGCAGTGCAAAGGAGCTCAAGGAGAAGTCCAGCACGGTCGGATCTGACTTGTTTTGGATCTTCTCAATCTCCGCATTGTCGGAGGGCCAGGTGGTCCATCTCCAAATCCAGAAGGAGTATGACTGTATCGGCACGGTCAAGGAAGTTTGTCTGGAACCAAGGTCTTATTTGTTTCATTCTGGCAGAGGTCTCTACAGACGAAACCGACATCATATTCTGCCAGTAAATGAGTTGGTGCCATTGAGGCAGGTTCAGTATGATGACCCAGATGATGTGTTTTGGACAGAAGATGGAAACGACTATCTGAATGAGGGACATGTGACAGCAGATGTGGAGCAGTTCTGCAATCATAACTTTGTTTCTGTACCTGCCAATGGGTCTGGTGCCAATGACGAAGACCTGTAAAACCTGTCGACAAATCCCCTGCGAAACCTGTGCTGGTTGAGTCATCGCCTCCTAGGAAACTCCCGATGGAGGCTGTGCCAGTGGCAACATCTTCTGTGAGGGGCACGGCTGAAGGATTGTACCATACATGTGCAGGACAGGTCAGCAAGCCTGTGGCTAGATACGGGGATTATGTCTAGATGCAGATCTTGGACTCTAATTAACTATAACCAACGTTACTTATATTACTTGCATTATATCCTCCATGGCTTTACAGTAGATGATAGTTAATTGTTATAACTTTATATACATATTATGCTTTATGCATGCTTTATGTTTGCCCTTTGGGCAAAAGCCTAAGAAGGGGGATGTAGATCAAACAGTTTTGCTGATTTGATCCGTGTCTGGTTTTGCTGCTGATGACCTCATCCATAATCCATGTCAGGTTTTCCAGACCACCACCACCTTGTGGCATGCGGGCAGCCATGTTGGGTTTTGGTTTTTAACTTAGATTCGGAGCCCACAGTACTCATCTCCATGGTCCCTGTATTAAAGTAGTTGTTGTGCTGTATAATGACTATCATAAGTACTTTGCACAGCATCTTCCATTGATCTATTGTGGCTGAGGGCAAATTATAGTGGCAGACTCAGTTGGCAGATTCTAACAATTACAACACGGAGACAGGCCCTCTCGGCCCTTCCAGTCCGTGCCGACCATTTGTTTTCCCCTAGTCCCATCTACCTGCACTCAGACCATACCCCTCCATTCCCTTCACGTCCATATACCTATCCACTTTACTCTTAAATGTTAAAATCGATCCTGCCTCCACCACTTCTGCTGGAAGCTCATTCCACACAGCCACCACCCTCTGAGTAAAGAAGTTCCCCCTCACGTTACCCCTAAACTTCTGTCCCTTAATTCTCATGTCATGCCCTCTTGTTTGAATCTTCCCTACCCTCAATGGGAAAAGCGTATCCACGTCAACTCTGTCTATCCCTTTCATCATTTTAAAGACCTCAATCAAGTCCCCCCTTAACCTTCTGCGCTCCAAAGAATAAAGACCTAACTTGTTCAACCTTTCTCTGTAACATAGTTGCTGGAACCCTGGCAACATTCTAGTAAATCTCCTCTGTACTCTCTCTATTTTGTTGACATCCTTCCTATAATTAGGCAACCAAAATTGTACACCAAACTCTAGAATTGGTCTTACATTACCTCCATACTCCTATATTCAATGCTTTGATTTAAAAAGGCCAGCACACCAAAGGCTTTCCTTACCACCCTATCTACATGCGATTCCACCTTCAGGGAACTATGCACAGTTATTCCTAGATCCCTCTGTACCACAGCATCCCTCAATTCCCTACCATTTACCATGTACGTCCTACTGATTCTTACTGAGTTAACAGTAGAAATGTGCCATAACTAACCTCTCAAAGCACTTTATCGCTACAGACATTAGTGCCACCAGTCGACAGTCATTAGACACTAGACAATAGGTGCAGGAGTAGGCCATTTGGCCCTTCGAGCCAGCACCGCCATTCAATGTGATCATGGCTGATCATCCCCAATCAGTACCCCGTTCCTGCCTTCTCCCCATATCCCCTAACTACGCTATTTTTAAGAGCCCTATCTAGCTCTCTCTTGAAAGCATCCCGAGAATCTGCCTCCACCGCCCTCTGAGGCAGAGAATTCCACAGACTCACCAGAAAAAGTGCTTCCTCGTCTCCGTTCTAAATGGCTTACTCCTTATTCTTAAACTGGCCCTTGGTTTTGGACTCCCCCAACATCGGGAACATGTTTTCTGCCTCTAGCGTGTCCAAGCCCTTAACAATCCTATATGTTTCAATGAGATCCCCTCTCATCCTTCTAAACTCCAGAGTGTACAAGCCCAGCCGCTCCATTCTCTCAGCATATGATAGTCCCGCCATCCTGGAAATTAACCTTGTAAACTTATGCTGCACTCCCTCAATAGCAAGAATGTCCTTCCTCAAATTAGGGGTCCAAAACAGCACACAATACTCCAGGTGTGGTCTCACTAGGGCTCTGTACAACTGCAGAAGGACCTCTTTGCTTGATTCCTCTTGTTCTGAAGGCCAACATGCCATTCGCTTTCTTCACTGCCTGCTGTACCTGCATGCTTACTTTCATAGACTGATGTACAAGGACCCCCAGATCCCGTTGTACTTCCCCTTTTCCCAACTTGATGCAATTTAGATAGTAATCTGCCTTCCTGTCTTTGCTACCAAAGTGGATAACCTCATATTTATCCGCATTAAACTCCATCTGCCATGCATCTGCCACTCCCCCAACCTGTCCAAGTCACCCTGCATCCTCCTCACAGTTCACACTGCCTCCCAGCTTTGTGTCATCTGTAAATTTGCTAATGTTACTTTGAATCCCTTCATTAGGCAGTCACCTATCTCGTCTTGGGCATTATTAATGCCCTTTTAAAGCAGGTGTGATCCTCAGACCTCAGTGACGTGAGTTTGAAGATGTCTGAAAAAACTAGTCAGTTGGTCTGCACAGTTTTTGAGAACACAACCAGGTTCGCCACCTGGCCCACTTGCTTTCCGTGGGTTTATTCCGCTGAAGGATGTTCTGACATTGGCTGATACAAATACAAAATAACTTTTTTAAATCAACTTCCACCATGTCATAAGCTCCTTCAGTTCCCATATTTCCTCACTTGCGCAGTTCATTTCTGTTGGTGTCACTCCAATTCTGCAAGCTTGTCATCAACATTGGCAGTTCTAGTAAAAGCTGGACTTGTTTGACAACAACATAAATGAGAAAGAATTGATCACCTGTAGATTCTCTTTACAATTGTTAAAATCATATCATGTTACATTTCACTTATCACTGAAGAATGCTATTTTTGAAAATTATTAATTTCACTGTTCTGCATTCAGCTTTCCTATTGACCACATTTTCCAATGATAGCATTGTAGATTGAATAATAAGCATACTGAATCACTGTAAATAGAGCCACCAGAATGAAATATTTGAAAATATGTCAGCTATCAGATAAACTTCCAACCTAATTTGTTTCACTAATGTCACATGAGATTTTCTCTATTCCCTTTGATCCTGTTGAGTCAATGTCCTTATAAAACCTCAAATGCTAACGTTTATTTTTAAAATATGCACGTGTTCATCACAGTTGTTATGAATTTGAACCTCTTGATTCCTCTACCAATGAACACCGCATATAATGCAAACAGTCATTTATAATTTCTTTTGTAATATACTAAAATGAGCAGGATTTGATAAGGTAACTCAAGGTAAAGGAGCCATTAGGAGGTAGTGACCATAATATGATAAGTTTTCATCTACAATTTGAGAGGGAGAAGAGTAAATCTGAGGTGTAAGTATTACATTTGAACAAAGGGGACTATGGAGCCATGAGGGAGGAGCTGGCCAAAGTTGACTGGAAAGATACCCTAGCAGGGATGACAGCGGAGCAACAGTAGCAGGTATTTCTGGGAATAATATAGAAGGTGCAGGATCGGTTCATTCCAAAGAGGAAGAAAGATTCCAAGGGGAGCAAGGGGTGACCGTGGCTGACAAGGCAAGTCAGGGACAGTATAAAAATAAAGGAGAAACAGTATAACATAGCAAAGATGAGTGGGAAGTCAGAGGATTGGGCAACTTTTAAAGAGCAAGAAAAATTAACTAAAAAGGCAATACGGGGAGAAAAGATGAGGTATGAAGGTAAGCTAGCCAAGAATATAAAGGAGGATAGTAAAAGCTTCTTTAGGTATGTGAAGAGGAAACATTTAGTTAAGACCAAAGTTGGACCCCTGATGACTGAAAAAGGTGTATTTATTATGGGGAACAAGGAAATGGCAGATGAGTTGAACAGGTATTCGTCTTCACTCAGAGCACAAACAATCTTCCTGATATACTAGTGGCCAGAGGCTCTAGGGTGACGGAGGAACTAAAGGAAATTCACATTAGACAGGAAATGGTGTTGGGTAGACTGATGGGACTGAAGGCTGATAAATACCCAGGGCCTGATGGTCTGCATCCCGGGTAGTTAAGGAAGTGGCTCTAGAAATTGTAGACGCATTGGTGATAATTTTCCAATGTTCTATAGATTCAGGATCAGTTCCTGTGGATTGGAGGATAGCTAATGTTATCCCACTTTTTAAGAAAGGCGGGAGAGAGAAAACAGGGAATTATAGACCAGTTAGCCTGACATCTGTGGTGGGGAAGATGCTGGAGTCAATTGTAAAAGATTAAATAACGGCACATTTGGATAACAGTAGCAGGATCAGTCCAAGTCAGCATGGATTTACGAAGGGGAAATCATGCTTGACTAATCTTCTGGAATTTTTTGAGGATGTAACAAGGAAAATGGACAAGGGAGAGCCCGTGGATGTAGTGTACCTGAACTTTCAGAAAGCATTTGATAAAGTCCCACAGGCGATTAGTGGGCAAAATTATAGTACATGGTATTGGGGGTAGGGTGCTGAAATGGAGAGAAAATTGATTGGCAGACAGGAAACAAAGAGTATGGATTAACTGGTCCCTTTCAGAATGGCAGGCAGTGAATAGTGGGGTAAAGGCTCGGTGCTGGAACTGCAGCTATTTACAATATACATTAATGATTTAGATGAAGGGATTCAACGTAACATTAGCAAATTTGCAGATGACACAAAGCTGGGTGGCAGTGTGAACTATGAATAGGATGCTAAGAGGATGCAGGGTGAATTGGACAAGTTGGGTGAGTGGGCAGATGCGTGGCAGATGCAGTTTAATGTGGATAAATGTGAGGTTATCACTTGGTGGCAAAAACAGGAAGGCAGATTATTATCCAAATGCAGTCAAGTTGGGAAAGGGGAAGTACAATGGGATCTGGGGGTCCTTGTTCATCAGTCAATGAAAGTAAGCATGCATGTACAGCAGGCAGTGAAGAAAGCAAACAGCATGTTTGCCTTCATAATGAGGAGTATAGAAACAAAGAGGTCCTAAATGTACAGGGCCCTAATGAGACCGCACCTGGAATATTGTGTGCAGTTTTGGTCTCCCAATTTGAGGAAGGATGTTCTTGATATTGAGGGAGTTCTGCGTAGGTTCACCAGGTTAATTGCCGGGACAGCGGGGCTGTCATATGTTGATAAAATGGAACGGCTGGGCTTGTATACTCTGGAATTTAGAAGGATGAGAGGGGATATTATTGAAACATTAATGATTATTAGCGGTTTGGACATGTTAAAGGCAGGAAACATGTTCCCGGTGTTGGAGGAGTCCTGAACCTGGGGCCACAGTTTAAGAATAAAGGGTAAACTATTCAGAACGGAGATGAGGAAAACCTTTTTCACACAGAGTTGTGAGTCTGTGGAAATCTCTGCCTCAGAGGGTGGTGCAGGCTGGTTCTCTGGATGCTTTCAAGAGAGAGTTAAGGGCTTGTCCCACTTATGCGACCTTTACAGGCAACTGCCGGCACTCGTGTAAGGTCGCCGAAATTTTCAACATGTTGAAAATTCAGCCGCGACCAGAAAGATGCTAGGACTCTTTGGAGACTTTTCACGACCATAGGAGTCCTCTCACGACCATACAGGCGACCCCTGGCGACATGTCGCAGGTGACCTCTCACGACCATAGGAGACCTCTCACGACCATGCAGCCTCTATGGTCGTGAGAGGTCTCCAAAGATTCGTAGCATCTTTCTGGTTGCCGCTGAATTTTCAAGATGTTGGTCCAAAACCCAACTTTGTTGGCTGCCCCTAACATTAATTGTGTTGCCCTCTTGTAAGAGCTTGTAACTAGTTTCTGAGTATCATTGTAAACATTGATGAAAATTACTGAAGACTAAAGCACAGGAATTCTCCTCATTTGTATTCAATTGTATGGTGCAGATTTTATGCTGAGAAATCATGACCAGAAATGCTAGGATTTACTCAACCAATCTAGCAACATCTGTGGACTGAGAATCAATTTGTTTCTCTTAGTCATGGCTGTGGCTTAAACTGTTAAGTGTTTCCAGTATTCCATTATTATTTCTGATTTCCAGCATCCACATAATTTTGCAATGTATTTTTCTATTTATGCAGTATAGTCAAATGATAGCGTTATAATAAAAAAATGTTATAAGATATAGGCCATTGCATAATAGGCCATTGTTTTGAAACACACCATTCTTTGAAGAAGATGTTGCATGATACTTGTACTTTCTGCTTGGTAATAGTCATAGAGCATGGAAACAGGCCCTTTAGACAACTCGTCCATGCCGATCTCGATGACCCATCTAAGCAAATCTCATTTGCCTGCTTTTGGCCCATATCCCTCTAAATCTTTTCTAACTATGTACCTGCGCGACTAGTTCCTGTATTCGTTTGACTTCCTAAAATCTAACACTGCACACTGATCCAAATTAAAATCCATGAATCATTCGTCCGCCCATTACCCACCTGATCAAGAACCAACTGTAATTTTTGATTAAGGAACTGCAGATGCTGGAAAATCGAAGGTAGACAAAAGTGCTGGAGAAACTCAGCGGGTGCAGCAGCATCTATGGAGCTAAGGAAATAGGCAACGTTTTGGGAAATTCTTCAGTCATGTTTGATACCATTTCACTGTGTACGATGCCACCTATTTTAGTGCAAACTTATTTATCATGACTTGAATATTTTCAATCAAATCGATGTCAATGACAAACAACAATAGGCCAGCACTGACCCCCCGAGGTACACCACTATTGGTGTTCAATAGCTGAAACATTTTTGATTTTAATTAAGTGTTTATGTAAATTACATTAAACAAAAATTGACAATAGTCAATTCCTAGTTTGTCACTTTCAGTAAGACAACAGGATTTACAATCAATTTTTAGATGGTCTCTAATTTTAGGCGAGAAGGAGCAGAAAATGTTTTGTTCGTTTAGACTTGGAAAATTGTGATGAGTAATTGTCTAACTTTGGTGTGTGATCGAGCGGCATGACATCACATAAATCACATGCCAAAAACCCAGGCATTGTCCAAAATGGCTTGTATATGCTGCACACCAATTTCAAAAATGTAAACACAACAATGAATTGTCTCTTTATCTTAAAATATATAATACAAACTTGATTAAAAGTAGGCCAATTATACAACTACTGAGAAGTTGGAAGTGATGTAAGCAGGAGAAGAGTAAACAAACAAGATATTACATTTGAATTCTGAGGATATTATAAATGGTTACGGAGGCATCAATTCTTCCCTCAAAGAAACAAAACTTTATTTGCCATCTAATGGGGGGTGGGGGGTGGGGGGGGGGGGGGGGGGGGGGGGGGGGGGGGGGGGGGGGGGCTGGGGGGAAGGGGGAAACTGCTTTTCTCAGTCCTTACCTGGCAGAGAGGCGGTTTTCCTCCGAGCCGCATCTTCGCCCCGTGCTCGCGGCCTACCATCAGGACTGGAGTGGCCTTTCCTGAGGGGACCGGCCAGAAACACGGCTTCGGTGGTGGCACAGCGCTGGAGCACCTTCATGGAGCGGAGCTTCGGAATGCTGAGTCCGCCGATGGAACATCACGGAGCTGCCGGTCTGTGGAGCGGCCAGCCGCGGCGCTGACGTTAACATCGGGAGCCTGGGATCTCTCGCCAAGATCGCCAGTGTTGGAGCTCCGACCAGCGTGGCCTGTTTGCTTCGGGAGCCGCGGTCTCCGGTAAGGAAGCGGCCGTTCCAGGTATCCCAAGCTGCTGAGAGGGTTCTCCCGTCGCTGGAGCACCATCGTCTGGCAAGAGGGCCTAAACCATCGGGCCGCTGTGGAGGCGGCTGCGGAGGCCTCAATAGGCCCGACCATAGGTGGACAAGTGGAAGAGGACTGGACTTTGTGCCTTCCCCCACAGTGGGAACCATTGTGAGGGGATGTTTTTATGTTTTAATGTTAAATTTCTTCTTTAATGTGCTTGTAGTGGACTATTACTCCAAGTACCCAGAAATAGCACAATTGACGGACATGACATCACATTCGGTGATACGTGAGATGACGGGCATGTTTGCCCGGAATGGCATTCCTGACTTGGTAATGACAGACAATGCGAGACAATTCGTCTGTGCTGATTTTCGTTGGTTCCAGAATGCCTGGGAATTTGCCCATGTCACCTCAAGTCCCATATATCCACAGAGCAACGGGCAGATAGAGCGCTGTGTGCAAACTATAAAAAGTATTATGAGGAAAGCCAAACGCAGCGGCCGTGTATGCTATCCTCGAATACCGCAACACACCCCTTGACGGGACAGGCGGCTATGCCCCATCACAGTTACTGAACAGTAGACTGTTAAGAAGCAAATTGCCATCGCCTCTATCACTCTTACTGCCTCATCATGTCCCTCCCATGGGACCACAACTGGCCGTCCGGCAAGAAAAACAGGCAGCATACTTCAATGAGAAGGCAAGCGCCAAGCCGCTGCCGCGCCTGGAACAACAACAACAGGTGTGGTTTCATGCCAAACCAACCGAGTGGCAACGAGGCCGGATTGCAAGAGAAAACCTGTCACCTCGGAGCTACGTCATCTCTACGCTGAGCGGTACGGAGTTCCGCAGAAACAGGAAGGACATACGACCTGCGCACGAAGCAGCTGAGCCATGCCCTGGCAACACGCAGCAGACAAGTGCGCACACTCTCCCACAAGGAGGAACCCTTCTCCCAGAAGGAGCTAGTCTCCCAGACTCAAGAGAACTATCACAGGCCGCATCACAAGGTTCTCGCACACAACAGAAATATAACACAGAACGAGTTGGAAATACGACTTGCACGAGAAGTGGGCGATTGTCAAAACCCCCAACTCGACTTGTTATGTAAAATTGTTGGGCAATTATTTAATAGTTTTGTAGTATAAAGAGCACTGTGTTATTTGGGGTACTTTATCCATGTTAAATTTATTAAAGATTCAAGTTATTAGTTTTGACCAATGTTGAAGAGGTAATTTAAGGGAAGGGAGAGAATTGTAAATATAGTAAAGGGGGAGATGTGATATATATGTAATATAAATGCCAGTGCCCCTTTAATATAAATGCCTGTGCCGCCGTGATTGAGGTCAGGTGACCTTGGAGAAGTTTCCGTCGGGAGTGGAGATTAAACCTTACTTACAAGATGTCGGACGTGTTTTCTTTGTGCTAGTCACAACAGGGCCTTATGTGGTGTGACATTTCGGGTCAGGACCCTTCTTCAGCTTTTGTCAATTTTATTTTAATTGTTGTGGAACACAAAGTGGTGAAGGCGCTTAAGCACTTTTTTTGCTCAAAATACAAGAGGCTGCACTCTTGTATTTCCAACCAGTTTGTGGGTTATTTTGCACCTATTCATGTATAATGAAAGAAGATTAATTGTTAATCTGCTGGTAAACAAGATGTCTTTAGGAACGGGGGTTCCCCTCTTCTACTATAGATGAGGCTCTCACCAGGATCTCATCTTTACCCCGTAACTCTGCTCTCACTCCCCATCCCCCCACTCATAACAAGGGCAGAGTCCCCCTTGTCCTCACCTTTCACCCTACCAGCCATCACATACAACAAATAATCCTCCAACATTTTCACCACCTCCAATGGGATCCCACCACTGGCCACATCTTCCCATCTCCTTCCCTTTCGGCTGTCCGCAGAGGCTGCTCCTTCTGTAACTCCCTGGTCAATTCGCCCCTTTCCACCCAAACCATCCCCTTTCTTGGCACTTTCTCTTGCAACCGCAGGAAATGCTACATTTGTCGCTTTACCTTCCCCCTTGACTCCATCCAAGGTCCCAAGCAGTGTTTCCAGGTGCGGCAGTGGTTCACCTGCACCTCCTCCAAACTCATCTATTACATCCGCTGCTCTAGGTGTCAGCTACTCTACATCGGTGAGACCAAGCATAGGCATGGCGATCACTTCGTCCAACACCTCTGCTCGGTTCCCAATAACCAACCTGATCTCCCTGTGACTCAGCACTTCAATGCCCCCTCCCATTCCGAATTCGACCATTCTGTCCTGGGCCTCCTCCATGGCCAGAGTGAGGCCCACTATAAATTGGAGGAGCAGCACCTCATATTTCGCTTGGGTAGTTTACACCCCAGCAGTATGAACATTGGCCTCCAATTTTAGGTAGTCCCTACTTTCTCCCTCTTTCCCCTCCCCTTCCCAGCTCTCCCACAGCCCACCTTCGCCGCCTCTTTCTTTCTTCTTCCCATCCCCCCACCTCCCCCACCCCCACATTGGTTTGAAGAATGGTCTTGACCTGAAACGTCACCTATTTCCTTCACTCAATGGATGCTGCCTCACGCGTTGAGCTTCTCCAGCATTTTTGTCTACCTTCTGGAAATGAGTGGTCATAATATGATGGTTTGGATGTGGAGAGGATGTTTCCACTAGTGGGAGAGTCTAGGTCATGGCCTCAGAATTAAAGGACGTTCCTTTAGGAAGATGAAGAAGAATTTCTTTAGTCAGAGGGTGGTGAATCTGTGGAATTCTTTGCCGTTGTGGAGGCCGTCAATTGATATTTTAAAGGCAGGCATAGATAAATTCTTGATTAGTATGGACGTCAAGGGTTATGGGGAAATGGCAGGAGAATGGGGTTAGGATGGCAAAATAGATCAGGCATGATTGAATGGCGGAGTAGACTTGAATAGACCGAAAGGCTTAATTCTGCTCCTATCACTTCTGACCTCGTTTCATATCTAGTTTGAAAGTGAATTATGAAATCAGAACATTATACTTAAAAATGCAATTAAATAGGAAGGAGGAGGAGTAAAGGTTGAATGAAAAGTTAGTTAAAATGGTATGACAGTAGACAAACAGACAGGTGTTGAAATAACTATTTAAATTGTTGCTAATATATTGGAAATATAGACTCTATTGGGGGAAAGTATTCATTTGTGGCTAGGTATCTATACATAACTAAAACTCTGACCTTGTTATCTTCCGGTTTGCACATTTTTCTATTTGCGCAAAAACGGTACACGGTAGCGCTATGATTGTTCGCCACTTTACTCACCATTCTCCTGTGCTGCGAATGCAGCAAGTTTTGTTCCGATCAATGGTATATTTTAAAAGTTATTAAGGTTTAAAAATCTTTAAAAACGCGCATGCGCTGATTGGTCTCCTCTCCGGCTTGTCTGCCACGCAGATTGGTCCCCTGCCCTGTCTGTCACCGTCACGACCGGGGTGGCGACGCCCCTTCCCGCACCATCGCCGCACTGATTGGCCGCCTTCACTGTCAAGGAGAGGAAACCAGCGTAGACGCAGCCCGCAGCCAGGAGAATATTCCAAAGTGAAAGGGAAAGGCGGCGTCCGCTTCGCCCGGCCGGCCGGCGATGGGGAGAGGCCATGCGACAATCAGGGACCTGGGCACTGAGATTGGCGGCGGCAGCAGCCAGTGGCCGGCTCTGGCTCCGGGGGCGGCCGGCTGAGGTTGCACCGAGGATCCGGAGCCTGCCGCTGAGGCTGGCTCTCATCCGGACCTGCGGGATTATGCTGCCTTGGCGCTGAGGCCAACGGCTGCTGCTGCTGCGGGCACACAAGGAGGGAGAGGATCGGCAACCTTGTGATCCTGGGGAGATGAGGCGAGTGGGGGGATTCAGGGAGAGGAGGGGGTAGGGAATGAGAAGGGGAAAGTGGAGGAGGGGGAGTGGGGGTGGAGGGGGAATAGAGGAGGGGGGGAGTGGAGGGAGTGAGGAATACCTGGGGAGGTGAGGAGGGAGAGTGGGGGTATAGCGGGTGGTGTGGGGGATAGATGGAAAGGCCAAGTATGTACACATACAAGGAATTAGCCTGGGTGCTCTGCCTACAAGTAA
This sequence comes from Okamejei kenojei, assembly GCA_035221665.1. NCBI lineage: Eukaryota > Metazoa > Chordata > Chondrichthyes > Rajiformes > Rajidae > Okamejei > Okamejei kenojei. The sequence continues at coordinate 78,344,364 of CM069131.1, forward strand.
CAACACGACATACAGTGAACAATTAAGAATAAGACATTAAAACATTAAAACATTAAGAATAAAACATTATAGTTTAAACATGTGAATAAAATAAAATACCAGAGCAAAAGGAGGCAAAAGGAGACTTTTGGTTATTGAGTAGAGCTACTGCACGTGGAAAAAAGCTGTTTTTATGTCTGGCTGTGGTGGCTTTGACAGCCCGGAGACGCCTTCCAGAGGGAAGTGCTTCAAAGAGTTTGTGGCCAGGGTGAGAGGGGTCAGAGATTATCTTGCCTGCTCGCTTCCTGGCCCATGCATTGTACAGTTCATAAAAAGCTGGAGAAACTCAGCGGGTGCAGCAGCATCTAAGGAGCGAAGGAGATAGGCGACGTTTCGGGTCGAGACCCTTCTTCAGACTGGTCAGGGATCAGGGAAACGAGAGATATAGACGGTGATGTGGAGAGATAAGGAACAATGAGTGAAAGATATGCAAAAAAGTATCGGTGATAAAGGGAACAAGCCATTGTAAGCTGTTTGTGGTGTGAAAATGAGAAGCTGGTGCGACTTGGGTGGGGGAGGGAGATAGAGATAGAGGGAATGCCAGGGCCCGAGGGTTGAGGGAGAGGTGGGAAGGGGATGAGACAGCAAGGTTAACAGAATTGAGAAAATTCAATATTCAAGCCCAAAGGATGCAGACTCCCCAAGCGGAATATGAGGTGCTGTTCCTCCAGCTTGCGGTGTTGCTCACTCTGGCCGTGGAGGAGGCCCAGGACCGAGAGGTCGGATGTGGAATGGGAGGGGGAGTTGAAGTGCTGAGCCACCGGGAGGTCGGGTTGGTTATTGCGGACCGAGCGGAGGTGTTCGGCGAAGCGATCGCCAAGCCTCCGCTTGGTCTCACCGATTATAGATCATCTGGCATCTGGAGCAACGGATGCAGTAGATGAGATTGGAGGAGGTGCAGGTGAACCTCTGTCGGACCTGGAAGGACTGCTTGGGTCCCTGAAAGGAGTGGAGGGGGGAGGTGAAGGGACAAGTGTTGCATTTCTTGCGGTTGCAAGGGAAAGTGCCCGGGGAAGGGGTAGAGTGGGAGGGGAGGGAAGAATTGACAAGGGAGTTGCGGAGGGAGCGGTCTTTGCGGAAGGCAGACAGGGGGGGAGATGGGAAGATGTGGCGGGTGGAGGGGTCACGTTGGAGGTGGGCGAAACTGGCGGAGGACTATATGTTGTATTTGCCGGCTGGTGGGGTGAAAGGTGAGGACCAGGGGGACTCTGCCCTGTTTGCGAGTGGGGGAATGGGGAGCGAGGGCAGTGTTGCGGGGTATGGAGGAGACCCTGGTGCGAGCCTCATCAATAGTGGGGGGAGGGGAATCCCCGTTCTCTGAAGAATGAGGCCATTTGTGATGACCTGGTGTGGAACACCTCATCCTGGGAGCAGATGCGGCGTAGACGGAGGAATTGGGAATAGGGGATGGAGTCCTTACAGGAAGCAGGGTGGGAGGAGGAGTAGTCAGGTAGCTGTGGGAGTCAGTAGGTTTGTAGTGGATGTCGGTCAGCATTGTACAGTTCATCAATGGGGAGGGAAAGTTGCAGCCAATAACCTTCTCAGTTGATCGAACAATTCGCTGCAGCCTCCGGATGTCGTGCTTGGTGGCGGAGCCAAACCAGACCATGATGGAGAAGGCGAGGACGGACTCTACGATGGCAGTATCATATTGGACCATCATTGCCTGTGGCAGATTGTGTTTTCTCAGCTGCCGCAGGAAGTAATCCTCTGTTGGGCCTTTCTGACTGTGGAGTCAGGCAGGAAATAAACATTGTACATGTACATCTATCCATATCATTAATGTTCAACACCAAAGAAAGACAACCAGTAAATAAATTAAGATTTATGTAAAATAATTATTAAAGTTTCTTCCAGCTGATTTAAATTAGTTTTTAAACTAAATATATAAAGTTATTTTTCTGGATTGTTTAGAAATTTGTCCTTTCTCAATTCTGATTTTAGAAAATACAAGCTCAGTGAATTTTGGGCTGAAAATATCAACTTTACAGATCACAACAAGTGCATGTGTAACATTATTGTAAATGAAAATCTTTTGCAGAGTTGTTGAAGAAATTAATACATAAACAAAACTGTATTTTGTTTTTTTATTTTTTATTATTTTTATTTTATTAGAAGTACAGGAATTTGGCACCAAGGTGCCTAATATATATTCACACATTACATTTTATGTACAGCTTCTTATTTTTTTTTTAATAATGAAAAAGAAAAAGAGAGCATAGATAATAATAGAGAAACGTGTGATACTGTATTTTGTAACCAGGAAGTTTAAGAAACCCCCAAAATCAAAATCCAGCTGTGTACTTTTAATTAATTTTATGCTGCTATGTGATTCAGCTGTTGATTTTTAATATTCTACTGAAGAGTGTAAATATAACATTTCCATATTTTAGTTTGGTGCATTTTGAAAATGCATTAGAAATGTACTCAACGCACCAAATTGAATTAAATTTATGAGCTTAATAAAAAGAATGAAATCTAGAAGCCGACTAAGTCAACATATTGTTGATTTGTACAGTAGAACAGCATCTTTGTGTGCATACTAGTCATATTCTCTACAATAGCAATTAATTCCTGCATATTTTTTAAGCAGGTGGGTTAAATAGAATAAATGTTTTAAGTGCAGTATTCCTTAAAACTAGGTTTGTATATAAATGCTTGATTGCAACTTCGTACTTTGTTTTTATCAATGATCCACATATCATTAACTTAGCAACATGCAAATCAAAATCAAATTGAAACAAACGTATTTTCCATTTGTAGATTCTTAAATGAAATCTAAAGTAAGGGCCTGATTGAGTAGGCTAACATCTTTGGTTTTGAAATCTCTTAACTTTAATTGTATGTTGGTATCTTTTCAAAAATAAATATGTGATTATTGTCCCACTAGGGATATCTTTCATCTAAATTAGAACAATCGTGGGTTCAAGATTAGAATGGTATTGGTGTGATGTTTTTGACAAGGTTAAAATCTGCACAATTCCAACATAGGTTGAGATTGTTTAATAGCTTATAAGCTTAATTATAAGCTTGTTTTTCTGTAAAAGATTCATTTTTACTAAATGTTTGTATTGTTGATAGAGGAAAGAAAACTTGAAATATTTCAATATGATTTTAATTGTCAGCGGAATGGAGCTGTTCAGCTCAAACATTGGATACATCCTTTAGCTGTGAACTAGTTATTTTCCCAAATGCCTTCACCTTTCCATTAACCATCAGTGTACTCTTTCTGATAGAACATAGAACTGTAAGGCACAGGAACGGGCCCTACGCCCACGTTGTTTGTGCTCCACATGATGCCCAGCGGAACCGATGTCATCTGCCTGCACATGATCCATGTATCTCTATTCCCTGCACTTCAATGTGGATATCTAAAAACTTCTTAACTGCCACTAACGTATCTGCCTCCACCACCACCTCAGGCAATGTGTTCCCACCCACCCTTTATGTAAAAAGAACTAGCCCCGTACATCTCCATTAAACTTTCTACCTATCACCTTATAGCTGTGCCTTCTAGTGTTGGATATTTTACCCTGGAAAAAGGTTCTGACTGTCTCCCCATCTATGCCTCTTATAATTTTTATTTTTATATTTCTATCAAGTCTCCCCTCAACCTCCGACATTCCAGAGAAAGCAACCCAGGTCTATCCAAGCTCTCTCTATAGCTGAAACCCTCTAATCCAAGCGTCAAACTAGTAAAAATACTAGATAACAAAGTCTTATGAAGCTTTATGCATTATCAATTAACATGACACTGCCTTTTTCTCCTCTCATAATTATTTAGGCATATAATTAGATTCATTTGATCAAAGTCATTTGAGGGCTTAGTCTCAAACTTTCCTCCATTGGGACCATTATGTTGTGCATTAATCTTCACCTGGTTCATTCATGCAGTAAATTATTTCAAGACTGAAGCGTATCTCATGAATGCACAGATTATGGATATTTTAAATACTGCAAGTAACAATGATGATGAATGCAAATCAGGGTCAATTTTCTTTAAAACCTAACTGATATTTTATCCATGCGGCTACACCCTGCAGTTACAGACTCTTTTATCCAACTAACCAGGTGAACAGCGAAATAGTAAGATTAAACGAGAACTTACCAGTTCGAAGTTTGATCTTTATTTTATGAGGAGTAACGATGAGGGATTACGTGAAGAAGCTCCGCCTGGCGCTGGAACGGCATACTTCAAAGCAGCGGCATGAAAAACACAGAACACAATAGCCGGAGTAAGATAGTAAGGCTCATCATAGATTTAGAAACACCAGTTGATCATTTATTTTATGAGGGTGTGGAGTGGAGGGCACGTAATCCCTCATCGTTACTCCTCATAAAATAAAGATCAAACTTCGAACTGGTAAGTTCTCGTTTAATCTTACTATTTTACTTCGGAGTCACGTGAGTGACTACGTGAAGATTTTGAAGCTTCTGTGTTTTTCATGTCGTAGAATTCTTCCATACGACAGTCCGGCTAGGTCAACACATACATGAGAAAACCAGACTAGTTTTAGTTCTTTCCATAAAACTTTTAATTAAAAGAACATATAATAACCCTCTTTTTACACCTGAGGGAACCATTACAAAGTGATAAAAGATATAAGTGATAACATAATTGATAATATCAATTAATAGTGAAACAAAGCAGGTGATTATAGTGAACCCAACACCGCGTGTCCAAAGCCTGTCATTGTGTGAACAGGTTTATTGTAGAACTTTGAAAAAGTTTCTTCTTTACACCACCCTGCGGTTTCTAAAATATGTTCGAGTGGTACGTCCTGTAACTTCGCCGCGGATGTAGCTGCTGCCCTGGTGGAGTGAGATTTGAACACATCAGTGTCTACTTTTGCTAAAAGTAACACCTGTTTTAACCACCTTGAGTTTGTTTGCACTGAAGCTTTTGTGTGTGGTTTCTTATGCGTGATCATTAATGTTTTTTCATCACCTCGAAGAGTTCTGGTAACTTTTACATAATGATTCAAATGTTTAACTACACACAACGTTGGATCAATGGGATAAGCTTGAAACATTACCTTCGCTCCAGTTCTCCCTGGTCTGCTTTGTTTGATCAAATCGTAAACATAGAACACAATGTTATCTGCAGTCACATGCATACAGTCTAAACGTAACATTTGTAATGTTTGCACCCTTTGAGCTGAAACCAATGCCATTAACATTACTAATTTAAATGTTAACTTTTCCAATGACAAAACTTCGATTGGAGTCCATTGCCTAAGTAAAGTAAGTACAATGCTAACATCCCAAATTTCTGTATATCTTGGTTTGGGTGGATTTTTGTTAAAGATTCCTTTCATAAATCTGGATATTAATGGATGTGATCCAATTGATTTCTGGTCAGAGATTTGTCCTAAATAAGATGATAAGGCACTACGTGCACTATTAATGGCACTGTAACTTAAGTGTTGTTCAAAATGCAATTCGGCAAGAAACTCCAATATGTTTGCAATGTTCACAGTATGATAGGATATATTTGACTGTCTGCAAAATTTTTCCCATTTCTTTATATGTGTCATATATTGTCTCTGAGTGCTATCTCGCCATGATGCGACTATAATATCCATAGTTCTATCCGACAATCCAAGCTCCTGTAGTGGTCTGGTCAAAACCTGCAGATTAACAAATTCATATAAGCATGTAATGGATGAATTTCTTTGGTTACTGGTTTTATCAATAAATCACTGCTGCTAGGAATTGACATATATGGTTCTTTAATCATGTTTAACATCAATGGGAACCATGGTTGTGTCGGCCAATTTGGAATTACCAATAATCCTGTGGCAGAATCTTGTTCTATTTTCTTCAGACATTGCTGAACCAGAGCAAATGTCGGAAAAGCATAAAAGAACATATTCCCCCAATTTAGTGATAAAGCATCTACTGCTACTGCGTCTCGATCTGGTTCCCAAGGCACATATTTAGGCAATTGATGATTTAGTCTTGATGCAAACAGATCAATGTCTGGTAACCCATATTGAGTCACAATTTTACTGAAAATTACTGGGTTCAACATCCATTCTGTGTTGTCTTTAAACATCCTTGATCTATTGTCTGCCACCACATTGTCTTTACCTAGGATATAATTTGCCGAAATCCAAATTTGGTGGTTAATACACCATTGCCATATCTGATTGACCAAACAATCACATGATACTGATCTGACTCCACCCATGTGATTAATATATGCAACAGCTGTTTTATTGTCTAATTGTATCAGTACATGCAGATTCTTTTTTGTAGAACAATATGCCTTCAACCCATAAAATGCACCCAATAATTCTAAATAGTTAATACCATATGTTTGGAGAAACATTTCCTCTTGGACAGTCCATCTGCCCCCACAGCTGGTGAATGAATCTGTCGCCCCCCCATCCGAGAGCACTAGCATCTGTTTGTAAAATTACTTCAGGCTGTTGTATCAGAATGTTTTTAGCAGCTTGTGCTGCTACAATCCACCATTGTAATTCCAATAAAGCTTCTTTTGTTAATTGCATAGGCCTATCAAAATGGCCTGCTTTCTTTTTTAGAGCTCTTATTTTGTCCCTTTGAAGATTTTGGTAATGTAATGGACCAAATTCCACTGCAGGAAATGCTGCTACTAGTTTACCAATAACCTTTGCTACTTCTCGGATGGAGGGATAAGGTTTGTGAATGAGACCCCTACAGGTCACCAAAATATCATCAATCTTATCTGTTGGCAAAGTTACTAACATAGTAACTGAGTTAATCACAAACCCCAAATAGTTAATTGACTGTGCTGGCTGCAGCTGGGACTTAATTGGATGAATCAAGAAACCTAACTTCTCAAAGAAAGTTTTAGTTGCTGAAACTGATTTTTCAGCTGATTCCTGATTACTATTGATGATTAAAATGTCATCCAGATAAGCCATAATGATGTGCTTTTGTGCTCTTAATTGTGCTAAAGCTGGTTTCAACAGCTTTGTAAAGAGCCTGGGAGCTGAACTTAACCCATTTGGTAAAGCTTTGAATTGCCACAGCTGTCCCAGCCAATTCAATTTTAAATACCTTCGAAAGAACTGATGTATTGGTACTGAATAGTACGCATCCTTTAAATCAATTGTAGCCATATAACAACCTGCTGATATCAAATGTCTTGCAGTGTTAAATGTTTCCATTTTAAAATGTTTATATTTGACAAATTTATTAAGATTTGTAAGGTCCAGAATAATTCTGCAACCACCATCTTTTTTATTTCTTGGAAATATATTTGACACAAATTGATGCTCATGTTCAACAGTTTTTTCAATAACACCTTTTTTAAACAATTTGTCAATTTCCACATTTATTTCTGCCTCTTCAATTGCAGAAAACATGAAACCATAAGCAGGTTTATTTTGTACCGGAGAATTAACACCTTCTTTAAATGTAATAGTAGCTCCTGAAACTGTTTGTAAAATAAACCGATCAGATGTGATGGCAAGCCATTCATCATAAAACATTTGTAATCTCCCTCCAACTGGAGATTTGTCCACAGTTTCTTTAAGCATAGAATACATTTTTTGTACCTCTCCATATGAACGTGGTGATCTCCTTCTCCCCGTATACGGGTGAACATTAGGCTGTGTCGGATGATAATATTTTCTTATCATATTCCTGCCTCTGTTTCCAAAATCAAATCCCCTTCTCGACGAAAAATACCTTTTTTGTCCAAAGACGAAAGGTCTCATGTGGCTAATAGATTTAGCCTCTTCATCCATTTCTCTTATTTGTTTAGGCAGGTTTTCTCCAAATAGATAACCAGGAGCTTGAACACCACTTGATCGACACAGACCTGCAAACCTTGGATGAAATATGGGCCGAATCGCAATTTTCCTCATACAATTAATTTCATAGAAGGAATTGCATAATAAGCCCAAAGTATCTTTTTGGATTTTATCCATCTCCAACCCCTCCATTTGCCTTCCAAAAGCAGTAATGCCGTTCCAGCGCCAGGCGGGGCTTCTTCACGTAGTCACTCACGTGACTCCGAAGTAAAATGTAAGTTTTTGTCTTACCCACCCAGGACTTGTGTGAGTCTTTATCCTATACATACATCACACCTATAGTGTGATCATAAGCCTAGAAGAGGTCACTCGTTTCAGAATACATTTTATGGTATGCAGATTATGCCTAATGTGTTCTCTTGTCCCACTCAATATATTTATTTGTGCCTGGATTCTATCCTATCTTGCCTGGTCCAGCTCTTTCCCATTTATATCCATGATTACTTCCACCAATTTAACTATTTCAAATATTCATGTCCCAACTGGCTTATTTTTACCATGCACATAAAATCCCTTTACGTCTCCACCCCACACATCAGGATGGTCTGACACCCCTTCATGCCTTCCTTGAGCAGAGGTCCAACACACTCATTCATCTGGTGAACATTTTGTATGGATAACTTCTCCTTCAACCGTATTCACTTACCCCAGATCTAAGGAGTAACAATAGGCATTCACATGGACCAAAACTATCCCCGATTTTTGTTGGAAACGTGGAACAGTCTTTGTTTCAGTCCTACCCAAGTCAATACAATGATGACGGCATTGGTGCTGCCTCCTGTAGTCATGCAGAACCTGACAAATCCATTACATTTGTTGCTAATAGTAGATTGGTAATTGCATGCGAACCAATCATAGTAGAAATAGCATCACTAACTCCACCTTACTGTATGATTTATACTAACACCCACTTCCTACACTGGTCAGTCTTGGAAGCGGTAACAATGAACTAACTAACGACCTGCTGAACCGCTATGTGTACAGATTAAAGAAGACTTTGAACTCCAGATTGTACAGCTTGCTTATTTACATGGTGTCAGAAAGCTTGGAATAACCCACTGCGTCCGTTTATCAGGTTTTATTTCTGTATATTAGTTTTTCTCGCATCACTATGGCTCAATCATGCAAAAATCTCATTTTGGCAGATACCACTAGATTAGTATAATCTGTGTAAGATTTTAAATTGTATTAAAGTGTGTCTTACGTTAATTGAGCATTTATGCACATTTAATAAGTACTCTTTCCACCTTTCATTGGAAATTTTTATGCTTAATTCGTTTTCCCACTCTCTTCTGATACCTTCAGTTGTTGGTATTACTGCATTTAGTATAATATTTTATATATATGAAATTGCTGATTCCGCCTTTGTATTCATTGCTTCATCTAGTAAGTCTGATGGCATTTTGTGAAATTCTTGTGCATGTTTTTTCAGATAGTTACACATTTGGAAATATTTAAAATACTGATTGTTACCCAGATTGTATTTTAGTTGTAATTGTTTAAATTATAGTAGTTTTCCTGTTTCATACAAATCTCCCAGATACCACTAGATGACGAGTCATCAAACCTGACCACATTTGCCACACTGTTTGGCAGATTTAAATTTCTCAGAATGCCATTCGGCATTAACTCGGCCAGCGAAGTCTTCCAGAGAAACATGGAACTGCTGTTCCAAGGACTCCCATATGGCATCATCGTAGACGATATCCTGATATACGGCAAAGACACAGGGGAGCATGACAATAACCTAAAGCTTATCATGGACCGGGCACGTGAACTCAACCTGAAATTCAACCCTAATAAGTGCAAGTTCAGGGTTCCATATGTCACATATGTTGGACACGTTTCCTGATGGTCTTAAACCTGATCCGAAGAAAACTGCTGCCATCACAGAAATGCCAGCCCCCACTGACGTGTTAAGCCTACAACGATTCCTGGGTATGGTGAACTATCTGGGAAAGTTCATACCGAATCTCAGTGAACTGAGTTAGCCTCTGAGACAACTCACTCGGAAGGATACCGCCTGGTCCTGGTCCTGGTTCCAGCAACATCAACAAGCATTTGACTCTTCAAAGTCGAAGCTGACCAGCGCTCCCACCTTGACATTCTTCGACCTGAGGCGTCCTGTCACGGTAACCTGCAATGCCTCACGATACGGGCTGTGCGCTGCCTGCCTACAAACGTACTCACCATATCTGTAAGGAGGTCTACTAATACGGCCCGAATGCGTACGGACCAACCCCGCTCCCTAAGACAATGGAAGACAATTTACCAGCCACGCGTTCAAACACTTTGCCAACCGATGGAATTTCCTTAATGTCACGAGCAGCCCCGAATACCCACGAAGTAACGGGCTCGCTGAACGGGCCATCAGAAGCTCAAAACAACTGATGGTAAGCGCCACCTAGCCAAGTCGGATGTGTATCTCGACTGTTTAAACTTCAGAAACATCGCTAGAGACAGGGTCCTGGGCTCACCAGCCCAACGCCTGATGCCCAGAACAACGCGACATTGCCCAGCAGAAGCTGGTGCCACAGGTGCTGAAGCCAGCCACAATCCAGAAGCACATCCAGGAGAAACACAACACCCAGAAACGATCATATGACATGTCCAGCAAGATTCAAGAGTGTTTATTGTCATGTGTCCCAGATAGGACAATGACATTCTTGCTTTGCTTCAGCACAACAGAATATAGAAGGCATGAATACAGAACAGATCAGTGTGTCCATATACCATAGTATAAGTATATACACATACTTAACCCTAAGTATATACACATATGAATAAATAAAACAGATAAAGTGCAAATAAACAGATAATGAACTATTAATGTTCAGAGTTTTGTTTGAGTTGAGTTCAATAGCCTGATGGCTATGGGGAAGAAGCTGTTTCTGAACGTGGACATTGCAGTCTTCAGGCTCCTGTACCTTCTACCTGAAGGTAGCGGGAAGATGAGTGTGTGGCAAGGATGATGTGGGTCCTTGATGATGCTGCCAGCCTTTTTGAGGCAGCGACTGCGATAGATCCCCTCAATGGTAGGGAGGTCAGAGCCGATGATAGACTGGGCAGTGTTTAACTACTTTCGCTCCTGGGCACTCAAGTTGCCGAACCAAGCCACGATGCACCGGTCAGCATGCTCTCTACTGTGCTCCTGTAGAAGTTAGAGAGAGTCCTCCTTGACATACCGATTCTCCGTAATCTTCTCAGGTGCTGATGTGCTTTCTTTATAGTAGCATCAGTGTTCTCCGTCCAGGAGAGATCTTCAGAGATGTGCACGCCCAGGAATTTGAAGCTCTTGATCCTTTCCACCATCGACCCATTAATATAAACGGAACTGTGGGTCCCCATCCTACCCCTTCCAAAGTCCACATTCAGTTCCTTGGGGTTGCTGGTGTTGAGGGCCAGGTTATTGTGCTGGCACCAATACAATACAATCAGTTTTATTCAATACAATCAGTTTTATTCGGTCGATCTCACTTCTATACTCTGACTCGTCCCCATCAGTGATATACGTCCCACAACAGTGGTGTCGTCAGTGAACTTGATGATGGAGTTCGCACTATGACCAGCTATGCAGTCATGAATATAGAGTGAGTACAACAGAGGGCTGAGCACGCAGCCTTGAGGTGCTCCCGTGCTGATTGTTATTGAGGCTGACACTTTTCCACCAATTCGAACAGTCTGTGGTCTGTGAATGAGGAAGTAGAGGATCCAATTGCAGAGGATGCGCAGAGACCCGGTTCTGAGAGTTTGGTAATGAGCTGTAATCAATGAATAACAGCCTGACATATGAGTTTTTGTTGTCCAAGTGGTCCAGAGCGGAGTAGAGAGCCAGTGATATCGCATCCACCGTTGATCTGTTGTGGCAGTAAGCGAACTGCAGTGGGTCCAGGTTTATCTTGAGGTAGGAGTGGATTTGTGCCACAATTAACTTCTCAAAGCAGTTCATCACCACCAACGTTAGTGCCACTGGTCGATAGTCATTGAGGCACGTCACTTTGCTCTTCTTGGGCACCGGTATTATTGATGCCCTTTTAAAGCAGGTGGGAACCTCTGACCTCAGAAGATTGAAACCACTACTGCGGGACCAAGTCGTCCGTTTGCAAACTACTTTGGGACACTCCTGTCTAGGTTGCGTTGTTGTCCCGTCCAAAGAACCCCGAACGTACCATGTCGACGTCGATGGCACCTTGTACCGACGGAGCCGCCAACACTTGCTGTCTGTGAAGGAACCATGTCCTCCGCCAGCCAATCCTTTCGCTCCACCTCTATTGTTTGAGCCATCTGCTGCTGTAGCCACCACTAGTCCCAGCATGTCCCGTTCTCTAACTCTCCCTATCGGTCACCACAAGTGTCCCCTGCTGCTGTCTCACTTCCGCGTTCACTGCCTCCCTCTCCCACTAACTTTTCTGGCAAGGAGGGAGAGGGGTTGGTCCGTATGCAAGCGGGCGAGTATGTTTAAACATGCTGGTGTCACATGTGTGTTCAACTATATTCGCTCTTTACGGGGAAGAATGTAGGTTGGTTATTGCATGTGAACCAATCATAGTAGAAATAGCATCACTAACCCCACCTTACTGTATGATTTATACTAACACCCACTTCCTACACTGGTCAGTCTTGGAAGTGATAACTTTGAACTCCAGATTGTACAATTTGCTTATTTACACTAATCTCTAACTCTGAGATCCCTCTGGCTAATCTTCATGCCACCCTGTTTCCTGGAGGGACTCTAAATCATTCCCCCAATTCCTTTATCTGTGTTGTATTTCTCCAATGATGAGACTTCCCATACAAATGCCTCTGAAATATCATACTTGTTTCTGTTCCACATCTTCCTCTCCATTATCTTTAACAAAGCACCAGGTTGCATTCCATGCATTTCCTGTCCCTCTGCTCTCACCCATTCTCTTCCTGTTCAGAACAAGGATAGGGTTTCTCTGGTTCTTGCCTTTCATCTCACCAGACTCTGGTTTCAATAGCTCATTCTTTACAATTTCCACCATCTTTTAAATACACTTTTTCCTCTTTTCCCTTTCAGCATTTTCATGGAATATTCTCTTGGAAACTCCTCATCCACTTTTCATCTCCCACCAACAACACTCTTTCTGAAAGTTTAATTTGCATCTTCAAGCAAAAAAACGTCTAGCTTTTAAACTTTTCCTTTCCTACCAATCAAGGACCCAAACTGCATTTCCAGTGAAGCAGCTATTCACTTTCACTTCCAATCTAGTTTACTGCATTCCATGTATACAATGTGACCTCTACATCGGATAAACCGAATACCGATTGGATTATCACTTTGTGAAAACCCTACATTCTGTCCGCAGGGGAATCTTGAGCTTCCTGTTGTGTGTACTTGAATTCTCCATCCCATTTCTACTCTGACCCATTGGCTTAAAGCCTCCTCCACTGCTACAATTGGGGTTTGATGACGACGGCGAGAAGCAGCTTTCGGGACTCGGCAATGAATTCCACAACCTACAAATTCACGATTTATCTTTCTGAATCTGTCATCCGCCTGCGATAATGGCTCACCTGCTATGTTTTCTCTGGGAGCAAAGGACTTGCCTATTCCATTGCTACTCTGCATTTTGCAACTGTTACGTTCTTTTGTTCGTGTTCTCTTGTTTATGTTCTTACTCTCCAACTGCCCTCGTTGGCAGCACTTCAACCCCCCCTCCCATTCCGTATCCGACCTCTCGGTCCTGGGCCTCCTCCATGGCCAGAGTGAGCAACACTGCAAGTTGGAGGAACAGCACCTCATATTCCGCTTGGGGAGTCTGCATCCTTTGGGCTTGAACATTGAATTTTCTCAATTCTGTTAACCCCTGCTGTCTCCTCCCCTTCCCACCTCTCCCTCAGCCCTCGGGCCCTGGCATTCCCTCTATCTCTATCTCCCTCCCCCACCCTAGTCGCACTAGCTTCTCATTTTCACACCACAAACAGCTTACAATGGCTTGTTCCCTTTATCATCGATACTTTTTTGCATATCTTTCATTCATTGTTCTTTATCTCTCCACATCACCGTCTATATCTCTCGTTTCCCTGATCCCTGACCAGTCTGAAGAAGGGTCTCGACCCGAAACGTCGCCTATCTCCTTTGCTCCTTAGATGCTGCTGCACCCGCTGAGTTTCTCCAGCTTTTTGTGTAACCCTCGATTCTCCAGCATCTGCAGTTTCTTCGTTATAACTCGTTGGCTGGACAACCTTGTTTGCAGCTTAGCCTCATGGTCACCGTGGTTTTAACCTATGAGAGTCGACTCTCTCCTTCTTAACGAACTTCAATTATATCCTTTTCAGTTCTGTATCAGGTTCTTGGACCTTAAACGTTATCTCTGCTTGTCTTACAGCATTTGCGATCTGACCAGCTGAGTATCTTCAGTACTTTCTGTTTTTTTTAATGATGTTCATGCCTGTGTATTTTGAGCTTAAGCTCGGTCCTTCGATAGTTTTCCACTGCGCATCCTAAAAGTTACAAACAGATGCCCAGTTGGTTTACAAAAGTCGGCAGCAACGTCAGAACCTCCCAACTTGTCAACGTGTCGTCGGACGCGGAGGGAGGGAGACCCCGGGTACGAGTTGGTTTTGATTCACTCTCAGTCGACTGGACCGCACGAAGTTGGGTTAAAACAGGATATGGATTTGAACGCTGGCGAAAATAGACTCCAACTGCCTCTTCCCCATGGCTAATCATTACAATTATAGTCGATGAACACTCAACCTAAATAACCAACCATTCTACTCGATCGACGGGCGTAATTTAAAACAAAAACTGGCGTGTTCAGCATTTCTGATCAGCATGGTTGGTATAAAATATCATTACAACATAAAACATTTTCTCCAATCTTGTCAAGAAACGTTGTAATTGTTGGTTTTTCCTCCCCCATGATTGTTCACCAGAGGACTTTTAAAACAAATTGATTTTGCTAGCCGAAGGGAAAGTTACTTCATGGAAAATCACAATGTGGATTGGTAAAGCGGTTACAATTGCTTCAGACACAAGATGATGGAGGCATGCACGTCGATATAAACGCAAGTCATCGTCCACAAAGGTGCAAGAATTTTGTCTCTAATCTGTGCAATGAATTGAAAGGTATTTTCTGAACGTTCTTGGCTTCTCATCGATTGCCACCAAACCTGCTCGCATTGAATTCCGCGGCAGCCATGGAGGAATGTAATTTAAAATTCCGAATGTCGGTAGCGGAATGCCAAACAGACGACGATTCTGTGTAAATCAAACGCCGCCACTTGTCTGGGTTGGCTCAAATATTGTAGACAAATCGCAGAATATACCTTTTCTTCGTTGTCTACTTAGCAAGATTAGCTTTTAAACAAGAGGAACAATTTGCGAAATTTCTGAATTCGGCTAACAAAGCGGCAGTGTTTTTCCATGCTTTTCAGATACGGGGTTGCAGCGCGATGTATTCACATTAGGTTCTACCCACTTCTATTTGTCAAACAAAAAAGGGTTTTATTGTGAATGATGGCTTTCTTTTTCTTTGTATGGCACTTTGACATTTGCGTATCTGAGCAGATTCGGTTTTCCTCTCCCCCTTTTGTAGGAAGGGACAAGTTATAAACAAAATGTTGTTTTTATTTCCATTGAAGTTTGTGTGAACATTGTATTTCCATTGCAGTTTGTGTGACCATTGAATTTCCATTGCAGTTTGTGTTCAGGGACACGGGTCGGTGGGTTGTGTTGCGTTGTGTTGCAGCCTGGGGGGAGGGGAAGAGGTTGTTGTCTCACAGCTCGCCAGTAGAATTCTATAACCGCGCGCCCAGCCAATAGGAGCGGCGGCCGGCCGGCGGCGGTTGCACACAACGGCGGCTCCAGGAGGCGAGTCGCCGCCGGCGGCGGAGCGGCTTCTCTGGCCGCCGAGTGCGCGGCGAAGCGGCGGGAAAGTAGTCCCACCGCCCCCCCCCCCCCCACCTGGAACGACTTGTCCATCGTCGGCGGTGGACAAGGGGAGATGATGCGCCTCCGCTGGTCGCCGGGCAGCCGTGAGTGTCTGCGTGGGCGGGCGGGCGGGGGGTGATGGCGATGGCGGGGGGAGTTGTGGAGTTGTTTTACTGGGGACGGCGCGGGATCCGCGGCTGAGGGGCAGCGGGCGGGCGGGCGGTGGGTTTGCGGGGCCCACAGGAAGCCCCCACCCTCTCACCTCTCTCTCGCCTCCCCACCCCCACCACCACCATCTCCACCATCTCCCTCACACTTGTATCTCCAGCCCCAACCCCCCCGAGACGTTTCCCACCCAGCGCCAGCGCCAGCGCGGCAGGACCGTGACTCCCACACCCCTCCCACCAGCCTGCAAGGTCGGGTATTGCCCTGCCTCGCACATCCCGCTTCCCTTCAACTCCAAACCCAACTGCAGCAGTGCCTTGTAGTCCGATAGTGGTTAGTGTGTTGGCTTGGTGTTGACCGGCAGAGTTATCACTTGGCTGTGGTGGCAGTGGGTGGGTGGGGAGTGCAAGTGGGGTATGAAATGAGTGTGCCCAACAATGTTGCAGTTAGATGGTGAAGGGGTTTGTTCTTCAGCTAGCCCTTTTCATTGTCTTAACATTAATACTGATGGAAACCCTGGGACACATCGTTTCATATCCAGCTACCCCCCTCCCAGCTGTCTTTCCGTCAGTTAAGACCAACATGACACATCTAAACCCTCAACACATTTCCCCACCTCCATTGTGCTAGATCAATTCGCTTCTCCTGCGAACCCTCTGTGATATTCTCATCCTGAAAAGGATATTCTTCTGCACTTTTCGTAGATCTGAGCTGCTCCTTTGGGACCTTCCCTTCTCATTCATCCTTCACCTTCTCACCATCGGAAGATATTAACCTCTTTCCATTCCTGACATGACACTTTTTCCATACTTCACTTCCAAAGACTTTGTCTAGTTATAGCATGGAAACTGGCATTTCAGACCACCGAGTCCACGCCAGCCATCAATCACCCAAGATCAATGTCATCCCACTTTTGCATCCTGCACACTAGGGGGCAATTTACGGAGGCCAATTAACCTGCAAACCTGCATGTCTTTGGAATGTGGGAGGACCCAGAGAAACCCCATGTGGTCACAGGGAGAAGGTACAAATTCTGTACAGACAGCATCTGTAGTCAGGATTGTACCCTGGTCTCTGGTGCTGTGAGGCAACAGCTCTACTGCTGTGCCACTGCCTCTTCATTCCATTCCAACTGGGGACACAGTTCCACTATGTTGCTCTCGAAAGGGATGAGAGGAAAACATGTATCGCTGTGTACTTGCTAATCAACCAGTCACTGATCCATTTGCATGGGTGTATTTGTAGCAATAACCATCTTGTTACCTTTGTGGACATGAAGATCTAATTGAACTGGACTTCATCTCAATTGTAAAACACAACCACTTTGTGCCAAATGCAATAGATTTAGCAGCTCATAGATCAGTATCTGCCAATTGCTGTAGAAGGTGGAAAATTGTATGCAACCAGTTTGTAATGGCACAGAATATCACTACAGTAACCATTCAGTAAGCAGACTAATCATGGTTCATTGAGGAGTTGCAGAAAACCATATGAGAAGCAGTGCTGGATGTGCTTGAAAATTAGGTGCCTACAAGGTGAAGCTAGAATACTGAATCTTATGTATGCTGATCTTCTGAAGAAGCCTGCAAAATTGAACCATATTTTCCCATACCCACTGTGTCAGGCATATTCACAAATTGTGCTGGAGGTTTTGTATTTGACAAATTAAGTTTCTCCTTGGTCATTCTTGGCCTCAACAATGACGGAGCATTGTAAATAATCTTGGCCCAGATGTTCCCAATAAATGATCTATCTTAGCTGCCTCCTTATGAGTTTCCCACACAAAAGCCAATGTAGTTCCATCCATATGTTATTTGAGACCTAAATGGATTTGATATCATACGGGTAATTTGTATACCCGATAAGCTTCCAGTTGTGTTGCTAAATATGTAATGAAGAAGTCATCATGCTTCTGGCTTTATTGTACTGCCTTGTACCCTTCTGTGTAGAATATTTTGCAAGTATGACGTCAACAAATACAAGACAAATAAAATCTGATCAAGTACTGATCTATTTTTAATCATCGGGAAATGCTGGAGCATGTTAGTGCCAGTTTTTGCCAATCAGGTTGAGGTGGTTTGTACTAAATCCACTATATTCTAGCTTTGTTACAGTTTTGCTTCAAAGATTGACCAAATAGCTTTATTTCATGGAGTTTAACCCAGGCAAGAGCGAGTTGTTGCACTTTGTGAGGCCAAATGTTAGAAGAAAGTATAAATTGAATAGCCGGATCCTCAAAAGCATTGATGTACAGAGATGGGTTCCAAGTCTAGCTCCCTGAAAATGGCCACCCAAGTAGATTGTGGAAAAGATGGCATGTGGTATGCTTTTCATCAGTTGAGGTATTGAGAATAAGTCAGGAAGTCATGTTGCAGCTATATAAAACTTTGAGAAGGCTAAATTTAGAGTATTGTATGCAGTTGTCCCATTGATGAGCAGGACGGAGGCTTTTGAGAGGGTGCAGAAGAGGTTTACTAGAATGCTGCCTGGAATAGAAGATATTGGGAGAGGTTGGGGAAATTTGAATTGTTTTCTCAGGAGGGGTAGAGGCTGAGAAAAGATGATGGAACTATATAAAATTATAAGAGGCAGACATATTGGGTAGATAGTGAGAAGCTTTGAAATGTCAAAGACTAGACATAGCTTTTAAGGTCAGATTGGGAATTTTTTTTTTTACAGAGTGTGGTAGATGTCTGGAATCTGCTGCTGGGGGGGGGGGGGGGGGGGGGGGGGGTTGGGGTTGGTGATAGAAACAGATTAATTTTTTTTTTTTTAAATAGGATGATTTTAGACGGATTTTATCCTGATGGTTATTCAGGATAAAAGGGGATGTGGATCATATGCATGCAGAAGTATTTATTTGGTTTAATTTGGCATCATGTTCAGTGCAAACATCATGGGAGGAAAGGCATGTTCCTGTGCGGCACTGTTCTATGATCAGAGCTCAGGTGCAAGATCCAAGCAACATTTGTGAATTTGTTTAAATGCAAGCTGCTCTGGTTCATGGGTTTCAGACACAATCTATCCTCGGCTAAATTCAGTATCGTGCATGAACAGATGTTTGAGGTTAATTCTTCCCCATGAACATAATTTGTAGGAGAACTCAATGCTCAGCCACTTTCAACTGCTACACTGTCAGCCTTCTATGATATGGATAGAAATAAATTAGAAAATTATTCATAGGTAGTGATTTGGACTAGGGTTGATAAATTATAAGGCATATACTTTAGAGAATAAAGATAAACACCATTGGGAAGAACCATTACAACATCTCCTATACTTTGGTGGTAATAGCCACTGTCATTGTCAATGTCCTGGATGAACACTTTTGACCAGGAATTCAATTGGAACATAATTTCAGAGAGCAGTGCAGAATTATGCTCTTTTGTAGCAAGTGACTTGTCCCTGACTCTTCAAGCTTTCCACCATTTGCTAGATCAATCAGGAATGTGAGATAAACAACACTTCTGGACGGGTGAAATGCTGAGCTGGATGTCACTCGGTCCAAAGCAACCTGTGTGTCTGGCAGTCACTCCAACATAATCACAAAGTGTTACCACCTCTTCCATTGCAGCAATATAATTGTGTTGTGTAGCCTCTACAAGAAGTATTGTAGGGAATCTCTGAAGTTGCTTTGACACCACAAAGGATAAGTACAGCAGATTCCTGTAATGTCATTACTTTAAAGATTCCCTCCCCCTGCCTCCCAACAAAAAGTTGCACATCATTTAGATTTGCATTCCTGTTTTAATATTGATGGAACAAAATCCTGTGATTCGCTTCCCATTAATGAAAGGATCTCCTTCTCCATGTGAACACGAGCAGTTCAGAAAGCATTATTGGAAGTGATGATAATAGCTAGTGATGTTCCTCTGACCTTATTTTAGCTAGGTCA